>JANPWX010019821.1:727966-929376 GCA_024734555.1 Trochalopteron elliotii
TCCTTGGGTCAGAGACCAGTTGAACGTTGGGTGAGGCCGCTGCCCGTCACCACAGGAGGCGGCGCTGCAACCTGCACCGCCCTCCGTGAGGGAAGGGACGAGACGGGCCCAGGGAAAGGGCAGCGCCGTTAAGCCCGTGCCGCGGCCGGCCGGCCTTCCCTACCTGGGCTGCGGGAGCCGCGCTGGGAGTGGCGCGGGCAGTGAGAGGGCGGCCCAGGAAAGCGGGAGCGGCTGCGGCCCGTAGACGAGAAAATGGCGGCTGCTAAAACCCCGCCTTGTGCGTGCAGCCCGGCGCGGCTGTGGCGAGACTCTCGCGATGATTCAACGAGCGCCTCCCATTGGCTGGGTGGGTGTGCGCGCGGCGGCTTGGGGTAGCGCGGGCTCGGGCTGTGCCCCATCCCTCAGGCCGGCGGGAGTCGGGGCTGGTCGCCCGCTCCGGTGAGTTGGAGCTCTCTCCAAGAGAGCAACCCCCTCCGAGGGGCTGCGAGGTGCTGCCTGTCCTCATTCAGATCCTCTCCCTCACCCCTTTAACCTCTCCTGTTGAAAGCTGGCGCTTTACTTCTGTTAAGTAACTACGCGGTGTCTTCCGAGCGGTACATCTTTGGGGTGAGCTTGGAGGGAGGGTATTGTTTACTCTCAAGGCTATAATGGCAAAAAAAAAAAAAAAAAAAAAAAACCAAACCAAGAAACCCAGCAAAACCCACACCTGGTGTTTCCTAAATATTCTTACTGTAGGTTTTGTTTTCGTTGTGTTCTGTAGAGAAACTGAGCTCCTTGGTCTTCCTTTCTAAGGGATTGAACGTGATCCGTGTACAGTTGGGCAATCCAATACCTTTTCAACGTTCGTGGAGTGACATTAATGCGGGAGTTGAATGCACCATTAGCAGGTGTGCTAACGATACCAGATTGGTAGGTGCTGCTGACTCTCTCGACAGACAAGAGCCTTGCAGGGGGAATCTGAAATATATTGGAGCACTGGGTAACTATCGGTGGCATGAAATTTAACAGGAGCAAATACATATTCTGCCCCTGGGATGCAGTAAGGCTGGGCACGAGTATGATCTGGGAGGGGAGTGTGTGTAGAGCAGCCCTGCAGAAAGGGATCTGGGGGTGCTGCTGGGCAGCAGCTCAGGGTGAGTCAGCAGTGTGTGCCCGGGCAGCCAGGAGGGCAAACCCCATCCCGGGCTGCATCAGACACAGCAGCACCAGCTGTGGTTGGGATCATCCTGCTGGATTCAGCCCTGCTGCGGCCTCACCCTGAGTCCTGTGTGCAGTGCTGGGCCCCACAGGTTGAGAAGGGTGGGAAGGTCTTTGAATGGTCCAGAGAAGGAGAACAGAGCTGGTGGAAGGGCTGGAAGGCACATCCTGTGAGGAGCGGCTGAGGGCTCTGGGTTTGTCTGGTCTGGAGAGAAGGAGGCTCAGGGGTGAGATCTCACTGCTCTGTACAGCTTCCGTAGGGGGGACCTGGAGACAGAGTGCTGGCTTCCTCCTGGCATCCAGGAACATGGAATGGGAATGGTTCAAAGCTGTATCAGGAGAGGTTCAGACTTAACAACAGGAATAATTTCTTTACTAAGTACAACAAAGCTGGGGAAAGGCCTAGAGAATAAGTGGTGTTAGGTGTGATTGAGGGCTGCAGAAAAGGAGGCTCAGGGGAGACATTCTTGCTTTCCACGTCTACTCGAAAGGAAATTGTTGCAAGGTGGGGGTCAGTCTCTGAGACTGACCTCAAGGTGTACCAAGGGAGGTTCAGGCTGGACATCAAGAATTTCTCACAGAAAGGATGTTTAAGCAATGGATAGTGGAGTCACCATGCCTTGAATAGTTCAAGAAGTGATTGGACCTGGTTCTTGGTGTCATGATCTAGTTGACATGGTGGTTTTTGGTCAAAGTTTGGACTCAGTGATGCTGGAAGTCCTTTCCAACCTGAATTATTCTAATTCTAAGAGCATGATCAAACACTGAAACAGGCTTCCTGTAGAGGTGGCTGATGCCCTAAACCTGTTAGTGTTTGAGATATATCTGGACAACCTCCTTAGTAATATACGTGATTTTACTTTTGGTCATCCCTTAGTTGGTCAGGTGGCTGGACTAGATGATCATTCAAAATCCCTTCCAACTGAAATACTTCTGTTCTGTGCTCAGTGCAGAGCTACTTCCTAAACTAACAGGAAATTAGAGTTTATTACCACTGATGCCCTTGAAAAGGTAGCTGCCAAGACTTGGTGCTATCACAGCCTGCACTGGGTCTGTAGATGATAATGTTACAAGCCAGCTTTCTGTTGTGGGGCACAAAGCTTTCAGTCACAGGCTGAAAGTCACCCCTCTGATATAAGTGTTGATAAATCACAGCTTGGTTCTATAGATCCTGTTACTTCTATTTGTATCAGTGCTGGTGAAGTGGGAGAGCAGCATCTCAGGTCAATTTCTACAGTAAACTGTGTTAACAGAAGGAGCACCATAAAAACAGAGGAAATATATTTTAAAACCTACCGCTGTTTTGGTTTGAGTTTTTTGTTCACCCACTTTCAACCTATAAGAAAACCTATAAAAAAAGGCTTTCTGTTATATGTTTCTAATTAAATCAAAAGAAAAAAGCATGGTTGCTTGTGTAAGTCTCCATACTTTTATTTTGCACATACTTTTTATTCTGATAATTGCACATACATTTTATGCTGATTGAAGCATTAACTGTTGGAAATGCCTGTGAATTTTATTGTCTGCAGAAGTGTTTTTAAATTTTTTTGCACAATATGTGTGTGAAACTTGTAATAATTTCAGTTTTTGTCAGAAGATTAAATATGCCTTTTTTAACTCCATTTTAGGGAATTCAGTCTCATACCACAAAAGAAAATGTCTACACCTAGCATTGTAGCAAGAGTGGAAACCTGGCTATCATCCACATGGCATGTTAAAGTTCCTTTAACATGGCTGGAAGCATGCATTAATTGGATCCAGGAAGAAAACAGTGGTAGCAATTTAAGTCAAGCTCAGATTAACAAGCAGGTATTTGAGCAATGGCTTCTTACCGATCTGAGAGATTTGGAATATCCCATTTTGCCTAACTGCATCTTAGATACTCCCAAGGGAGAGTTATCAGGCTGCTACTCCATACAGATTGATTCGCTGGTGGATGTTAGTCAGCCAGCATATTCTCAGTTGCAGAAGCTAAGAGGGAAAAGCACTGTAAATGAAGAAGTTACAGCCAGCACTCAGGCATTTCAGAAGCCCTGGGAAGCAAAGCCTACTCGAATGCTGATGCTACAACTAACAGATGGCATACATCAAATTCAGGGCATGGAGTATCAACCAGTGCCCATTCTCTGCAGTAGTCTTCCTCCTGGAACAAAAATCACTGTGCAGGGAAATATTGCATATCGTCTTGGAGTTCTTCTGCTTAAACCAGAAAATGTGAAATTGCTGGGGGGTGAAGTTGATGTTCTTCTTGAGGATTATTGTCAGGAAAGAGTCCTTGCTAGATTAATTGGAGAAACTGAAAACCCTAATTCTGTTGGACAAGCTGGACATGAACAGATTTTTTCAAGGCCCGCAGGTGAATTAGAACAAATTCCTGGCCCTTCAGATGAAGAGCTTTTAGCCAGCTTTGATGAAAATAGTGAATTTACTTTAAACAACAGAACATCTTTGGAAAGTGGATACTGTAGTAGAAGCAACAATTTTAATACAGCCTCCAGTTCAGCGACTGCACACAATGGAAATGTTCTGCTTCAAAAATCTGGAAGTCCTTTCCCTCACTCAGATGATCAAATTTCTCCTCCCATAGAATATGCTGATGGCTTTTTAAATGACTTTCCTTTAGAAGATGACTTTCTTCTGGAAGAGGAGATGCAAAGAGCGATGGAAGAAGTGCCACCAGTGGACATGAACAGAAACATAGGTTTAATTACTGGCAGACTTCCACATACATCTAGAAGCTCCTGCAATTCATCTTTAAATGGCACTGGTGAAGAAGACAATGTGAATGAAAGAGATAACTCGAGGGAAGCTCTCAGCAGGGAAAAGAACATGAGAAGAGTGATATTTGATGAAGATGGAAATAGCATGAATAATTTATTGCAGCACAAGGGCTTACGTCAGACCTGCAGTTCATCAGATTTTTGTTTGGCAAATCCTCCTGAGGAAGAGCAGAATTATACAGACCTAGATGAGAGCAGATGTAAACACCAACATACTACTGACAGCAGGGTATTAAATGATGATCCTGTATTTTCCTTAGAAATGGATCCAGAAGGAGATCAGCAGAAACATGATTCACAAGTCTTTCCTTGCAAGGCAGTAGAGGCATCTTTAGATTTAGATTCTCCACCTTTTACATATATTTCCCTTCTCCTTGCAAAAAAACCAGAAACTGTTACAATTCTGAAAGTTAAATGTTTTATTGTCACTCTTACTGGAAACCTCACAAAAAGCAATGGGTCCTGGGGTATAAAGGCTAAAATTTCTGATGGCTCTGCTTATCTTGAAGTAGATTTTGCTGATGATATTCTAACAAGTTTGATTGGTTTTTCAGTGCCTGAAATGAATAAGCTGAAAAGGGATTCAGCTTTACGTCTAAAACTTAAGGATGGTTTAGAGAAATGTCAAAAACAGCTGATAGATCTCTGTTGTTTGATGACTATTGAGTTTGATCCATTTCAGTCTAAAGCTACTGTATTAATTCTCCAGGATGCTGATGCTAGGCATCTAGAACAATTGAAGAAACGTTTGAATAAATAACATGTGCAAACTTGCAGACAATATATTAGGAAATGTTTAACTGAGATTTAAGTCAGAGTGAAGAACTCTTGAAAGTTAAAGTTAAGTGGTGTATCTTTTATCAGAGTAAAAGTGAGACAAGGAGATTACTTGTTGGACCAAAACTGGGCACTTTGTTTCATATCGTGACAGTATTGGAATAAGATTTCAAATATTTGTGTCTTGATTGTTTTCATTCTGAATAATCCTACGTGTTTTAGACTGGTAATCCAGAGTAGCACAATTTGTCAGGAAATGTACAAAAATGAACAAACCATCTTGTTATTTCACTTTTTCAGGTAGTTACCTGATTTTTAAAATAAAGGTACATGAGTTTCTCAGTTTCTTCTTGGAGAAAATCAGTTGAATAAATTTAAATAACAAATTATTGTTCAAAAGCAGTCCCTTCTGACTATGCCAATCTGAAGACTCACATCTATATTCACTGTGTGAGAACCTGAAGTATAGAAAACTGAAAGACTGTCTTCTAAGTATTCAGGTGTGAGGAAAAAAAATCCAATCCTATGCAAAAAGAAGGTTGAAAAAACCTCTATATTTTTATAAATAATTAAAGAGAAAGCCAAGTGTTTTAAAGAGTTTATTAGCAGAAAATTATTATAATATATGGGGATTCTATTTTTTTGTCACATTAATGTTAATCATTGCTAGTAGTTTTGAAACTAGAGGTAAACTCATTCATTAACTCTTATGGTTACTTAACTAACCTTTTTACAGAGTAGTCAAATACTTGTGCTGCACACATGTTGTATAGTATATTTAATGTTGGTCTTAATTTTGATTGATTTTTTAAAATTTCTACTTCTAAAATAATAAAGTTTTCATTTAGATTTGGTGGATGTTGCTTAGTCACTTTTTAAAAAAATATATATTTAGATGAGTATATAGAGTATGAGAAATTATCTGATTTAGTTTTTTGTTCTTTTTTCTTCTTCCCATCCTTTCCCCTTCACTTGTTTTTTAGGTTTGTGGGGGGGTTTTTGTTTGTTTGTTCGTTTTTGGTTTGGTTTGGGTTTGGTTTTTGCTTTATTTTGGGTTTTTTGTTTGTTTTTTTCTTTGGTTGATTGGTTTGGGTTGGTTTGTTTCCCTGTGAATTTAGAAGAATTAATATTCTGGCAGGAGTAGGGGAGCCAGTCTGCCCAGGAGCAGTCTGCCCAGTGTTGGTAGTGTTTGTAAAGAATTACAATTGGTGGCTAGAAGAGGGATTTTTTCTTAATTGACCTGCCAGCATCTTTCTTCAAAGCCTTTTCTTTCTCTGAACAAAATATGTTGGGCCATTGAGATTTGCTGTGACACACTGTCAGTATAAATACTCAACATCAGTATATATACTCAATCCCAAATTGTGAACCGTGCTTGAAGACTCCAAGGAAGAGTAAAGGTAATTTCCCAAGTAAAGTAAAAATGGAGGAAGGTGGAGCGTGGGACATCTTGAGGGTTTTTATGCTTGAGGTGTGAGAGGTTTTAGGCTTTATTTTGTACAGTTTATAAACACAAACATCCCTGCGTCCCTTTCTTTCCTTGCCCTTCGTACTGTGAAGAGAACCTGTGGAAATTATAACCCTGTGAGCCGCCTCTGGGTTTATTTTCTGAGGTTTTTGGAAACAGTACATTGTTTAGAACTGTAAGAGCAACAGCTTTTGCCTGTCTGGAACCTACATTACTGGACCTTGAGTTACAGTTTGAGAAAAAATTGCTTGTTAGTACGAAACTGACCAAGCCTCATGTCGTGTAATCCTTGTAGAAGTTAATAGAGCTGGCTGTAAACCTTCAGTGCCATTTTGTGGAAATACTTCTCCTATAATGAGTTAGGAAACATCCTTTGAAGTTTTTGCCTTAGCATGTAAAAGGATAGGAGTCTTTAAACTTCAAACGGCATGAATAATCCACAGATTTTATTCTGGTTGTGCAGAGCAAGAGTCATGTTATTCAAACTGCAAAATCAGATTAAGTGCTCTGCTTAGTTTAGATGATGAAGGCACATCTGCCCCTCCTTTTTTGCTTTTTTGTTAATGTTTAGCCATCTCTGCTACAGTAATTGCTTCTCCTGTTTTCTTCCTCCCTCCCACCTCCAAGTCAATGTTACTTGTCTGACACTTTCTTCTGCCCCACCCCCCATTGTCCTTGTCTTCATTTTCAACATGGCTCTCTGGAAAGCCATTTGCATGCCTGTGGTCCAGTGCAAGCAGGAAGATCTCAAAAAAGCTATTTACAGCATGACCGCCCTGCCGATATTTCAGTGCAATTTTCTGTTGTATAAGGTTTCCAGATCTGTGTTCAAGCTTTTAGAATTAATGAGAAATACAAGATTTTTTTCAATAAGAAAAAGGAATGAAATTAGTGATATTGAGAAAGCATGCTTAGTTAAGAGCTGATGTGAAACAGAAAATGGTTTATATGCCTATGTGTACCAGGCATTGGTTCTTGCCTTACCCACTGTTTTTGCTCTTAGAATCAGCTTTTAACAGTCTTAATGTTTTGATGCTCTTTGTATGCATGGTGTGCATGTATTGCCTCGCTGTACTGGCAGTGGTGTGTGTCAGAGCCCTTCAGATAACTGCTGTTCTTACAGGCTGAATTCACAGCACAGGTTGCAACCCCAGCAGAGGTATGGCCACATTTCTGGAGGGTGCAGCAGCCCTCCTGTAGCAACTGCTGAAGGCATTTGTCATGGCAGCTGCTCTCACACCTCACGTGTAGCCTTCTGGCAGAAGGCATGTTTTGCACTTTTTGTCATCTCTTGTCTACAGTATATCACAAACTGACTTCTTGTTGTTGTCTTTGTTTCAGGTGCTAAGTAGACTTCTGCACTTGCGGTGTATCTTACTGCAGTTTCAGAATCCATGTTCTTCAAGAATGTTTTCCTTTCAATGGGGAAAATAAGCAGCTTTTTTTTTGTTGCTGGTCACAGTGAAAACTTCCAACTAATTTGGTGTCAATATGTGAAACCTACAATATTCTCACACAGGGGCATGGATGTTACTCTGTTAACAATGAAAGTCAGTTCTTGCCTTATGGTTATTCAAGAAAATAAAACCAATGAATGTGCTATGGCAGTGCCAGGTACCTGCATCAGAATATTCTTTAAAAGCTCTGTCACTAAGGCAAGCTGGCAGAAAACAGAAGGCTCTCAGAAACTTTGCTGTGCCCTAGTTCTTTTCAAGGTATTCACTCAAACTGTAGAACAAGGCCATGGCTAGTCCAAGAAATATGGCAGGCTTCCAAATATACTAGGCTGGCAAGAACAGCTTGAGGAGAAGTCTAATCCTACTGGATATTAGTTTGGCCACAAATATGCACTTCATAACCCAGCAACAACCTTCTCGTTAATTGCAGGCAATGTTCTCAGGAAGCAACAGCTAGTTGAGATAATGTTACTTCAAAGTATGGGTGAAGAATGTTAAGGGATTTCCTGAAAGGTATTCTGGACTACTCAGTAATGCAAGTTCACAGTAAAAGAATTATTTCTTTCAGGTCATATCAAAAGAGGAAATTTTCACTGTAATGGAACACGATTAGGTGGAACGGTACGCAACATTTGGTTCTAAAGGTAAAGACCTGTTTCTTGATGTTTCACTGTAATAATGTCAAACATTTCTGTTATGAATAACAAAAGGGTGATAACTTTAAGCTTTTTGTTATAGGGAGGAAAGAATGATTTATAGTACAACGTTTCTGAATTATCTGGTGGCAAGGAAAGTTAAAAGTATTTATCTGAGAGGAAAAGGCAGAAAGGACTTTAAAATGTAACACCTCTCATTTCAGATCCAATTCTCTGGTGTTATGGTCCTAGAAGGAACAGAATACCAATAGTAATAACAGCAAGTGAGAAGATAAAGGTAAAATGACATTGCAACTCTGAATTCAACAGAAGAGGCCTATTTTTTACAAATCAGCTGATCATCTAAATGTGTATATATGACAGACTTTTGTATCAGTCTGTCACTTCTACTCTTTTCCTTAAGGACTTCTTTCCTCACTGTACTGGGTTTTTTAACAGGATGAAATTGCAGTGTGTGGCTGTTAGAATTTGTCCAGCTTCTGATTTTTTTCTTAAGGCTAAAAAACTTGGTTCTCTCATCCTTTCCAGCAAATGGCATGTGCTCCATCTCCCTGACCACCTTGGCAGTTTCTGCTGGCCACGTGCTTCAGTGGCTTTCTTGTGCTAGGGAACGCTAAATAGGGCACAACATCCTCATGCAGTCTCACAAGTGCTGAAAGCAGAAAGCAGCTTGCTCTCTGGGACTTGGTGGCAGCAGCTTGCTGGCTCCGATGGTCATTGCCACCACAAGGTCACATGGCTGACTTCTGTTAAGCTGCACATGGCTCTTACTCTGAAGTTTCCTAACCAGCTGGTTCCCAGCCCATATTGTTGTATGGATTTATTTCTGCAAGGATGAAGGAATTTGTATTTGTCTTTGTCGAACTTACATTTCTAGAAGTCCAACCTGTGTCTTACTGGTTCTCTATCTCCAATTGCTCTCCTTTCATTTCTTGCCCTTCCCTGTCATATGTGTAAGCTTCTCTACCGCTTGCCCCTCCTCTACAGAATCAGACAGCTCTTTCTAGAGGGAATTAGGTAGGGCAGACGTGACTTGACATTGTAGGCCTGTGCTGACTGTTTCAAACTACCATCACCATGTGCCGGGGTATGGATTCAGTGAGGATTTGCTCTAACCTCTGGGACTGAGGTCAGACTGTCAAGTCAGTAATTCCCTGGATCCTCCTCCCAGAACATGGGTGTGGCACTTGCCTTTTACCACTAATCAAGTACAGCTGTAACCTTTCCAGTGTGGTTGAGAATGTCCTTGGGCCATGAGCTGGCACCCTCTCTGGTCCCATCTGGAGTTGTGTGTGTTTGTAGGGTAGTCTGTTGCTACAAGGAGGTGCTGTTACATACGATCTCAGTAAGAAAGACACTCTGACTTGAAAATACCATTTAAAACACTAGTTATTAGAACTAACACTTTCAGATAAAGGCCAGGACATGCAGCTGGCATAAGCTCTGGTACAACTATCAGCTCCTCCAACACTATGTGCTGCCTGAGCTTGTCCCACCACCAAGAGATCTGCACAGCCCAAAACAGCCTAAAGACCACACTGGCTGTGTGCAGCACAGACCTGTGCCTGCTCAGGTTAGCCATGACATGATGTGAGTCACTGAGCCCTCAATGTCTTCTGGTCAGTATCACTGCATTTCCTGTCCCATTACTTGCAGTAGTCTGTGCTCCCTTTCTACAAATACTCTTAGTAGGCTTGGGAAAGTTAGGCTTCCTGTCATCCTCTCATGGATCACCTGCTTCTTCAGGTATCTGTGTTGCTTGTGTAAGCTGTAAGTTATTTAGGCTGTGTCACTGGTAGTAGTAACTCACAGGTAATGCTAGCTTTAAAATAGTTTTACTGTAGGGGCATGTCCTGGTTTAGGGCAAATTTGGGAGGAAATCTCCGAATGGGGTTCCTCTGAAAAGCAAATCCAAACAGCCCCTCCCCCCAGCCGGTCCGGGGAAATAATTCCCTCAGAGATAGAGTGGAAAAAAAACCTTATTTATTTAACAAACAAAATGCCCACAAGCATAAAGAATGAATAATAATAATAACAATAATAATAATATGAAACAATAAAACCTCTCGCTGCTCCGAAGAGAGATGGCAAAACTGAGAGTCCGTGTCAGGAGTTTGTTTATCAGTCCCTTCAGTGCTGAAAAATGCCGAGCCCTGGCCCGGTGGGCCACGGGTGCAAGATCCCGGTGCTCCTCTGGGTTTTTCAGTCCTGAGCAGATTTAAACAGTCCCAAAGAAAAATAAAATAATAAAAAAAACAGTCCAGGAAAGCTTCTTTGCCTCAGCTAGCTAGACTAACAAGAGGAGAAAAAAAACTCTCTGGCTGCCCTCCGTGTATCCGACGAAGGAAAAAAAAAAGAAACCACACAGTCCCAAGGACGAGAGCAGATTCCGAGGAGTGAGTTTGTTTCTCAAAACAAACTGCGCGCTTCTTCTTTCTCTGCTCACTCTCAGAACCAGTCTTAAAGGTACAGAACACAGAACAGACGATTTGGGGATACATAGTCACCCTAGGACAGGGCAGTACAGAAGGTGGAAGAACATTTTTGGCTAGCTGATAATCCTTAAAAAAGCCATGGTAATATATAACTTACTGCTTTGTGGCAGGTCAATACCAAAACATCTTTTTCATTGTTTTTATGGACAAAACTAACACTGATTTCAGCAAAGTTCTGTTAATATAAGAAAAAAGGCAAAATGCAGGCTTCACAAATACCATCTGAATTAGTAATACAGCATACAGCAGAGAGGTGAGCTGAGTTGGGTGAACCAAGAGATTTCCATAGGAGTTACAGATTAGAGGCCTTTCAGGATAAGGGTATTTCCCTGTTTACTAGGGGAGCTCTCACCGAGTCATGGTGACAAAGAAAATTTGCCTCAATTCTCTGGCTATTCAAAAAGCAGTAGGAATTGCAATTGAATTGACAGAGGGCAAGCATCTACAGCCCTGTTGACCACCTTTATGGGTAGGTGGAGATTGGAGCTGGGAGGCATTCCATACTTACTGCTTCTTAGTAGCTAAATGAGCATCTCCCTGCACAGACTTAGATTTTTTTAGTTGAATTTCCTGTATAAACTTCAGAGATACCCAATACAGTTAATTTAGCTGGTATAGACCACTGTGCCATGTTAAACAGCTTTTTGTTTGCATACTTGGTAGGCTGGAATTTTCTTCTAGGATGAGAATAGTCTTCTCTATAGGAGGAAAAGAAAGGTTCTACAGAGAGACCTGGAGAGGCTCAATGGGCTAAGGACAGCTTCTTGAGACTCTATAAGGCAAAGTGCTGGGTCCTGCACTAGGGTCACAACCACCCCATGCAGTGCTACAGGCTGGGGGAGGAGTGGCTGGAAAGCTCTTTAGCAAAGCAGACTTGGGGGGGGCTGGTTGAAACCAGCTCAATATAAGGCAACAGTGTGGCCAGGTGGCCGAGGAGCCCTGTGGCCTCCTGGCCTGTGTCAAGAACAATGCGGCCAGCAGGACCAGAACAGTGATTGTCCCTCTCTATTTGGCACTGGGGAGGCCACACTTCAAATCCTATGTTCAGTTCTGGGCCCCTCACTTTGAAAAAGACTTTGAGGTGCTGGAGAGTGTCCAGAGAAGAGCAACAAGGCTTGTGAAAGGACTAGAAACATGTCATCTGAGGAATGGCTGAGGGATCTGGGTTTGTTGAGTTGGGAAAAGAGGAGGTTCAGGGGCGACCTCATCACTCTCCACAATTCCCTGAAAGGAGGATGCAGTGAGGTGGGGGCTAGTCTCCTCTACTGTGCCTGCAGTGAGAGGACCAGAGGAAATGGCCTTAAGATGAGACAGTTGAGATTCAGATTAGATATTAGAAAAATTCTTTTTCACTGTTAGAGTGGTCAGGAAATAGGTTTTCCTAAGAGGTGGTAGACTCACAATCCCTGGAGGTGCTCAAGAGGAGTCTGGATCTGTTGCTGGGTGGTGTGGTTTAGTGATTTAGGGTTACAGTGGTAATGCTGGACAGTGGAACTGGATGATCATAAAGGTTACTTGGAACCTTAACAATTCTATGATTATTCTATGAAAAGCAGATTATTATTTCTGCTTAAAGGGTCAAGGATTTCTTTTATTGATGTTAATAATCACAGTCCAAGAATGAGACAATGGTAGCACTAACTGCAGAAGATGAAAGTCTGATCTCACTTTTTAAGTATTGACAGAATAACAACCTTCACAAAGCATTCTTTCAAATTAAAAAAACATTAAAATGCTAAGGTGAAAATATACCTATGTTGAACACAAAGAATCTGTTATGGAAAAGATTGTGATTTGTGGTAATTATGAGGAATTGTTGTGCTCCACCACCAGTATTAAGGAAATAAATGTAATTTCAACCTAAATATTCACAACTGACTTTCCTGCTCCTAGGACAATCTCTTTTTATATTTACAATTACAATACTTTCGTCATTTAACAGAGGTGTACTATATATAAAATTTGGGCAAGTATTATTGCTATTAAACAACAAATCTATCTTAAAGATAGATTTATCTACCATAAAGGAAAACAGCAGCCCCTAATGCTGCTGGCTGCCTAAGCACATGCTTAACTAATTTATTCCCTTGTACTAACTGTTAGTGTAATTCCCTCATACAGTTTCTCCAAACTAGAAAGTGCCATTAAGTAGAAAGTGTAAATAAGGATCTACTTGTAACTTAAAACATTCAAATTTTCTTTCATTAGATACCTTTTTATGAAAATACATCATTTGTCTTAAACCTTTCATTTACAAATGGTTAGCTCAAATGCAAATGTTGAAAAATGCATTTGAGCTGCCTAGAGTATTCTGCCAAGCATATGTGCAGTAAGAGCCTGTATAAATATTATATTACTTTTAAATAAATGTTAGTGTATGGAAGAGCCCTGAAATAGATTTTCAGGGGTTTTTAGAGGTGGTCAGATATAAAGGCAGGCATCAGCTGCTAAGTGCTATGGAATCACGTTGGATAGTGTAGGCAAAGACAAAATAGGAGATAAGTAGGTGTCTTCCTTACAGGGCCCATTGCTATTCATGAAAGAACATGAGGCTAATTCTCATGATTGTTTTAAAATCAACATTTTCTTTTATCTATGACATTCTTATTTTCTAATACCAGTATTGTAATATATGAGTTATAATGTTTTAATGTAAAATAAGAAAGGACTGTGAAATAATCCTCTGTCTCTAGCCGAGTACTTTATCTACTGTCTAATGTTGGTGATGGTTGATGCTAATCAAGAGACCAAAAAACCCTAAAAGTCTTGTTTTCTTTTGTCAGGTGACACCGGTTGGGTGACTGTCATTTCCCCAATTGCATTTAAAACTCCTGATCCAGTGACCATTCTTCCATTTCTATTATTTGAAAATAAAATTGGGAGTTAGTTTGATCTAATGATATCTTCATAATGGCCTTTGCAATAATCAGTAAATTAGGCCTTGGTTACAAAAATAAAGAGGTAGCATAATTGTAAATATTGACAGTTCAGTACTATTTCTCTATACATGAGTATTGATTTTAATCACTCTGCAAAGACAGAAGCAAGTATACAAAATGCAGCATGTCTACTTTTCCATATTTTTAATAGTAATTTATCCATGTGACACAGAATCTGATATGTTTTCACTGTGTGCTGTGTATTAATGGAGCTTTTACCAAACCATTATCTTGTAGATAGAAATTAAATATTAAGGCCTCTGTTGCTGCTTCTTTGTGGAGGGAAGCTTTTTTTATAGAAGTTTTTTTCTCATCTGAAGATACATGAAAATGTGTGCTAAGAAAAAATATTAATGTTCTGAAAATCTTAACAAACTGATTTAAATCCACAGTTTATGTTATTTATGAAGACTCCTTATGTTGTGAAATGAATAGTTTTGAATCTAAGAATCCAATAGTATGTCTTCAGTGTAATTTACATCTTTACATCTTCCTGAAAAATACTTCCAATACTTTCATATTGTATTATACCAAGGATTTAAACGTTTAAGAAAGATGTTTTGTGATGGAAGAAGGCAAAAAAAATATATCATGACAGAAGTATATTCTAATATTGGGAAATGGTGTGTCTGTTTCTGACTTCGTCTTGAGAGTGTAAGGGATTGTTAGAGGAGGAGAATTTTTTAGTGGAAAAGGAAAGGGTGGTTGGAGAGAAAGTCAGGTATCTTAAAGACAGTATATTTTAGCAAGATCTTTCCTTACTTGATTGGAGGGGAAAAAAGCAAAAGCTCAAGTAAAACAACTTTTAAAAAACCCAGCATCATATACTGGTTTTAATTTAATTTGGTTTCTGTAGAAAAGTCTATTTAAATAAACTAAGGTTGCTGTCCTAGGTAAGGAAGCAATGTTCTTTACACATATGGTGTGCTTGATGTTGTTCTAGTGGTATGCACAGAGCAATCAGTAGCAAAACTTTTATTGGACGTTCTCATAGCAGAACTCATCTGCCAAAAGCTTCACGCTGCTCTATGGTTTTTTACCAGGCTGTCTCATTTGGAATGTTGTTGAAAGCAAAAGCTTGTATATTAATTCTACAGAAGAAGCCTGCAAACCTCTCATGCCTTGGGTAACCTCATGCTTTTCAAGCAGGGGAAGTGAATTTGTTTGGGTTTTATGGGGAACAGGTTCAGTGCAATTAATTATTTGTGGTAAGATTGACAAAGACTGACAATTGTTGGACATTGTGGTATTGGTATAAAGATGTGTAAGCTGATATAATTTGTGTCATTTTGCTGAAAGTTGTGTAATAACCCCAGTTAATAAAATAACACCCATGTTGCACCTAAAATTTTAGGTAGGATTTGGCTGACTGAAATAGATTAAGGACCTGATCACTTCATAGCTTAGATTAGCTTTAGATCTGTACAAACCATGCTACACTAAAGAAGGTATTAAACATTTCCTGGCCTTATTTTCATGCTTGCATAGCAGCCGTGTTAAAAACAATCAAAACCATCACCATTAGCCGCTGGGTTAAAAATTCTCTGTAGCTGGGATGGATTTTAGCTTGAATCAGTTCCCTGAGGTACAAAGGAGGAAATGCTGCAGGGGTGGAAAGAAGCAGGGGGAGGGACATGGAGAGTGCATATGCCAGTTTATTGTGTGTGGAGCCATAGCCACTGTTCTGCTGAAGGATAGCAACAGGCATCCTTTGGAGTCAGCAGGAGGAAAATAGGATGAAAATATAACAAGAGGGAAGTCAAAAACAGAAGGAAAGGAAGCTAAGAGGTAGAGCTATGAATATCAAAATGAGAGAAAGCTTACTGTAGCCTTTGTTTTCTTTCATGAACCAAATAATGTCTTTATTAGGAGCAGTAAAGAATAATAAGAAAGAAGGATGGTAAAAGGGAAAATCAAAGCTTTCTGTTATGTTGAAAATTATATGTGATTGTAAAAAGCCCAATTCAACTGCAGAAGCAGCTGAAAATTAAAATCATACATATTAATACTGATTAAAGCTAACAATGAAGATATAAAAAATAATTGGAATAAATTGCTTAATTTGAGGGGCTTAGTATCTACCATATGTTTCTTGTTGAAATTTTCATATCAAAAGACAAAGGAAGGCACAGTGAATCATTATTTTTTCGTAAGTATTCAACTGAACTCTAATTTCTTATATCTGGAAATGTTAAAGTATATACTGTACTTCTGTGAATGAGTACAAAAATAATGTAACAATAATAATAACATGTTTGTCTTTTTGAAAGGTGGTAACACAAAATCACTGAATTGTTCAGGTTGCAAAAAGTCTCTTCCAAAAGTGGAATCAGTCCAACTGTTAATGTAATAGAACATTACCTTTAAACAGTCTTGAATCATTGTGCTAACTTCATTTTTCCTGTCAGAATTCAGAGGGGTATGCAATGCAGGTATCACACAAGCAAAAGGAATTGTATGTTTAGGACTTTACTCCCAAAGAAAAACAAAATGTGGTGTGTCTTAATATATTTTGAACCCGATTCTACACCATCCTGTTCACTCACTGGACTAAACTCAATGCAGTGAGTACATGGTCTGTTGCAGCACTTCACCCGTCCTTCCATTGGTTAGGAGCATAGCTTTCTTCTAGGTACCAATATCCCAATTCCTCTAGGTTATGTAAGTAGAGAACGAACTGGTTCTAATTAGAATATAAGCAAACATGCTGAATTTCGTAGCACTATTTGCAACAGTCAAGGGGAGCATGGGTGAAGGTTGAGGAAGGATTCTTGATGCTGACTTTTCTTCTGATGTTTTTTAAACAGTGCATTTATCTTTTCTTTATTTCTCAAAGTATCTTCTCCAGCTGTGCAGTTGTAATTCAGCAGTGTCATGTGTTGTCATTTCTGCATTAGTAAATAGGTAGGACCTATTTACTGAGTAATTATGAAATAAACTCATAATGAAATGCAGGGAAGGGTTCTAATTAAATTTTCCAGTTGCTAAACATCTATTCAACTTTAAATGAGAATTTTCAATCCATGTATCCTAATGAGTTCTCAGAATACATTGCTAAAGTATGTAAAATGATACGGTAAACACAAAATGTGATTTTCCACATTTCCAGTGTATAAAAAACCATTTGTAAACAAAATTGCTCATAGACAAGAATTCAAATATTAACTTAAGGTGGAATAGTAGGGCAACCACATGAATTTTTTAATACTTTTTTTAATACGCAACCAACAATAAAGGAAGCGTGTAAAGATTGATATCAATAACCCATGTAGTCCAGTATTTTGTCTGAAAATGTCTAGTACTAGGTGTGGTGGGTAGCATGGCAAGGGTAAAGTGTTACCTCCTGGATTCTTTCAGCAATCTTAGGCTTGTGGACATCCTCAGCCAAAGGCTGTACCTTTGCACTTAATAGTTCCTCACTGGAAATCAAGAAGATGAGATAATCAGACTATGCCAGATAATCAGAGGTTTTAGTGAATATAAAATATTGTGAAAATTTAGTTCTTGTCTTCCATCTCTGATTCAGGTACTGCAACACTTATGTTCAAAGAAAAACTATTTTTTGGTTATAAGATCTATCTCTAGTTTTCTTAAATTCTTACCTCTATCTGTTACCACACAAACCTTAGTCAGATTAATCTCTTTTTAAAAAATCTGGTATGTGCACAGTCTAATACACTGAGTATAGTTAATGCCATAATCCACATATCATTAGTATTACTTAAACTGTAAAAACAACACCAAAAAATCCAGCCAACAAAGATCTCTGCACAAGTTACTGAGTATGAAAACTCATTTAACGCTAACTGAACATTTATAAGTAGCATTAATCATCACAATATTAATTAACAATCATTTGGAATTGGTAGCAAAGCTACATGAAGTGACAATTATAGTATTGTTTGAAAGATCTTTTTGATAACTGATAAATTCAGTGAGGGTAGATAGACCTAGTCTAAGGAAAATTTTCATTAGGTTAGAGAAATAAATACACAGAACTAATTATGTTGCTAAGAACAAGTGTCTCAATCACACAGAAGCCTTACCAATAATGTAATTCTGTCTTCCAGTTTCTGACTTTACTGTTGTGCGTGATGCTCATAATACTTTTTCTCATATTCTTTCTGTTTTTTGTTTTTGAATTGTAAGTTCACTATCATTTGTACTATTTTTGTAATTGCATTTTTTTAACTGAAGTGTCTTATATTGTTTCTCTACACTCACTTGGAACTTTTAAGTAGGTAATGGTAAAAACATAAAACATAATCCAAGGAAACATAAACCAATGCTAATAATCCCAAATGCTAAACTGTAACACCCTAAACCAAACTCCATAATCCCTAACCCTTAATCCTAACCCTCAGATATGAAATAATGCTTTATTTAGAATCATAGACTCATTCCAGAACTTAGAATCCAGACTCATTATGATCATTGGGTCCAACCATTCATCCAGCATTGCCAAATCCGCCACTAATCCATGTCCCTAAATTCCACATCTACACGTTTTAAATGCATCCAGGGATGGTGACCCAACCATTTCTTTGGGTAACCTGTTCCAGTGCTTCACAACCCATTCAGTGAAGGAATTTTTACTGACATCCAATCTAATGGATCCAAATCATCCATCCTGGAGAAATTTGAGGCAATTACATCTTGTCCTGTCGCTGGTTGCCTGGGAGAAGATACCAACCTGCCACTTGGCTGTCACCTCCTGTCAGGGAGTTGTAGAGAGTGATAAGGTCACCCCTCAGTCTCCTTTTCTCCAGGCTAAACACCCCCAGCTCCCTCAGCCACACCTCAAGTTCTGGACATGTGTTCCAGACCCTTTCCCAACTCTGTTGCTCTTCTCTGGACACACTCCAGCCCCTCAATGTCCATGTTATGAGGGGCCCAAAACAAGGTGCAGCTTTCATCAGGGCAAAATACAGGGGGATGATCCCTTTCCTAGTCCTTCTGGCCACACTATTGCTGATACAGGCCAGGATGCCACTGACCTTCTTGGGCACCTGGGCACAGCTGGCTTGTGTTCACTTACTGTCAACCAGCACCTCCAGGTCCTCTGCACCAAGCAGCTTTCCAACTACTCTGCCCCAAGTCTGTAGGGCTGCCTGGGGCTGCTGTGCTTCAACTGCAGGACCCCACACTTTCCTTGTTGAACCTCATACTGTTGTTCTCAGCCTCCGTCCAGATCCCTCTGCAGGGCCTTCTTACACTACAGATCAACACTCCCACCCAACTTTGTGTCACCTGCAGACATGATGCTCTCAATCCTCTCATCTATATCCTTGATCCAATTAAAGAGCATGGTCCCAATACTGATCCCTGAGGAACCTGTAGTTACTGGCCACCAACTGGAAATAACTGCATTCACCAGCCATTCTCAGCCCAGTCATCCAGCTGTTTAACCCAGTGAACAGTAGACCCATCCAAGACATGAACCCCCAGATTCTCCAGGAGAACTGTAAGAAATGTTGTCAAAGGCTTCATTAATATCCCAGCAGACAATGTTCAGAGCCTTTCCCCCATCTGTTAAGTGTAGAAACTTCATAGGGTGATCACAGGATGAGATCAGGTTGTTCAAGCAGGACCTGCCTTCTACAAACCCCTCCTGGCTGGGCTGTCCTGCAAATGGCATGCAATGACATTCAGAATTATCTGCTCTATCACTTCCCCTGATACCAAGGTCAGACTGACTGCCCATAGTTGTCTGGATCCTCCTGACCCTTCTGTAGATGGACATCACATTGGCCAACCTTCAGTTCATCTAAGATCCCCCATTTGACAAGGGCTGATGATAAATTATAGAATGTGGCTCAGACAGCACTTTTAAGACCTCCCTCAGTACCCCCAGGTGGATTCCATCCAGCCACAGAGACTTGTGTGGGTCTAAATGATCTAGTAAGTCACTGACCATTTCTCCTTGACTGTAGGACATTCATTCTGCTCCCTATCCCTGTCTTCCACCTCAAGGGGCTGCAAAGTAACTTACTGCTGTCTCCAACTTACTGCCCTTTCAGATACAGGAAATCAAATAGAATAAATTGTTTGTCCAGAAAAATCTGGTTTTCTATTTTTCGGTTTACAATCCTGAACACAATTTTGGGTGATTATTTTACAAGATGAAGATTATCAGAATGCAGCAGTTTTCATCATGTTTGCTTCTTGTTCTAGTATTTTAGGTGATGAATAAGAAGTCAATGGGGAAACAATAGCAGGAGTAGAGTAGGTATCTCTGCACCAAGAAGCAGGAGGCTTGTGTAACTACTTTTTTATGTTACATCTCAAAAATATTAAGTTTTTTGTTACTTAGTTGTATTCAAGTCTGAGGATGCATACTCTAAAAATTTTTCTCCACGCTCACTTTCCTACAGAGTCAAGGATTCTGGATTTTATTTGATTTCAGGTAACCACATAACAGCTGGAAGAGAGGCAGCACTACCATCCTACTCTGGTATACACTGTGTTGTAGATACTCTACTGAAAGTAGGGTCTGTGTTGGTAACCACTTTACACACACACTTTACACTCCCTGTAAAGGCACCCTGCTATAACTAGGCTGCATGATGTGTGCTGCCTCTTAAACTGAAATGACTGCTGAGGACTTTCCTTGTAATTGCTGTCACTGGCACCAGTGGCACTCTGGCACTTAGCACAACAGCTAAGAGGAGAGGAGTTTATCCTCCACTGCAGACCTCAACTTCTGAAAGAGAGAAATGGGCAAATGGAGACGACTGAGTCTTCAGAAGGCAGAAAGTAAGGAAAAGGCAGAGGCTAGAGGAAAAGAAAGCATGAAAGCTACAACATAAATTCTTTTTTGGGAAGAGTTGTCCAGGTGCAGAGGACAGTCCTGAATTCTGAGTACCTGGACAGAACACCAGGAAGTAAAAGCTGGATATGTAAGAGGCAGGCAAGGCCCAGATAGACAGAGAAAAGGAAATTTGTTTATCAGGAGGCCTGCAGAAGAAAAAGAGAAGAACAACTAGGATGAGAAACTTGAACAGCTATGGGAAAGGGTCTGCATATGAACTGTAAGATGATGGTAAATGGGCATGCTAAAAGTTGGAAGACTAGAAACTGTCAGGGCTGGAAATAAATAGAAGTTTGGTGGTGTAGCAAAAAAGGACAGGCAGCCAGGCTGGACATGCAGTGCCTATGAGCATAGAGAGAGAGAAGAAGAATAAAAAAAGTTGATCCCCCTCAAACGCATTTTCCCATGACTGTAAAATTATAAGTGGCTGTAAAGCTTTTTTAGGGTCCAAACACAGAATGTTTTCTTTTTGAAGAATATCAACACTTGAGGTATTCCTAAAGTTATCCTTGGGTGGATGCAGTTAGTCCTACAAAAAGTTTTTGTACCCTAACAAAAGTGGACTATGACCTACAAATGTGCCATTTTTGCTTATCCACAGCTGTGTAATTTCTGTATCTATTATGTAGAATCACCAAGGCACTTTTTGCCAGTGGAGTCCTATTTATGCTGGAAAGTTTTTCTGGCCCATCTTCTGTCCCTTAGCAATCATATCTTAAGGCATCTCTGATATAAAATGGGCTTCTTTGCATGGTTCTAATTTTAGGTCTGCAACCTGTGCAGTTCATTAGCAAGGAATGGAAAAGAAGATACAGTCACAGTAGCAGAAAGGGAAACCTTTATGAAATCAAGAACTGAATCCACAGACATTAAGTGCTGACAACTACTTCCAGTACTAAAAAATGGAGGTTTTCCAGTCTTCAAAGTCACCATGTAATTTTAAAATATAGAATCTCTTAGTTTGCAAAAGTTGCTTCTTTAGTAAATTAGCTTTAAATGTCAATGTATATTGATCTAGATCTAGATCTATCTATGTATATATGTACATTGCTCAAATCTGAAACCTGCTTAGCAGAATCTCTTTTGACATTAAAATTCATGTTTGTTCTTGCTTGACAAGAATTTTGCTAATCTGGTTCCTACTGTTCAAATAGGACATCACAGCCTATTTTTCACTTGTTCCTTGGTTTTCCTGGAGTAGGTAATGAGCTCTGTGTCATTTGGACAAGTCTTATTCCTTTCAAGAGTGATTTACTTAGCTCATTTTATCTAAATGATCAATAAATCCTTTATATGTAGTGAGATAACCAGCACATGCAGCAGGCAGATCAAAACTACTGACCCTTTTTTGAGATACTAATTATTTTTTTAAAATTACACCCCATGTATGTGTAATATGTTAATAAAAATGTGCCTTTGTAAAATTTATATTTACTAACTCCTTTTTTTTTCCCTGACATCTCAACCAGGTGATTGTGAGGCCTGTTTTAAAACCGTAGGTACTGCTGAAATATCCATAAATACTATAACACTGATGTACTATGCTAACCTTGCTCTTACAGTATCTAAATAATGTATTCAAATCAGTATTTAGACAAGTAGTTGATATTTAACATTGGGTTTGAATCACTGCAGTTAAGATTAATACATATTTCAGGACGTTACAGGTTTCTAGGTTTCTCTGATGTTTTAAAACAGAGCATTGTGCAATGAGAATGTTGTTAGCTATATTAATGTTTTATAAGTAGAGCTGCTGTAATTAAAAGGAATAAGCTGGCATTTTCAGTTCTTCTGTTTTCTCTGTACAGATCTTAATTATCCTACCATAAAAGCTATAACAGTTTTTCCACTTTTTTGGGGGCCTTTGTATGTGTAATGCAGAATTGAAGCAGTTATTCCTGAATAAATTCTTTAATTTGGTCTTGCTATAACATAGAAAATATTTTGAAGTGTCACAACGCATTGTATTTATTGCATGCGTTCATTGGAAGTTCAGAAAACGATGTATAGAAGTGTTTCAGTTTCCTAGAGAACCTGACACTGCTAGTCATGTTGTTTGTTTTCAGTATGAAATAATGAAGAATATTTATTTCAAATATGTTTGCATTTTCCTTCTGGCTATTTTTGAAAATATCTTTTAAAACAAGTTCCTATTTCAATAAATAAACCTTAAAAGCATTGCACAGAATCAACTTCTGCTCCCAGGGTTGTTTTTACTGATGTTATTCTTTTTAATGCAGTTCCAGCAATTAATAGAAATGGTCCTGCGAGGAGACATCTGGAACATAAAGATAATTATTCTGTGTACTGTGACTTGATGCAATGAATGGAGGTAAGGATATACTTTCTATCTCTCCAGCAACAAAAAGCTATCTATTATCACATGAACACTACTAAAAGAAAAGAAATCCTATTGAGATTTAAATAGAACTCTATTTCCTGTTACAAAACCCCAAACCCTCAGTCAATACTAAAAATAAAATTTGCAGATCCTGGGACAACCACAGAGTAAGTAATCAGAAGAGAATAGTATCTAGTTTTTGTTTCAGAGGAAATACGGGAAATGTTCTTTCCTGCTCCTGAAGATGAGAATTTATTAGACCTCTTAGCAAATAATTTAGTTTTACAGTAGATTACCAGGAATTAGTGAATTTGGTTATGTCTCTAATTATGGGGGGTTTTTTAAATGTCCTTAGTCTACTTTGAAAGATTTTGAAGTGGAACTTTATTATGCTTACAGAATTGTTTAAAGGAGCGCAGCACTCTCAAAATAAGGGTCACAGGTGGAATGTAGCAAATCTAATATAAAAGGTAATGGAAAAATCCACTACTTCTCTTCACTGCTTAAATTATGTGATTGGGTAAATGGATTTCTCTACTTTCTAGGTGTGTGCTTCTACATTAGTCTAGCAGCCATTAGAGAGAAGATGTTGCTCTGCAAATTGTCTCCATGAATCCTGTAGTTCTTCTTTTTATTGTGTAAAACATAAAAAATTGCTCCTAATCAATCCACTTCAATTTTCCATCTCAAAATCATTTATCATCCCTTTTTGGCCTAGAGTACTTCTGAGATGTTTTCCTGAAATTAAGTAAAAGGAGGTGGTATTTGTGTCAGTGAGCAGATTAAGGCTATGTGAGGTGAATCTTACTGTGGCAACAACAAAGACTCTATATTTTAACCTAAAAATTCTTAACAAATTGATCAGTGCTTTTAGAATAATTACTCTGCATTTCAGATGTAATAGTGGTCTCTTATTTAATAAATAAAAGATGTATCTCTTGGTTACAATAATAGACTCATTGAATAGAATCATAAAATATCCAGAGTTGGAAGGGACTCAGAAGGTTCATTGGATTCAACTCCTGGCCCTGCACAGCACCATCCCCAAGAGTCACACCATGTGCCTGAGAACATTGTCCTAACACTTCTTGAACTCTGTTGGGCTGGTGCTGTGATCACTTCCCTGGGGAGCCTGTTTCAGTACCCAACCACTGTTGGGGTAAAAAACCTTTCCTAATATCCAGCCTAAACCTCCCCTGACACAGCTTCAGGCCTTTCCCTCAGGTCCTGTCACTGATCACCAGAGAGAAGAGATCAATGCCTGTCCCTCCTCTTCCCCTCATGACGAAGTTGTAACTGCAGTGAGGTCTGTCTTTAGTCTCCTCTGGGCCAAACAGACCAGGTGCTCTCAGCTGATACATGCAGCTTCCCCTCAAGGCCATTCACCATCTTTGTTGCCCTCTTTTGGACACAGTCTAATAGGTTTAGATCCTTCTCGTATTGTGACACCCAAACCAGCCCCCCACACTCAAGGTGAGGCTGCCCCAGCTCAGAGCAGAGCAGGACAATCCCCTCCCTTGCCCAGCTGGTGATGCTGGGCCTGATGCACCCCAGGACAGGGTTGGCCCTCCTGGCTGCCAGGGCACTGCTGGCTCATGTTCAACTTGCCAGGACTCCCAGGTTCCTTTCCATGGCACTGCTTTCCAGAGTCATTCCCTGGTCTGTCCATATATCCAGCGTTGCCCCAGCCCTGGTGCAGCACTTTCCCCTGTTGAAATTCATATGGTTGGTGATTGCCCAGATCCCTTTGACATTAAAATTGTCAAGGCCTCTCTGCAGGGCCTCCCTCCCCTTGGGGGAGTCAACAGCTCCTCCCAGTTTTGTATCACCTGTGAATTTGCTCAGTATCCCTTCCAGTTCTGTGTCCAGGTCATTTATGAAGATGTTGAAGAGCAGAGGGCTGAGGATGGGGCCCTGCAGAACCCCTCCAGTGATGGATTCCCAGTCTGATGTCACCCCATTTACTGTAACCCTTTGTGCCTGACCCGTGAGAACTAGTTGCTTCCACCCCATGTGTTTATCCAGCTGTGGGCTGGATATTTTGTTCAGAAGGATCCTGTGAGGTTTACTGAAATCCAGAAACATCACAACAACTGGCTTCCTTTGGTCAACTCCTGTGCTCTTCAGGGAGATCCTTAAAAGGTGGTGACTGTCACAGGGTGACTATGATGCCTGTATCCCCAATCATCTGTTGTATGTGTGCTGTACCTTTAAGACTGGTTCTGAGAGTGAGCCTCCAGAGAAAAAGCATGGAATTTGTTTTGAAAAACAGTGTTCACTCCTCTGGATCTTCTCTTCATCCTTTTGATGGTGTGTTCGTCAGATGCACCGACAGTGGCCAGAGAGGTTTTTTTCCTTTTAGTTAGTCTAGCTAGCTGAGGCAAAGAAGCTTCCTGGACTGTTTTTTTTTTTTTTTCTCCTTTTTCTTGGGACTGTTTAAATCTGCTCTGGACTGAGAAGCCCAGAGGAGCACCGGGATCTTGCTCCCGTGGCTCATCAGGCCTGAACCTTAGCATTTTCCAGCACCGAAGGAACTGGGACTGATAAAGAGACTGAGAGAGCTGAGCTAACTCCTGGCACGGACTCTCAGTTTTTGCCATTTCTCTTCAGAGTGGCAAGAGCTTTCATTGTTTCATATTATTAATTCCTTATGCTTGTGGGCATTTTGTTTGTTAAATAAATAGTTTTTTCCACTTTTCTCTGAGGAAGTTCTTTTCCCGGACCGGCTGGGGGGGAGGAGCTGTTTGGGTTTGCTTGCCAGAGGAACCCCATTTGGAGGTTTCCCCCCAAATTTGCCCTAAACCAGGACGGTGACCAGCACTGATGGACCCCAGCACCTTCAAAAACATTTTCCCCACAGGGCTTTTCTCACTATTACTCTCAGCAGCCTGACATCTGCTCTGCCCCTGTCCAGGGTGGAAGCTTTGCTGGCACCTTTCCAATTGACAACAGCGATTGTAAACTTGATCACTTCATGGTCACTGTGACCAAGATATCACCAATCAGTGCTTCTCTCATGAGACCTCTGTTAACAAGCAACACATCAAGGAGCGTTTATTAGCTCCTTTAGTACATGAGCCATGAAGTTATCATTGTAGCAGGGCTTCTGCCCCCACCACAGAAGACCTTATCTGTTGTTTGTTAGATGGTGGAATAACTCAGGGCATCTTTTATATAAGCCTCAGATGTGCCTTGGTGAAGTAACTCAATCAGGACAGTTTGCCTTCTCGTGAGTTATTTCAGTGCCATGTGATTGATGCTTTCAGCTGACTGTAAACATCTTGCTGTGGAAGCAGTTGTAGAAAGATAAGCTGGAATTTCTGACTGACAGACACCTCACTTCATAAACCATAAAAGCTACACCATAACCTTCACAAAGCAAAATTCTGTACATTCCCTAAAATGTGTGGAGTTTTCTTCCCAAAATCAGATGCCTACTTCATGATTATTCTCCTGGGGGCTGAGAGAAAAGGCTATTGTCACTATCGTGCACTATTATCAGTGGTAAGTGACACTGACTTCCAATCTATAGTATTTTGTTGCTAGCTATAACCTAGGTATCTTTATGACATGCACTGTTTTATGTAATCTACTGGTAGGTCCTTTTGTTTTATCCTGTCTAGTAAGTAACTCTGTTCAAGGCCTTTTGTCCGTTAATCTCCTTTCTGTAGTAAATAACTAATTTTATAATAGACCTGATTGGCCATCCTTAAGAACTTGCAAACCAGAGTGATTTAGGTGCAAGGATTTAGAGCTGCTGCCAAAAATCTGATCCTAAGGCAGAGCTTGTCTGAAGATCTCACTCAACCCATAATAATCATTCAGGTATTTAGGATAATCTTCTGGACCTGTTTGTGCCATCTGTATGGTTTCCCCAGTTAACATCTGGCAAGCTGAAGTCCCCTGTCAGGACAAGGACAGTTGATTTACAGGTGTCTGTTAGTTACTAGAAGAATAATTAATTTGCATTATCATCCTGGCTAGGAGGTCTATAGTAAGTTCTCACACTGACATCCGCATTATTTGTTTGTCCCCCAACCCTTTCCCAAAGGCTCTCAGCTGTGCTAGTGACAACTGCAAGCTCCATACATTCCAGCCCTCCATTATACGCAATGTCACGCCCTACATCACCTGCCTATTCCTCCTAAAGATCCTGTAACTGTCCAACATGGCACAACACTCACAGAGCTCATCCTACTAGGATTCACTTATGCCAGTGATGTCAAGTCTCTGGGCCTGGACCAATGCTTTCAACTCCTTTTGCTCGCTCTTTATGCTGCATATGTTTGTGTAGAAACATTTCAAGCGTGCTTCACTGTAGATAACACCTCCTGGAGCAGACTGAAGGATGCCTCTAGCACTCAGTTCTTCAAGTTTTGGCATACCATCCCATTCCTTACCACTGGAAAGCCTGGTTTTGTCCCTTCCCCACTTCAAAACTTGTTTAAAGTTCTATCAATGAGCACTGCTAGCTCCTATGCTAGAAACCTTTTCCTTCTCTGAGAGAGGTACGTCCCATCAGATGTTGGTAGAAAAGGTGTTAAATCCCACAGTCAAAAAGCTCAAATTTTCTCCAGTTACATCAGACTTGTATTCATGCGTTTGACAAATCAGTCTGCCTGTTCCTTTTGTCGTTCTTTCTTGCTACTGGAATAACCAAGAAAAACACTACCTGTGCTCCTGATCCTTAAACCAGTGATGATTGGCAAGGTGATGATTCAATACTAAACTGTCTTTTTTTTAAAAAAGAAACTAAATTATTTTGAACTTTCCTACTTACGGATAGCAAGTCACTTACTAAATAAGGGTTCTTTTTGGCTTATACTGCTCTGAGACTTACAGACACTCCTTCTGTGA
Organism: Trochalopteron elliotii; assembly: GCA_024734555.1. Lineage (NCBI taxonomy): Eukaryota > Metazoa > Chordata > Aves > Passeriformes > Leiothrichidae > Trochalopteron > Trochalopteron elliotii. The sequence continues at coordinate 755,745 of JANPWX010019821.1, forward strand.
GCAATAGTGTGTTCTGTTGGCTTTCTGATAGTCATTAGCTCCTAGAATATGATATTCATTATGTTCAGGTTAAAGAACAGTTAGGAGACATGATGGTAGGCTACTAGTTTGTCCGGAAATTATTACATCTCTGTATTTTCTGTAGTATGCAGGTGTGGTGTTCATGGCTAGAATATTGCAAGGATTAATTAATTGTTCTTGAAATGTCCTGGCAGAAGATGTTCTAAAAAGTAGTGTTGTCTGAATAAATATTTTGAGTCTAGTTTTGTAATCCTCTGGAAAACGATGATATTATTACAGCTGGTAAAAAGCTAGAATACCATTTCACTGTAACAGTCAAACTTCTCGTGTTTGTTTCTCTTCTGTGCTGGAGTAGAACCAAGACTTTTAAAGAATTTTCACAATGAAAATTTCATTGTAGTAGCATTTTCTGAATAAATTATTCAGATTTTCAACCTTTCCAACAAAAAACTCCACAGAGCTAACGACGTCTTAAATATACTTCATCTTGGACAGTCAGGGTTTTTTCTCAAAAGTGTGGTTTTGGAAAATGCTGCAATCAGATTAACTGATTTAAATATTTTCTGATCAATTAGATCTTACTTGTGATGTACCTGTACACAGAAACTATGATCTAAGGTTATTGAAATTTGACTTCCATATCCATTTTTAATTTTTCTGAAAATAGTGACACCACAAATAAATCATATTCAGAATGTCATAATGTTCTTATTGGTATGTAATAATGATACTTGAAAGTTCATTAAGACAGCTAGAAGCCTTCTCTAATTGTTTAAGTTAATCAGTGCAATCACTCTGTACAGTGTGTGTGAAACTTTAGTGCCCACAGCATACTATGGCACCTGGCACCACAGAACTGAGGAGTGAGCAGGTTTAATTCTGACTCATAGATGGATATATGCATCCCAAATACATTTCAGTGTATTCTGACTCATGGATGGTTATGTGCAAACCAAAATTCATATGGTTTACTTGGCCAACAGCATGCAAGTACCAGGAAAAGAACATTCAAATTCGTAAATTCCAGGTTGAAGTTTAAGGCTAAAAGATAGACTGCAAGTCTCTTGGGCCTAATCAAAGTTTGTGCTGGAAATTTTCTGGGTCAAATTTCTAATTAGAATGTTATTTTATGGTGAGTTAATCTTTTTAGGTGAAGGTGTCCTAGAACAACTGCAGGAATTTCTATATGCTTCCAAAATTACCTTCACAGCTGGTGAAAGCTGCCTTGGAAAAACAGAAAATAAATTCTTATCTCTGGAGACTTAATATCTAATACCGATAAAAGTATAATTATTAGTGCTCAACAAGATTCTCAAGATTTGCTGTGGACAGCGAATGTGTTTGTCTGATTCTTCAGAGCGCTGGGAGGCAGAGTGCAGGCTGTGCTACAAAAAACTCTTCATGGTGCTTGCTCATTTTATTATACCGCCTCTGATTCTGGGTTTCAAAGAACAGATAAGAAATACCATTTATTGTCATTCAATGACTGTACATGCAGTTCCAGATAGGATACTATATTGCTTGTAAGTGTAGGAAGAGATTTTTCAGAAATATTTGGAAAAATTTTGTGCTTCTGAGTGCAGATAAAATGTTGGTTGGAACAGAAACAGAACTTAGAATGCACACAGTAAGGTGATAATTCCATTACTGGCACTAAGGTGGAAGATTGCAGGTTCATATTATCTTGGAACTGCATATTATAAGCTATGTCAAGAAAGGCAAGTAGGTAGGTATAAGAAATTCGAACTTGGTTCCAGCATTACAGGCATTTTGAAGGATATTACTAGATATTTTGAAACTGCCTGTTAGAGATGTAGACTTAGCTTATCTGCCACCATGTTTATCATCAGGAAAGTGTGCTTATCATCATGAAAGTTTCTATAGATGAAAACGTGAAAATATATTAGTGTAGAGATTTTTATATGAATACATATATGTACTTTTTTTCATTTTTTCCAGAAAACCAGGAGAGGCGTAGAACTAAGTTATTTTCCTGTTTGTTGATATGTAACTCTGAGAAGTGTGACATATTTTGTTTCTTAAAGACTGCAGCCACAACCCCAAATTAATATCACCTTGTAAACAAAATCGACAGTTTATTTCCATGCACTTCAATATACTGTCCCTGAGACCAAGTTACAGCTCATGTAGCTTTCACTCAGAAGCGACTGCAAATGTGATTCTGTGTCTATTTATCTGCTTCCCAAACCCCAAAATTAACTAGGACTTGGCTGGAGATGCAAGCTTGCAGGTGCTGATTGCAGGTGCTGCCATACACTTCTGTACACTTCTGGTCTTCTTCACTGGTCTCACAGGCAGAAGTATAGCAATCCTTGTCAGATTTACATCGTCCTAGGGATTCCCGAAAAAGTAGGAACCAAAAAGGACTGTATTTTCTCTCTTACTCAGAAGACCAGAGGAGAACCATATTGGTAAATTCTGCCTTCAGAAAATAATTACTCCAAATAATTAAGTCAACAGACTTTTCTGAGAAAAGGTCTGGAAGTCCCTGTGAGCTTCTCTTGTACCCTAAAGAGGATAAATAATTCAGCTTATGGTCAGGCAGCAGATGTCTCTGGCAGATCTGCGACAAAGAACTCAGATTCTGATTATGGAAAATGGGAATGGAAATCTAAAGTGGCCAAAATGTGATCATGTGATTTTTCTGCGCAAATAAAATTTAATATGACATCAGGATCTTCCTCTATGGTGTAAGCCTCAACATCAGGCTAGATACATAGGTATTGGGGTGCAGGACAATAAGACTGTTGTGGTTTAGGAATGGTATTCCCCAGTTTAGTAATTGTGCTAAAATCACACCACCACTCACTTCCCCTCCCTACACCCCAGCTGAATGCACAAAAAGGCAGAGATCATGGGTTGAGATAAGAACAATTTGCTGGAAAGAGCAATGAGAGGGGAAAATGAGCAGTAACAGCAACAACATTAATAGAAAAAGTGTACAAAGAGAGGCTGATTTACGTGTAAGATGCTCCAAGACAATAAAACATCTCCAAAGTCCAAGACAATAAAACATCTGCTGATGAAACACCTGCTTTCCTCCATCTGCCATATTTGTTCAACTGGAAACCAGGCCCTTCTTCCCAGAAGCTGGAGGGTCCCCTAGCCCCACTGTCAGCAATGATGTCAGGTGGTATAGAGCAACTTTCCAGCTCCACTCCCTCATGGCTGTGGCAAAAATTAACTTTGTCATGCCTGGAACTAGGGCTATATCCACCCTGTATTCTACGCCATTTACATCGTGCCTGGATCCTACACCTTCCAACTATATGCACACACATTTATATATACACCAAGTCAACAATAATTCACCCTCATGTTGCCAGTCCAGATCCTCCTGAGACATTGTAATCTTGGCAGCTCGATCCACCCATCCCTTGCTGCAATGTTCTTCAGCAGCCCATCCCTTGGGCACAGGTTCATCTCATCATGTACTTTCACAGCCAACTTCTCTACCCAGTTATATTGTAATCCCTCTCTATCATGTGACATAGAACAAGGATGATTTAATGATTTTATTTGTATTTAAAACATATTCTTTATATGTCATTATTTTTCTTCATCAGTAGTCTCTAATAAGAATTTCTTTTTATTTCCTTCTCTGTCCATTCCTTTTTGAAAAGCATTCTGGATTACTTGGACATATATATGGGTCTGATGCCTTGGGAAGCTACCTGGAATAGAGGCTAGACAATGTTAAAGGAATAAAGTAGGTATTTATTAAAAAAGCCTTCAAAGGAGACACCTTCGGCAGAGCAAGAGCCTGGTGAGGCTACACCGCTACACCCAAGATGGACACGAGTTCTCACACTTCTCTAAGTTTTGGTCCATTTACATATTGGGTTTAGTTTTCCAGTTACAGTTTTAGGTTATGAAGTCCCATCCTCCCAGACTGCTGTTCTCAATTCGCTGTTGTTTGTAGTTTTTGGGTCTGAAGCTGCAACGGTGTCCTTGGTTCTCGGGCTGGAAAAGGATTGCTTTGTCAAAACAAACTGTGAAGAGAACTTGCTAGCACTTCATATGCAGTTCACAGTTATATACCAATACAGTACAGAATATGGAAAATATGAAAGCTGAAACTAAAGGCATCAGGTCAAAAGTTCAATGCTCTTGATAAATATACTACTTGGTATTGTAATGGTTGCATTGCTTTTAGTAAACCATCCAGAAGCTCATTCAATGCTGAGAAAAACACACCCCTGAACATATTAAAGAAAAATAATCCACAAATTTGTGTATAATCTTCCTTTATTCCATGAATACTAGTCTAACTAATCTTTATTAATTAGTATTTTTGTCTTTGCCACTTGTTTTATTTGCAGTCTTAGATGTGAATTTATGGAGGTTCTTATGGCTGCTCATAACAAATAATCTATTCCTCTTAATTTTGTTCAATATTTCATTTCTCTATAAGTTACTGGTGATTTGCAAACATGACATGTCTATATGTTTCTCTCAAACCTCTAGTCTGCACATGAAAATGGAAATGTGTTAAATTTGGGGGCCAAAGACATAGAACAAATCAACTGCCAACAGAGGTCAAACAAACATTATCAGGCTTTCATAACTGCAACTTACAGAAGAGGCTGTTTTGTTGGTTTTTTCCTAACTGTATTTGAAAATCAGCATGATTCAGCTCTACTGGATAACATCAGCTAGACAGAACAAAATTATTTTTATCTGGCTATACTCTCCTGCAGTGTTATACCTCTTGACCTTGTTGTTCTGTAAACTTGAAATAAACTGACCTTTCACAATCCTTGTTAGTTTTGTTTAAAGTCCCTAAAGAAATCTCATATAAATTACTTTTTAAATAGGTATGTTTACTTTAAAGATAACATTTAAATCTGCAGGTCTTAATATTACTTAATTTTTTTTTTTCACACTTGCCTCCTTTAAACAGGTGTAAATGGCATGCTCACTGTTGCCTGCTGGAAATCAACATTAATACAGATGGTAAGTAAATAGGCATCTCATCTTCCCCATGCCAGATGTTCACTAATTGTAGAACTGAATAATGGATAATAACACATCCTAATGTTTTTATCAATCCACGTATCTCTTTTACAATGCAAAAGAGGTAATCCGAGACTTTTGTAGATTTTTTCAGCTCTTATTATGCACAAACAAGGAGCTGCCTGAGAAGGCTGTCATGTGAAAGAGAGGCCACATTACCTGCAAACAATAACAAGTATGATACCACATGAAATAGAAATTCACTTTGACCATGGCTGGGATTCGGTTGCTATCATCAGTATCACTCAGAATTAAAGTTATACTTAACAAAAGGATATGAGGTGAGTTTGATTTAACAGTGACCAAGCTAGCTTGTTTCCCATGAACTTCAAACCTTTGAAAGAAGAGGAGGGGAAGAAAACTGTGACATGATCACCGTATTGTTAACACCATGGTTAACAGCCTCATCGGGTGAAAAAAAATTCACTGCCATTTTAGTTCTCTTTAAAGGGAACAATAAGAGGATGATTATATTCAGGACACACAGACCACTGTATTGCTCACTAGGACTTCAAGGTTAAAACCAAAGTTAAAATACTAAAAACATTTTTTAATCTCTTCAGTAACTTCACAGAGGAAACTAGAATAATTCCTGTGAAAAATGCAATCCTAATTTGGAAAGAACTACAGTGCAGTGTTGCAGTAACCAAATAGGGGAGAGAGTTTAGCTTGAAAGCAGTTAACAGACAGAAAAGCAGTTAAGCTATCTAGCTTTGCCATGACAAACTAGCTGTCCATCACTGTTTGAAGACTTTGAGCTGCTTCTCATCCCTGATTTTCCACTAAAGCAATAAAAATTTTCCTGTTTTTCAATGGTAGAAAACCAGCTCTTCAGCATATCCTAGAGTAAGCTTTATGAATATTTTTAAAGATTCCTAATCAGAAACAGTAGACTCCTAAAATTTCTGTTGGAAGGCTAAGAGAGACAAGAAAATGAAACATATTTCAGTGGAACTATTGTATCAAGTGTTATTATATTACACCTGACATCTGTTTGTCTCTTTTCTTTCTCTTTTCCAGTCTCCTTGTCAAGTCACTGCTAATAAATAGATTTAACCTGTACCATCTGTTGTTTTACTGTAGACCCATGTGCTGCAGCCTCCTGTTTACTATAGCATTACATTTAATCAATTTTTTTTGCCAACAACATTTAAAATATACACATACCCAGGTTAACCAGACAACCACTGGTAAGAAGCAAAAAGAACCTCCTCAAGCATATGTTATACTACATTCTCTTTCATTAACAAGACACGCTTAGTACTGAAGTGCCCTTGGAATGCATTTTAGTTGTGTTTGTTTAAAGGTTGCTATTTATTAATGCACCATACTGGAAAGGGCAGGGGAATCCCTGTATGGTACATTATATAGCTGATTAAGTAACTGAAGAATTGATCATTATGTGTTGACTCTTTGGTTCTTTTCCATGATTAAATTTCTTTCTTGCTTTGTGACATTTTTCTTTGCAAGGGACAAAGTACTCCTGTCACTTCAGTTCCTGATAAAGTAATTCTGACTTTCACAAGAAGAGGAACTGGCAGCACTGCAGTTTCTTTGGCTAAGCAGAACTAAGGCTAAGAGATTGTAACTCTATCACCTTTCTTTCCTCCTCATAGGAGCAGGAACCCAGCCAATAGAAGTCTATCAAAGGTGGTGTGCAAGCACTGAAAATGGATCTATCTTCTCATCATATACAAAGCACAAATCAGCAAATACTCAAAAAAAAATTTTTTTTCTGAAAGATTTTTAGAAATAAACCTACTGGTGTCATGAAACACAGCTATGTTCCTGTCTGGTACAAAGATGAAACGCTTCATATAGACCATTTGGGCAAGGTATCACCATTATAACATGAAAAACTTTTTAATCATTTTAGTGTGGTCAATGACTTAAAATCTGTGTGCCTGGGGAGTGCTCAAATAGGTTTTTATCCCTTCTGTAAAAGACTAAGTAAAAGTGGCCTGTGTTTAAGAAGTTCTAAATATGTGGAGGTATTGTATGAGTGAACTGAAAGGGAACTGTAAGTACTAAGTGCTATTAAACAGTGAAAATCAAGAGATGAAGTTGCAAACACTGTTTTCCCCATCTTTTTAATGAAAGTCCTTTGATGCTTCTTAATTCTTGCTCATTTCGGGGCTCAAAACTGATCATAAAGAGATTTGGCAAAGGATCTTTAAAGCAGGTGGCCAGAATGAGTAATGCCCTTATGCAATGGCAGATTTTTCTGTGATATTTCTGAGCTCATGGAAGCAGAGGGCTTAGCAAACCCTAATGCTATTTAATTGTAAATAATTAACCTCTTTATGTAAAATGCAGGGTTCTCTTAAAGATGTTGTTGTTCTTCAGACGTTCTTCAAAATTATACTTCCAAAGATAATATCAATTCAACCTGTGAGTTGTACTTACAGCACAAAAAATAAAAAAGTAAATTGGTACTTAGTGATATCTCAAAAATATAGTTACATCATTAAATAATGGTTTAAATCAAAAACTCCACGTTATCTTTCTCTGTTTACAATTTTGTAGTGGTTTGAAAGCAAAATGAGTGAGAGGCTCCAAGTCAAAAATACAATTTAATAATAAGAAAAAAAGAAGGTAAAATGAAATAAATGCAATAATACAAAAGACCACTGACAGAGGCAGAATACAACCTGAGCGGAATGATGGAAGTAGTGACCCCATAGAAAGGTCTGGTAGCTCTGATCCTCTGGGAATCCAGTGGGTAAGGTCCCCCATATTGTCCCGAATCCCAGATTATATCCAGGTGAGAATGCTTGGCTTCTTCCCCTGGGCGGAGCATCTCACAATGGGATAATGAGTCATACAGGGGGTCCTTGATGGCCCATTAAAGAGAGATAACTCCCGGAGGGAGTTACCTATGAGTCATGCAGCAGGCCATTAACAGAAGACCCATTAACAAAAGACCCATTAGCAGAAGACCCATTAGCAGAAGACACCTTAACAGAAGAGGGAGGGGGAAATCTGGAAGAACACTGCTTCAGCAATTGGTTTCAACAGTTCATGAAGATGGTGATAGAATACTCTGTGCGTATCTTATACTACAACCCAGGACAAATTTTTTCAACATCATGCTGTCCTAGTGTTTAAATTCAACTAAGAGTGACATAAAACCTTCATCTATCTTGTTCTTGTTCTTTTATTGATACTACACCATGAATTACAGAAGTTAAAGTTGGAAAAGACCTCTAAGACCATAAAGCCCAACTGTCAGCAGCACCACCACATTCACTGCTAAACTGTGTCCTCAAATCCAATATTACACATCTTTTAAACACTTCCAGGTATGGTAACTCAATGCTTCCTTGAGCAGCCTGTTCCAATGCTTAACAACATTTCCCTAATATTCAATCTAAACCTCCATTGGTGCAACTTGAGGTAATTTCCTCTTGTTCTGTCCTTGTTACCTGGGAGAAGAAAGCAACCCCACCTGGCTATGCCTTCCTTTCAGGCAGTTGTAGAGAATTGAAACATTTAATTTAATTTCTTTGCAGATCATAGAATATTCTGAGTCGGAGTGATAAGGTCTCCCCTGAACCTCCTTTCTCCAGGCTAAGACACCCCCAGCTCCCTCAGCTGTTCTTTCTCACAGGAATTCTGCTCCAGACCCTTCACCAGCCTCGCTGCCCTTCTCTGGACTCACTCCAGCCCTTCAAGGACCTTCCTGAAGTGATGGGCCCAGAACTGGATACAGCACTCACGGTGCAGCCTCACCAGTGGGAGTACAGGGGAATAACCCCTTCTCTGGTCCTGCTGGTCACACTATTGCTGATACAAGCCAGGATGCCATTGGCCTTCTTGGGCCTGGGCACACACTGGATCATGTTCAGCCACTGCTGATCAGCAGCCCCAGGCACTTTTCCACTGTGCACTGTCCAGCCACTCTGCCCCAAGCCTGTAGCAGTAAATACGGTTGTTGTGACCCAAGGACAGGACCCCACACTTCACCTTGTTGAACCTCAAACAATTTACCTCAGCCCATTGATCCAGCCTGTCCAGGTCTCTCTGCAGAGCCTTCCTGCCCTCCAGCAGATCAACACTCCCATATAGCTTGGTGTCACTTGTAAACTTGATGAACGTACACTCAATCCTCTCACCAATGTTGTTGATGAAGATACTAAACAGGGTTAGCCCAAGACTGCACCTTAGGGAAAACCAGGACTCAGGAAGGAAACTTTTTATTTGTCAACTGCTTGATCAATGTATTTTACTAGTAAATGGCGACTTTACAAATACTTCACAAACTTAAAAGGTGAAATCTTCCAATCTTTAAATTTTAAAAAATGTGTAAAAATGTTAAGCTAAGAACAACCAAGACTGCATCATGTAACAAAACCCCAAACCCTGAAATGCAGACATTTTTTTTCTGTTTTAATAGTGATATGGATAATAATTTTGCTGGTTTTCAAATATTATGACAATTTTCTCTTTTTCCTTTATTTAAAATTGAAAAACCCTAATGCCTATAAGGAAGACTAACTATGTGCAAGGTAACTACAGCAGCTAAACATGCAGGAATGGAATTAGGAAAGACAAAACCCTGCTGTTCCTTGACTTTGGTCTTTACTGGTAGAGCTCATCTTCAGGAATGCCAGGTCCTGAGGCCTCTGCAAAAATCTGAAGTGAGGAAGACTTACCTTTGGTGCAGAGAATCATATTAGAGAGTGTTTGAACAGAGTAGACACATGCAAGTCCATGGAGTTGCACCCACAAGTGTGGTGAGAGCTGGCAGATGTCATTATGAGACCACTCTCAGTTCCCTTTTAAAGGATGTGGCAAGGGGGAGAGGTTACTGGGGAATAGAAAAGAGAAAGTGTCATTCCTGTCTTCAGAGAGGGCAAGATGGAGGACCCAGGGCACTAGAGGACTCAGTCTCACCTCAGTTCCAGGAAACGTGATGGAGGACGTAATCCTGGAAATAATTTCTATGCGTATGAAGGACAAGAAAGTCACTTGAAGTAGTCAGCATGGACTTGTGGAGGGGAATCATGTATGACTAGCCTTCTAAACCAAAATTACTAGCTCAATGGGCAAGGGAGGAGCAAAGATCAGGGCACAGTCTTCTCCATAGTGCTCAGCAAAAGGACAGTATATTTATTGCAAGGGGCATATATTTAAATACAAAGGGTTCCTTTTAAACAAAAGAAAAAGCTGCCTTTTTTTTTTTTTCTTTTTTTTTTTTTTTTCTTCTAAGGGTTGTTAACACTGGAAGAGATTTTGAGAAATGTAGCATTTGCATCCCTGGCCTCATTCAAATCTCAACTGGACAGAAGTGTTGGGCAATCTACTCTAGCAGTTCAGCTCCTCTCTTTCAGCATGGGGTTAGACTGCACAGTCTGCTGAGCTGCCTGATAGCCCCCCAGCTATGCTGTGATACTGTGATTATTAAAGCTTGCAACATATTATTAAATCCCTTGCAATATAACCTGCATTAAGACCAATGCAAGAAGAAACAACAGCAAGGTATGGTATTTGTGATGCCTTGTGATATGGAATGGAAATACCTCTTTGCAGACCAGATCCTCTATTGATGGCAACTAGTTGCCTCCCTGAGACCTAAATTAGGAGATGTCACTACAAGGCTGAAGAATATAGCACAACTTTCAGAGGGGGATCTGGAATAGGTTGGAGCACTGGGTAATTATCAGCAGCATGAAATTTAACAAGAACAAATATATATTCTGCCCCTTGGATGCAGTAAAGCTGGGCACAAGTATGATCTGGGAGAGGAGAGTGTGTAGAGCAGTCCTGCAGAAAGGGATCTGGGGGTGCTGCTGGGCAGCAGCTCAGGGTGAGTCAGCAGTGTGTGCCCAGGCAGCCAGAAGCCAGGATCCCCATCCCAGGCTGCATCAGACACAGCAGCACCAGCCAGCCAAAAAAAAAAAAAAAAGGCTGGAAGGCATGTCCTGTCAGGAGCAGCTGAGGACTCTGCATTTGAATACAAGGAGACTGAGGGGACATGGGTCTGTACAGCTTCCTGATGAGGGTATATGGAGAGTGCAATGCCAACCTCTTCTGCCCGGGATCTGGTGACAAGATGCATGGGAAGCCATGTCAGGGTAGGTCTGGACATTAGAAAGTGTTTATTTTTCAAGAAGGCAGTCAAATGTTGAAATGAGCTTGTAAAGAGGTAGTTGATGCCCCAAAACTCTCAGTGTTTAGGAGTGTCCTGGTTTGAAAGACAGGTGTCTGCTAAGGAAGGCAGAAGCCTTCCTTGAAATGGAAGATGTAAAACCCCTTCCTCTGAATTATCATAATTTTGAAATGAAGAGGATCTCAGGCAAAGATATGAGAATAGGAACAACAGTACTTTACTAATATGTGTAAATAAAAAAGAAAGAAGGACTACAACTTCATAGGAAAAAAAAATAAATGGAGTAGTACAAAAACACTGACAGAGTCAGAATACACCCTGACACCCTGTTGGTCAGGGTGCTGGTAGCAGTCCAGTTAAATGGTGGCTGCAGTCCTCCTGGAGTGACTGATGTTGTTCTGTTGAAACAATGATCCTGTAGAAGGGTGTAGTTTTCCTCTGAAGATCCAGTGGTGGTGTAGATGGGTCCTGTCTTCCTCTGGCAATGCAGTGGAAAAGGCTGCTTGGGGCATTCCAAATCTCCAATTTTTATCCAGTTAGGAATGTTTGGATCCTCCCACTGGGTGGAGCATCTCACAATGGGATGATGTAATTTTATCAGTCATGCAGTGAGACTGAACGGCTCATTAACAGAAGATATCCCCTTGGAGGGAGGATGAGTGGAGGGGATAAAGACCAGTGCCCATGCTGGTTTTAACAGATGGTAATAGAATACATTACTTTTGGTAACTACAATAGAATACATATTTTGGTTACATCTTGCATTGCAACCTAAGACAAGGACATTTGGACGATGTCCTTAACAAAGTGTTTTAACTGTCGATCAGCCCTGCAGTGGTCAGGCAAGGGGACTAGGTATTAGCTGTACATCTCTTCCAGAACAAATATTCTGTTTTATTTTATTGGCAGATTTTGGTTCCTGTAAAATTAGCAAATCATATACTGTAAGATAGCTGCTGATCTGTGCCTTCAAATTTCAAACTAAAGCAGATTTCCCAGCTCAAGCACAAGTCTTGGAAGCTGTGTCTGCAAGACTGGTGTATTCTTAGTGTCCTCATTTGCTGTGGCCTCAAGGACCTGATAAAAAGGTACTTACCTTACAGGAAATCTATTTTTCTGGGAAGACAGAGTCCAACACACCCATATTTAGCTTTGTTTTGATGGCTTTCTCCCATCTTATAATGCCCAAATTGTGCCAGCTGAAGAACAATCTGAAAATAACAATAGCCATAAACTGCTTTCTAGCTTCAAAATAGCACCTAATCAGATGCTATGCAAGGAAAGCTTTTTTCACCAGCTTTGGGGTTGGAATTTCATAATTTCTTGCATGTGTAAATGCTAAGCTTCTAAAGAAAACATTGTTAATGTTGTCCCTCAAGTATTTCAGAGCAACAGAGCTCAGTTCAGAAAAGTCAGTACTTAGCCATCTGAAGTGGCTGAACTAGAAAAGGCTGCTGAGCTGGTTTCCACCGTACCCTGGCACCATCCAAATAAACAACTTATATTAAAGCCAGTAAAGCAAGAGAACTCATGAAAATGTAGAAGACAAAACTCATTTTGAGTCCCCGTTTCTGAGGATGTGGTCCTTTCAATATTAACACAAAACAGGGAACCCCTTAGAACATGGGAAGCTGGACAGAGCAATGCAGATCCAACCAATATAGTCTATATACATACGTTCTGCAGTTTATTCTATCTAGAATGGTAGGTTATATACACTTTAATATAGTTTACAATTACAAATATTTTCTCATTGGTGTACAGCATAAGGAAAAATGCAAACAGACATTATTTATCTCATTCTTAAGGTGGCTAAAGTGTTCCTTTCACTACAAGTGTTCACTACAAACTATACCTATTAATACCTATAAAAACTAGTGACCTACAATAATACCTTAACATAATTTCTAACTGCGCCACATACTTTTCTAACTGCACCACTGCAGCTGTTTCAGGCACATGAAGAACGAGGCAGGCACAGCAGGTCAAGGGAAAGCTCCTCTCTTTTAATTATCTGACTCCATTCTTATATACATTTGAACAACAGGCAAGAGATTCGCTACACAGATCGCCACCTCTTTGACCCGGATGGTGAACATCACCATCAATCATATTTCTCCCAGAGGAGAAATATGTAAACACAATAGATAATTTCTAAAAATATACATTGTTTTCTTAAAGCTGCGTGAGAATTCGTACTGCAAGTTGCAAACACTGGAAAGCAGGAAAATTCAGGGTGACACACCACAGGCTTCACAGGCCTGTATCTGGGGCCCAGGCTGGGCTAGCTCAAACCTCAATCCAAATATAAATCATGCCCTCACTCTCCGAGAAATTCTGCTACAATTAACAATATTCAGAATTTAAATGTGCTACTAAACATGAAGACCTCTCTCTGCGTGCATTTGAATGCATACAGATTTACTGAGCCAAAGACTGCTCCCACAATATCACTGTCTTCAGAAATATCAGACACTCCTATCTGGACAATTTCTATCCCCATTTGCAAGCATTCAATACAGTGACGATATAGCACACCTGGGAACTTTGACAGCAAGGTGATTGGTTACACTCACAAATGTTTATGTGCAAAAGTGGATAGATTAAACACTTTGTGATGGGATGTAGATCTGATCCCCTCCATATGTACGCTGAATCTGGTTCAACCTGTCTGGAGTTGAGCTTGGGGGTGGCTGTAATGGGAAAAACTGAGACAGTCTTATTTGAAGTTCTGATGACAAATACACCTTTTAGAAATAGCAAGCCATCTTCTCTAGAGTAGGCTAGCTATGCTAGGAGTTGTTCAACACAAGGGTGGGAAATGAAGTGAGGTGAGAGTGAGCCAGTGAAGGGATATTTCTGAATCTCAGTGAGAAAGGCCCAACAAGTGGCTTTATAAGGCATCTGCTTTAATAAGACAAAATAAGAAGAGGATTATAGGTAGTGAGAAGCATTTTACATCCTCTCAAATGCTGGACACCCCACATTTGTGCAGCATCAGGCAGGGTCCTATGGGTTTTCCCATGGCTAGAGCAGATCCTGTCCATGGGGAGAAATTCTCCTTTTCTGTCATTCACGGTCATGTGTAACTTCTTACAAGTAAACAATTCTGGGAATAATGATAAAATTATTTAGCTGCATTATGGATTCTCTCTATCCTGCTGCTCTGAAGCTTTCCCTGATGGGTGATTACTGATATGAGAGAAAAAATCTTAATTTTTTTATTCCAAAGCTATACCACAACCCTGTTAGACACCTGAAACACAATGTCATGTCCCAAGGCAGAAAAAGGGGATTGTTGTTGTAAAAAACCAAGATATAATTGGTTAACATTGTCAGCAATAAATATGTGGCTTTTCCACTTCAGGTAAACTCTAGTTAATTTCTAATAATGATTCATGCTGAAAGACCACTGTGTTGACTTTCAAATTTTCATCGCTCTTACAGGTGATAGATTTGCAATGTATTTGGGGTAATATATTATAGCCAAAAGAAATTAAAATCAAGCTGACTGGGAATCTTGTGCTTGAATTTGTAAGAGTAAAACAGAGTTCTTATTATATTCCAGGAAAAATTTACATACTAGGTAAAAGACAATAATAACTTTTAATTCTGACAGACACACTAACGGTAATGGCATGGGAATTTTGTAATTAAATTACAAACCTTGCAACTAAAGGCCTTATTTTAGGAGAGAAGTCATATTGATCATCTTCCAAACCAATCTTTTATATAAAAAAATAGTTGGGAATAGTGAATGTCAAAATTATAGATAGTTATAGCTGAAATATAGTAACTTTGGATTTCTGAAGTTTTGTTCCTGTTTCTTTAGGCCACAAACTGTAATCCTGCCAGTCCCTATACAAAGGGTGATTTGCAGGAACACCATAGGCATGTCCTGTGAGTGAAGGTAGGCATGGAGAAGGCTGACTGCTCTTTATAGACAGA
This sequence comes from Trochalopteron elliotii, assembly GCA_024734555.1. Lineage (NCBI taxonomy): Eukaryota > Metazoa > Chordata > Aves > Passeriformes > Leiothrichidae > Trochalopteron > Trochalopteron elliotii. The sequence goes on from JANPWX010019821.1 coordinate 770,863, forward strand.
GAGGGTCAAGGGTCCTTGTGAAGAGTGGGGAGGAGAGGAGAAGAATGTAAGTTACACAGATATGGCCTAGGGAGGTATTGCTTGGGCTCATTTTTCAGGTTCTTCAGAGGAGCCACTTTAAACTGGCATTAGGTCACTCTCTGCTGGGCACAGCAAATTTTCTAGGTCACTCATGCCACAGAGGAGTGGTTAGGATAGTTCACAAGAATATTACTAGATTTCCTGTCAGATTTTTGGGCAAGAAATAAGTGGTCCTTGCCAGAACTGACACATTAGGATTTTGCTTACAGCTCTGCAGTGTTTGAAGGACACGGGCAGGCAAAAGTCACTTTATTACACCAATCACCCATATTCATAGTTCTCTAACATCCAAACAAAATTTTCCACTTGGACTCCTTTGCCCCTGTTCCCTTAGCAACAGAATCTTTTCTGTTATCAAGTTCCTGTTACATTCTTTCACGCCAGCAATGTCCTTGTTACATCTCCTCTCCTCAGAGCGGTCAGAGTGACCAGAAGTGATATCTTCACTTTTGTTTTTGTCTTGAGTTTATCTCTCCCATGGCTTCCACTGCACCAGGGCCAAGAGATCTGCAGAGCTCAGATCTGCTGAGTCTCAATTCTTAGAAATCCCATTCTGTGAAAGAATCTGTTTCCTTCTTGCACAAGTAAAATTGTAGGATTTGTAATAGTTAAAAGAAACATGATGAGAACCCCTTCTTTCTTCCTTCATATGCTCCTTCTGTGAGCATGCCCCCCTCCCTGGGGCAAAATGTGGGCTCTCACCCCTGAAAAGTCTCCCAGTCTCCACCTAGTTGCTGTGATTGCCCTGGTTTTCATCCTTCATCCTACCCTCAGTTTCCTCTTCTCCCATGACATGTTGCAGCTCAGAGATGCACTCTTGCTCTTTGGTATCCACCATTGCTTCCTGCTCTCCTGTCCCCAAGAGGGCCTGGTGATGACCCTGCTTGCCACAGACTTATGTGATCTCTGCCCTTCTTTGTCTCACCCAAAAAGAAATGACCCAACAGGTTTAGAGGTGAGTCACCAAGGACAACTACTGATCCAGCTTTCTCTCCATGTGATGCGTTCTGTGGTGGCTGTTAAGTCACTCTGGATTGTTTTCCTAACAGAATCACATGGCATCTCCTCATGGCTATTATCGCAAAAGGCTCAGTCACAGGCATCTTTAAAGACACTGTCAGTTATTCCCATGCTTAACTGAAAGAGCCACAAGGAGATAAGAGTCTTCTTGATTACCAGCAAAAGCCTTCCCAGGCTCTTTGGAGGAGAAAGGGCCGGAGCTGCCAAAGGTTGCAGAGCTATACTCTATAACCTCCTTTGTGAAAATTTGCTTTGAGATCACAGACAGAAGGAGAAAACATGGAGAAATGTATACCCTAGAAACTCTTTCAAGAGCCAGCTGGCAACATTTGTTGAGTTGTGCTTCAATGCGCTTGGGTGCCATTATATTATTACCATTTCTTTTTGCACCAATGAAATAAGGTAGGCTGCATACAAAACTGCTTTGCTAGAATTAATTTCCCTCATTTTTCCCATACTACAATCCTGCTACATGTTGTACAGAGGAAGTATATGATTACTGTAACATAAAAGTAGTTAAAAATATTGAGAGTTATATAGTCTTTCAAAATGTTCTGTGCTAGAATTTTCAGAACTTTCCTAAGTATTGTGACCTATACAACAAGAATCACACCTAAAAGATAGCCAACAGTGATACAACAAACAACTTCAGGAAGATGCAGACTTCCTATTTCAAAATAATTAATTAATTAATTAATTAGCTGCTGGAGCACTAAAAGGCTCATTCAAAAGCTGTTATAGCTCCTGTCCAAACCTAATACGATTTGAGAAATCAAGAAGTTCTGCTTTACTTTTACCAGAAGAGTAATTTATTAAGCCTTAAATTATTTCAGTGAGCAATGAGGAACAGCCTTCTGCTATAAATTTTAAACATTTCAAAAGAAAATAGTTTTCTTATCTTCCTTTTTTCACTGACTACATGAATTCCAGGATTAGACTTGAACGTATTAGAAGCTAAACAGCTATTAAGTAGTTTGTCATTGCAATTTACTTATTTGACTTCTTTTTCTACAAGAAATATGAAAATAACGTAGACTTCATAATAAGGAAACAAGAACATTGTGCCTCCTGGCAACAATGCATGCAAATGACAAGAACAGGCTGCCAATGTACAATGATTACCTCTGAGGTAATTTTTGTCTTCCTTTATAAATAAGAAAGATTAAGAGTTTTTGAATGATTGCACCTTCAGATCACATGTACCTTCTGTGATTAGAATGTGCAATAAAAAATTTAGATTAATTCACACTTATATGAACATACTGTATATAGGTAACTACTAAGGTATTTACTTAAGAACCACTGATTGCCTTCAACACATTTCTACTTTCAATATTAGCCGGACTCTCAGGCTAATTTTTACTGATCGATAATCAATACCTTGAGAGTGTGAGAACTCTCTTGACTCATGGTTTTTTCTAGTGCATGCCACAAACAGCCTGGCTTGAAACACCAAATTTGTATATAAATACAGACAAACTGATGCTGATATGCCATGTCACTGGAGGCCACTCCTTCAGGTCAGAAACAGTTTCCAAAGCGCTGTTTTCTCCTCTTCAAGCCCTGACATCACTGCACTCTAATGCCAGGCAGTCAGACACATAACAAAACTTGTACCACACCCTAGATCTTATTTTTTAATCTTTTCAGGGGTCATGACAGAACCCTCAGTCCAAATCAATTAATTTCTTTTATGAGCAGACCTAGCACCTTCAGCCTGGAAAGCATCATCATCAGGTTACAAGTCGCCCCACCAGTAGCTTGGTTTAATTTCATTAAGCCTGGGTCTCATGTTTCTGGTCTTGATTTCCTCAGACTTGCTTTCAGTTGAATGGACACATAATAAGGTTAAACATTATGCAGCTACCAGCTTTGCATTAAGCTGAAGTTGCAAAACACAATTTTTTAGTAAGTATAGTGCTCAGAAAAATAACATGAGGATTTTGATTGTAGTCTAGATGCAAACTAATCCATTACTGAGGATAAGGAGAATTGGCCAAAGCAAGGCAAGATGAGCAATTGTATAAGAGCATGTTATAGTCCCTGAGGTACATTTAAGAGCACTTCAGAAAATCACAGAGAACTTGTAATTACAGATATATGAGGGTTTTTTCTTCTCTCTGCCTCATTTATCTAGAAAACAATTTGGTATACATTTTGTTTGAAAAGTTTACCTTTTTTCATGCAATCTAGCATTCATTTCTGAGCTTTAAAACAAAATATAGAAACAGGTTAGTTGCCTCTGGTGCAGTTTAACCCTGAGGTTCTGAAGTATGGGACACCTTGGAATCTGAAACAGCTAATGGCCAAAAGACACAAGCCTAAACAGCTACAGTGTGGCAACCTCACACTGCAGCACTTGGGGCTGAGATTCAGTATGTTTGTCTTTTGGAGAACAAGCATTTGACTGTGTGCTACCGACACAATCCTTTCAAACAAAAGGTTTTTTGAGCAAATTACACAACCTTTCCCTTCAGGAAACTTGGAAGCTGAAGACCTGAAACAAACTCTCTTTAGTATAAATTTCTTTTATTTCATGAAAAGTATTTTTTAATACAGGAAAATTTATAATACACCTTTGTCTTGCTCATTTGCATTCTATTTCCATCGATGCCTACCACCTGTACAGATTGCACAATTAAGAGTTTAGAATCCCAGAGTAGTCAATATTAATTAGGCACTTAAATTATTGTTTTAAAACATCTTTTGTGATGTGGAGGACAAGTTTTTATGTCATCTGCTCAATATTTATTTTAGGCATTTTAAACCACCTCAGGAATATTCAGTGCACAAAAACCTTTTTATGTTTGAATGGAGTCAATTTTCATGTCCAATTTAAAGATATAAATTGCATTTACATAGCTCATTCTCCACAAAGGGGAATGTGTTTTGCATGAGTAGCTTTTAATATATGCAAATGAAGATGAAAGTGCAACACACGTTGCTAATTTGGACAAAGCAGAGTTTTTAGACCATTTTAACCCCGGGCTGATGATCTTCCTTTCAGTAGCTCTGTTTCACAATTATGTAGCATGTATTTGTGTCCTCAAATAAAAAGGGTCGTATTAAGTAAACTCAAACAGACCTCACTTTGGCTTTTAGGAATATAATAATGCTTCAAAAGCTATTATTATTATTTTGGTTTTTAGCCTAAATAGGAAAAGGCAGAATAATTGAACAGAGGGTTAGGCAATACCATCTTTCCTTGTCATTTTGAAACATTTGCAAGAAAAACAAAGCCAAGATCAAATACTAGTTAGTATTAGATTTGCTTTTAAAAAAACCCAAAAGGTTTCCTAGTGTTAACCAAAGCACCTAACCATTTTGCCACATTTGAAATTCGTAGAATCTATGTAGATAAATGCATCTGTCATTCTGAAGTCACAAATCCCACTATAATTTTGAAACTATGAAGGAACTTGTACATTTGGAATGGTTGATGTATGCAATTTGTTTTGTAAAATAGAAAAGCCTTAATATACCCTACTGGTAGTTTTAGAAAACCTGCCTTGTATCATACTAACAACAAATCATGTTCATAAGTATAAAGTATGAGCACTTGATAAGGTGTTTGATGGCCCAATCTTAAGTGATTTGTGTTCATTCAGATGTATGTAAGAAATCAGACTCCCATTTTTTTCTCTTGGTAGCCAGTACTAGCTTTTCAGGCCAATGGAATCACTGAAATTATCTCCTTCCTTCTGCCTTTCACATGTTTTTTCATTGATTAAGAAGGGAAACCAAATCCAAAAGTGCCTACGAGCACCTCCCTGGCAGTCACATAAAATAATTAATGCCTAGGCAGGCATTATTTGAGTGAATTTGAAAGCAATATTTAATCCAGCTCATATTTTTTTAAAGTTTGATGTCTGTCTCTTTCAGCACAACATATGTACACAAACTCAATAATTTGAAGAGAAAATTCTGCCACTTTCTTACTAATTTATGTCCTATTAACTCACACAGACACATAAATAAAAGTTAAGATGTAAGTGGTCAAAATTTCTTGAACCATAATTATTAGTAGTATTATTTGTTATCTGAGCACATATTTCTAGAACCTGAATACTCCTGCATTGCCTTACTTCAGTGACGGGTCAGCTTTCATTTATTAGTGTCACCTCATTATATTTAATTTCAGCTTTCATTCCAAAAACTCCTTAAATGATCATGTCCCACTAAAATTAATGCAAATTCATACCAAATTTATAAAAGAAAACAACATTAGACTAACAGTGCAGTAAGGATATAGCCTAGTACTTTGGCACAAAATTTTGTATCCTTGAATGCCCTTACACAACACCTTAATGATCCATGTTACTGGGGCCCTTCTTGCAATGGTGCTTACCCATTGGTCCTCATGGGAAACAGCTCTCGTGTTTAAACGCATTTCCACCCATGGCTGTGTAGGACCAACAGTCAGCAACTATGTCCTCTTCTAGATTTTGTCTTGTTTGGAAAGCAGCCATGGAGACGATAAAGTGTGCAAACATTGGCAGCTTGGGGTCGTCTCAGAAAAGATGATATGTTAAACAGAAAGTAGACATGCTCACTGCCTGTTAGACCGTTCAACAATGCCTGCCTTATGTCAGAGCCTACCTCCTCAAGCGGTAGTTTCTGAGAATGCATCTGTCATTTTGAAGTCACAAATCCCACTATAATTTTGAAACTACGAAGGAACTTGTACATGGTGGTTTCTGAGTCTGGAGAAAATATTATCAGCAGAAACCATATGTAAGTTTAAGTTCTTTTGAGCTGATTGGGACCAGCTGAGGATTCATTCACTCCAATCCCTCGCCCTCTGTGGAACTGTTAGTAGCTCTGACTATGATACGAGATTTACTGCTCTTGGGCTTGGTCTTGTGGTTAGTGCAGGAGCCATACTTCTGGAGGGCCAAAGCTGTTTTGTACTGCAATCCCCTTAGTCAGAGAAAACATGATGGCGTCTCCCTTTTCAGCTATGGAAAATCAGTGACGAAAATTTGCGGTGGAGATAATAAAAAAAAAACAAGAGTACTGAGTCTGGTTGGGATACAGTTAATTCTCTTGTAGCAGCTTGTACAGTGCTGTGTTCTAGATTTGTGGCCAGTACAAGAGTGATAACACAGCTGTCTTGCCTGTCTTGCTGAACAGTGTTTTCCCAGCTTCTCTGTTTCTCCCGCTGCCATCCCAGTGAGGGGGCTGGGGGTGGGCAGGATGTTGAGAGGGGACAAAACAAGGCAGATGAGCTGAGTTACCAAGGAGATATTCCACATCGTATTGTGCCACAGGCAGCAACGAAATGAAACAAAACAAAGAGGAGGGGGTTTAGAGACTTTGGCTGTGTTTTGCTTCAGTCTGCTTGTGAGAGGCGGTGAGTGGTTTTGTACCACTTGTTTTGTTTCAATGTCTTTCTGTCTTCTTCCACTCCTTCTTCACTTAATGAACAATTTTTAGCTGGATCTGAAAGGTTTTTTGGCAATACACTTCCTATGCTCCTCCCCCATTCCACTGGGGGAAGGGGCAAAGTGAGAAAACAGCTGTGTGATGCTTAACTGCCTGCCAGAGTTAATTCACGTGATGGCAATTAATGTTTGAAGGGCTGAAGTTTCTCTTATTACTGAGAAGACTTCACTATAACAGCATGAATTACGAGAAATAAAAATGTTAAACCAATCCTACTCACATTGAGTAATTTTATTCAATTCTGCTTTTTTTTCCGCCTGTTAATTATATAGAAATTATCCCTTTTTTCTCATAAATACTTGCAATGTGAAATTTATGAAAGTTGTTTGAAAGACTATAATGATTTTGATTACAATAATTTTAAAATAATGACTGCAGAAAAGTCAAGGTACTCCCCCACCCCACTTCTGGAAACATTTTCTCTGGTAATGGAAAGGAGACTGAGGTCTCACTAATGTTGCACAGAACTGTGTAGAGGGTCCTAACTTGACAGACTGTAGTGTCAAGCGGAGTGTCCTCACTGCAGAGTCAAGCAAGAATTTTTTCTAATTCAGTTGGCCACTGGCATTGGTAAATCATATGTTCTGATGCTTTAATGAACTCAGATGTTTTGTGATCTCTCCATGCTGACTCATAAAAGAACATGCTTCTTCTTTAGATGTGATGTGGGAGGCACCAGAGTGCTACCCACATCTGACTAACAGCTGCAACCTCACTGCAGCATGGAATACTTACAAAGCTGAGCCCAAAACCTTATGCAGGGTTTAACTTCTACTCTAGAGAGCATGCTAGCATATCTAGAGGGTCACAGAGAGGATGGGCAAGGTTTTAGCTGGTAAAGAAGATTTATGTCAACCATGCAGTAAATGCTCAATTTAACTCTGTAGTAAAAGTATTTGCACTACACTATCTGGTGGGAAGTTTTGCTGCTGTTCAGACAGAGAGAAGTGGACTTGGAAAGTACATCCAGGTCAGAAAACGTGAAGTGTTGTGAGCTTGTTGGGCTGAAGTCTGTCTCTGAGGAAAGTGCAACATGGGGCTAATACACAGAGCAGGATATTCCAGCATGTCATAGGCCCTCATGAGAAAGATGTGTAAGGTCTCTCTACAGCTGCCTGAAAGGACTGTGCAGCCAGGTGGGGGTCAGTCTCTTCTTCCAGGGAACCACTGCCAGGACAAGAGGACACAGGCTTAAGCTGCATCAGGAGAACTTTAGGTTGGACATTACGAAAAGGCTCTTCACAGAGAGGGTGACTGGGCACTGGAATGGGCTGCCCAGGGGGACAATGGAGTCACCATCCCTGGAGGTGTTTAACGAAAGACTGGCTGTGGCACTCGGTGCAATGGTCTAGGTGACAAGGGAGTGCTGGGCCATAGGTTGATGCAGTGATCCCAGATGTCTTCCAACCTAGTTAATTCTGTGATTCTGTCTTCCTCCTTCTCTCCTGAGTTGTACCGTTTGACTGAGACTGGAGCTGTTCAAGGTCTTATTTAACAAGCTGTAACTAATAAGTGCATCTTTTACATTTTTAGAGCTTAAAAATAGCCCATTGGATAAAAGATGGTTACCAAAAAATCATGCTTTAGTTCAACCTGTGCTGTCTCTCAAACTGCACAGAAAACACTGGCTGTGCTCTGAATGCCATTTGGCTCTCTGATCCCCCATGTCCTGCTGATGCACTGCTCTCCTTCTCTGTGCTGTAATATCAGATGGCTTCCACCCTCAGCAAAACTGCTGGCAGTCAGCCATTCGGAATAGACAGCCACAGCATGAAGAGAGAGTCTTGCTCAGCTTAGTGAATGGATTTTGTTGGACAAAGAGTCATCAAAAGCTGGAATTTTCCTGGGAAGTGGAGTATTTTAAAGTGGTAATTTCCTCCTTTTTTTTTTCTTTTATTTTTGCAAGGTACTATTTGTTTAGTAATCTATTTTTCAGTCCCTCCTCAGTTTGCAAGTTCACTAAATAGAGCTTCACCTGCACCATGGTTGTAACAAAATACTTATATTCCAGAGAGAATGGTCCCTCTGTTTGACAAATAAACAGATACACAAAGGATAAGCTTTCAGTCTTACACTTCTCATAACAGGGAATGAACTATGTCAATATTAGGACTGGATGCAGCTCGGAGTATTATTTGAATGAGAAGAAAATCAGTGAGTGTAGAAACTCTGGACCCTCATGAAACAGTTGGAGATTTGCTCGTTGTTCTGTGTGATTTACATCCTGCAGTAAAGTTTCAGGAGCACAAGCGCCAAACGCAAGTAAATACACCAGGGAAAACTCAGTTCAGCATAAGGGCCGAGGAATTATTGCCCTAGAAACAGCCCTCAGCAACAGATATTAAAGGATAGTTTGTATCAGGGTGAAGCAAATATATTTGAGTGCAAAAGTGTGAATTTCCTGAATGTAATCACTAAGTTCAGTTTACCAAACATCCTCATTTCTTTCATTTGCTGTATCTAGGGCTGACATTGCTCACCAACTGCTTTCTATTCAAGAACATGTTAAATCATTCAAAGTAAAGAAATATGACCATGAAATAAATTTTTTAAGCTGCATGTTCCAAGTCTCTCAGACTTCAAAAAAGGACTTTTGTTTATGGAGTTTCTGGACCCAGTTAGTCATATTTTCAGCAGCTGTTTTCAAATCAAAGATTTCAACTAAAAAAAAGAAAACCTTTTTTCTGTCCCTCTACCTTTCATTTTTGGTTTTGTTTTGGGTTTTTTTCAGCCATATAATTTTTTTTTGTCAGTGTATCAGCTTTCATTTGAAAGCTTCCAACTGAACATTTGGAGCTTGAATAAGTAAATAGAAATGACAAGTAACTTAAAGCTGCATCTAAAAAAATAGTGAAAGGAGCCAAATATCAGAAAATAGCATACATATTGCATTGGTATACTATAGACATAATGAGAAAGGTCAAATTAAAGATTTTGGCTGAAATAATGTGGTTCAAGCAAATAACAAGTTTTTTCCCCCACAACCACTTTTCCTTACTCTGCTACTGTTGTATAGTAACCCTGGTCCAAAAACCTCAGCTCCCCATCTGACCCAGGTAAACCCCTTCCCCCCTTTAACGCCACAAATGAACCTCTGCAGTCCTCTTCTTAGGTGCTGTGCATGGACTGTACACAACCACATCTGCATTTTCTGTTCCAGTCCTAGTACTGCAGCCAAAGTACGATAAGTTGCTTGTGCTGCTTTCAGTTTGAAAGTATGTTCATGTAGCCCTGCATGTGGGAGAAAATAATACACCACAGTATTACTAACATTTTCAGGGCATTCTCAGGCCTCTGGTCATGGGGATTTTTTAAGTGCTTTAAATTCCTGAAATGCAGGCTGTTATAGAAATGCTGACAATTATTGATCTATCTCAAATTGTGATTTGAGAAAAGTAAAACCCAAGGACACATTATTGTGGTAGAGGGACAAATCTTCCATTTTACAGCTTTTACAGAAAAAATTGTCTCCAGTCCCAGTGTAGAGTATGCTGTACATTAGCATTTAAGAGAGCAGCACTGGAAAATAGAAAATAGACAATGATAAATATCTGGAATGTACACTTAGAAAATAAAGCAACAATAATAAAGCAAGGTCCATTTAAATTCAAGATAAAAGGAAATAACCTGAAGTAAACAAAAAGATAAAGCCTTTAGGCAGGTCTCTGATGATATATACTTGAAAAATGACTACTCTGATGCACATAAAAACAAAATTAATGCACTCCTTAACAGCCTCCAAGTGCCCCACATGCCTACATACACAAAGGGCTGACGTAGAAAAAGCATTAGTTGAGGAGACCATTATTTCACTGAATTATGGGAAAACAGCTGGATTGGATGTTTCTCCATATAAATTCTATAAAATCTTCAATGAAACTCTGAGTTACATTTACTGTGCAACGTTCACCACGGTCTTGACATGGTGACAAGCCAAGACACTTGGCATGATCGTGGTTGAGACAATACACAACCAACATGCTGTCATCTATCTGCAAAGGCATTTCCAGAGGACTTAAATCTGTATTTCCCCATTACTGAAAGCCACACGTAGATAAACTCTTTAAACAGACATTATTTGTTGAATAATAAACATATTTGTGGCTTTCCTGTATTAATCAGAGTAACAAGAATCATTACTCCTGAAGTCTATCAAGTATTTGGTTACAAAGTCTTAACTTCAAAACAGTGGCAGTTAAAGTGGTAGTTTTAATATATTAATGGAAGTATGACAAAGAAATGCTTTAATGGACCTTAATCAATATGTTCCCAAGTTGAAGAAGGGCAGGGCATCCAGACTGAACCCTTTCACTGTATTAGCCAGTTAACAGTTTAGAAAGATACCTCTGTTACTCTGAGACAAGCAGCTCCTTCTGGCTTTCTTACTCAGCAGATCTATGGATTGCTCATAGCAAGGGAGTGAAGGTTTTCATCCACTTTGTGTAGGCAGAACTGGCCCAAGATTTTCTTAATCTGGGTCATCTGCTTTCCTTTTGTCATTTTTTTTCCCCACCAGGAAATATACCATAGAAAGAGGTTTAAAGCATAGGGGAAAAAAAATGGTAATTGCAATTGTGGCTTGCATTTGTTTTCCTTGGATTTTGAATTTTATTTTCATTAATGTCCTAGTAGTTTCTTCTCTGATTTTTATTTCCACTTTGTCATCCTGGTCCTATAAATGTAATGGTCCTACTTGATTCTGCTACCTTTCTTTCACTCCCTCCACTTTGTTTCTTCCACTCACCCCTTTCTTTCTAATTGCTGCCCAAATGACAGCAGATTGTTCAGTTTCTTTGGAAAGCAGAATTAAAAATGAAAGCAAAAGCAAATTACTGTAACACAAATGAATCGATCTGTGGAAATTATGCCTACACCTCACATTCTCATATTAGAGGGAAGAGAGCAATGTGGTTTTAGGCCCAGCTGAAAATTAAGCACCACACAGACATTCCCTCAACCTCCACTCTCTCCTCCTCATGCACCCCCTGTAAAATGGAGAGGAGAATCAAGGTAAGATCTGTAGGTTGAGATAAGAGCAGATAAATGCTTGAAAAAAAAAATTGAAAATAAAATACAGTAACAATGGCAAATAATAATAATATTAGTAAAAAGGAAAAACCAAGTGATGCACAATGCAATTGCTCACTGCCCACTGAAGGATGCCAGACCCTGTTCCCACACCCAGATCAGCTGCTCTTTCAGGTAACTCCCACCAGTTTATAAACTGGGCATGATGTTCTGTGGTGTGGAATACCCCCTTGGCCAGTTGGGCTTGATACTGATATGTATCCATAGGCCAACCACCAACATGGTTGGCCCATGGATACATACCAGTTTCAAGCCTTTCTTTCTAGTGTGTTTAAGCCATCTGTTCCAGCTGTGCTCCCTCCCAGTTTCTTTTGTGTTCCTACTCATTGTCAGAGCATGAGACACTGAATAAATCCTTGTCTCAGGATGAACACAACTCAGTAGAAAACCAAAATATCAGTGTGTTACCTACACCGTTCTCATTCTGAATCCAAAACACAGCACTGTAACAGCTGCTGAGAAGAAATTAACTCTATCCCAGCTGAAACCAAAACAGAAGAGTATTTCTTCTTATAGGATGACAAAATTCACCAGTCTGTGAACTGCACTGCCACTGAGGGTAGTAACAAGCATTCAGCCCCTCAGGGTTCCAGTGTGGCAAGTTGCTTGAGAGAAATTTATGATTGGCATGTCATCAACTCCTCAGTATAATTTTACATTACTACAGCTTCCAGTAATGATTTTTCTCTTTCAATAAAATATAACTAACCCTCTGAAAAAATTCCATTTCAAAATCCTTAGATAGAGATCTCTTTACTTAAGTTCCAAAAGCTTCATTGTTCAGATATTGATGTCATTCTTCGAGTGTCTTCAGGGAAAAAGAGGCAAAACAAAAAGGTTTTATTCATTAATTTGGATGTAAATCAAGTGAGAGAATATCTTACTTGTTTAGTCCTGTATAAGCATGTATTTACTGTGGATATTTGAATCTCACTTCAGAGTGACCTTGGAAAGACTGTGTCAAACATGTAAGCCTACACAGTATCTGTTACGTGCAATTTCCTTCCCATCATTTTTCCCTGAGAGTGACATCTCAAGAACCCACGTACATTATATATTTTCCATTCATGTGCTTGCAGTTATAACATGACAGGTAACTGAATCAATGTTTTCCATATACAGATCTATTACTTCACCATTTTACAATAACACATCACACCTCAGCTACAGTCAAACTCAAAAGTTCTCTGAAATTATTGTGACTTCTCTGACTCTGCTTGCATTTGGAACACTGCTGTGACTGTCTCACAGAGTAGTAGACAGGAAAACTTCCTCCCAAATGCTTGGCATGGCCTTCTCCCCCTTTTATTGTCAGATCTTAGTTACATGGACTTTAATTACATATATTTACAGCTGCTCCCTATTCAAAAATAGACTAGAAAAACAAGAGAAGGAAGAAATTCCCTAGTGAGTTAGTGAAGACAAAAACCTAGGAATGACTGTGACTGGATGATCCCAATGTGCTTAATTGTCAGAAAGGCTGAACTGTTCAACAGGTTTGTGAGAAGGAACTAGAAAATATAATGCAATGTAGCTGATGGGCTCAGAAAAGCATTTTTTAAATGGGGAGCTACAGAAACAGCACACAGCTGAGTCAGTAGGACATGAGTGGAACAAAGTCAGCTCAAATCCAGGGAAGAGGAGCAAGGAAGCAATAGTTTTTAAAAAGAGAAAATTTTAGAAGGTGGCAGAAGTTTCTAAAGTAGATGAATTTCCCATTATTGTCAGAGAATGAAGAGGTTAGAGATGAGTTTTCAATCAGTCAGAGATGATGAGGTGACAAAAGAGCAAACGTGCCGCTGTGAAATTCTACACAAAATTTGGAGTGTTAGAATACTCCATTTTCACATTGAAGCTTAGAGTTTTCCAGAGATGGGTGTTTTAATAGGCCTCTTCAGGCTCAAGAATGATAACTGCAGAAAACTCACTTGATGAAAAGTGAGCACACTTACTATTCTATCATCTTCTCTCAAATGTTGTGCTTGTCACTTCTCTGATGCTCTGCAAACCTGAGCTTGGAAAACTTAAAATTAAATAACAGGAAGTTCAAAGTGACATCAGTCATTCCCACAAAGTGGTTGGCCCATGGATATATACCAGTTTCAAGCCTTTCTTTCTAGAGTGTTTCTCATCACAGTAAGTGTACTCTAGCTGTGTGAAGAGATATTGTGGTAGGCAAAACAAACAAACACACACACCCATCTAGGAAGTAAAGAAGTTGACACAGTAAAAATTAATTCCAACTCTGAAAAACATTTCCAGTCATCCTTCTGTTTTTAATTATTTAATTTTTTTTTTTTTTTTGAAAACAGGTGACACAAGAACTGTGGAAAATATCAGACAACAAAATTAAATATATACATCTATGAGAGATTCACAATGAGACATGAAGGAACTCAAATTTTCAACATTGATGGGAGTTATTACACATTTTTCTGGACATGCATATTGTTAAAATCTTGTCTGAAAGCTAGTTGTAAATTTAAGCCTTTGCCACCTTCTGTGTCAGGAAAAAGTATATTTTTTAAATAAATTGGTTGATTAGCAGCAACAAACCTGTCATGTATCAGTTGTGTAACACATAATAATGGAAAGTCCAAACACAGAACACTACCAAAAATGAGTGATGGTCTCAGCCATCATATGGAAAACCAAGGTGTGTTCTGAAAAATCTGTCTCAGAAAGTAATAGCTGCATGGAACTATAGTACAGAGGTTTTAATTTCTCACTGCTTTGAATTTTATTTTTCAGGTCCACTTTCCAGACTTTCTTACCTACTGTCATCTTCTAGCTTTGGGCTGGTGAGAAATTTTAGATATTTCTGTGTGTTCCCAGGGGACACAGTACTGAAAATCTTATTGGGGTATGACAGTCCTGAGCTCATGAGCAATGTTTAGGTTCTTGTTTTGCAAAGACAGCTCTGAAATTGGGTTCTCCACACATGCTCAAAGTCCTTACTCCAATCCCACCCCACACTGTGTGTTCCATGGTTCCTTTCCCTAAAACCCCTTCCTCCTTGTGGCACCCCTTTGTCCCCTAGAGGGAAAGCAGTCAGCTGGGAGGCAGCAACACACTCTGGCCTCTGAAAAGAGAGACAAGGAAACACAGGGAAGCACAAAGGAGAGAACAGAAAAGGGACAGAAAAGTATCAGAGGGAGATTGGAGAGAAGAGCAGGGAAGTCCCCATTCCATGGATGCTGAGGAGAGCTGTGAGCCCACTGACCTTTGGCAAGCTCCTTCACAAAAGATGCAGAACAGACATGAAGGACAGAAAAGAGGTTTGAAAATCTTAAAAAGGTGCCACAGTCTTAAAGAAGTATCTGCCAAAACCACAAACACTCAAGTAGGAGAAGGCATCCACTGTGCTTGGAGGTGCACATTCTTCCCTGCCTCTCCATCTTCTTACTCCTCAGGGGAAGACTGAAGCTTTCACAACATATGCTACAACATATGTCAGTATGTCACCAATGCCATATGGATCATTACAATCTCACAGTCTAAACAGCATGGAGGAGATTTTTCAGATGCTAGTAGTAAATGATGATTAGAAACAGCTTAAAAGCATACATATGATGGATTAGTGGTTAGGATCCTTCAGTCTGGAGATTTCAAACTTCTTTTTAATTGTAGCATTCATCTCTTGAGAGCGTATCATTACAATAAATTCCATGGCATAAAGCTTTACATTTCTCACAGAAATCCTGTGAATTGCCACTTTGTCTTTGACTAGAGCAGAAATCCAGAGGAATAGGCAGTACTCTCTGCCCCGAGCAGTAGGCATACTTCAGGATACTTTTAGATACTTTATTACTAATTGATGAGAGGTACAAAACTGTCACATGGACCTCCCAACCATTCAATCGGGCATGCCCCATGCCATCATTGCTGGTTGTTTGCTGTTTCCTGAAATTATTTTCTTTCCTGACATATGTTTATGGAATAATCACAGGATTCCAATGCTCTGGCAGACTGAAGCAACCTTAAAGCCATTTTTAAGTAGAAAAATGCTGATGAAGAAGGTACATTTGAAAAAAACCTTGGCTGATGGCACAGACCACTACAGCTCATAAGCCTAAACTCTGAAAAGTCTTCTTCTGACAAGCTTACCCAGGGAACACCGTTGATACATAGTCAGTTTAGAAGGAGTGAAAATCCCATTCAAGTATCAGATGTATACAAGACTCTGGATTCTGACCTCTCTGGCCATTCTGGCCATGTGTGCCAGGATGCAAAGTGCTTGATGATGAGTATGTAAAAGCTGCCTGTAAGTGAGACATGCTTGAAAAGCTGTCCCCTAACCCAGCTCTTCTAACACATTCACAGCAGCATGGTGGCTCTGAGGTTGGTCTTTCTATTGTTGTTGTACCCAAACTTCTTGGGAGTGGAGCCCAAGTGGAGCCACAGGGCAGCCCTGGTGCCAGCATGGTTGAAATGCCTAGGCAGGAATGTTGGAGTGGGTGATCTTCAGAGGTCCCTTCCAATCCTAACAATTCTGCCATTCTGTGAGCTCTGTAGAAATGTACACAGGAATAGAAACAAAGCCTGCCTCTGCAGATGTCCTTTTCCTTCTCTAGACTTTACCAGGCAGGTCTTAGCTATTCAAGAACAGGTAGCTGAAATGAAAAAAATGAACTTTATCATTAAAGACTCCTAGTTTTTATATGAGAAAAAATAGAATAGAATAAAATAGAATAGATTATGATCACACTAACTAGAAGGGTCAGACTGGTTTATTTAGCCCCCTTTTTATTAAAAAATAATAATATTGTTCAACTGGCTTGTTCTGTATTTCTAATGAGACAGAGGGCTAGTATAAAGTGCAATATTTACATTAGTATTGTTTATGTTATTTGTAATGCTTTATTAACAGACAGCACTTGGAATTTGTTTACTGCTTTTTTTCATGTCCAGTCTGATGGGACATTCAGACCAATTTTATAACCTGAATATTTTCCATATCTGTACATAGACAGGCTGTGGAGGTATTTTCATATACAAAATATGTGGACTTCAATGGTGGGTCCATTTTGGAGCTTGCTGTGTCTGACATGGGGAGAGCCCTTTTCTCTTTTCACTGAGGTCAAACATGCAGCTCCTCATTACCAAAACCTTTCCACATAAAGGCAACATACCACTTCCTGTGTGCTTGTGTGCTGAAGTGCTCCAGCAAGAGCAGCTCCATAACTTCTGACCTTGATTTCAGAAGAGCTCTAATGGCAGCACCTATATTGGCTTACAGCGGAGATCTAGCACAGAGCCATCTACACCTTATCAGCCAGTCCTAGACCCAATGCAGTGCAGAGCTGAACAAGATAGTGCAAAATCAATATATTCTTTCAGTTTTGGTCATTATCAAGCTGACTAGTTATAAACAAAGCAAACAAAACCTTCAAATGAAACTGCCTCCCATCCTCTCCCTATACAAACACTCATGAAATGTTTGTCTTTTTTGACAGTTTTTCAGCCCCACAGGTGTTGCCAGCAGCATCATGAGAGACATAGATGTTCAGTCCTGGTCTATCTAGACTTGAGGTGAAGAGACCAGGACTAAGACTGGTTAAAACAAAATACTCACCCTGAATATCTCACTGATTCTAGAGCAATATAAGAGTCTCTTCAGAAAACATACATATATAAAACACAAGTATCAACCCACCAAGAAGCAGTGTTTTCCTGTGCTGCAAACAAAGCCCACGGGTCCACCTCTGATAATAAAAGAGACCTTTGTCTCTTATCCATTGCCAGCAATGAAACTGACCAATGCAGACCGAGCAGTGGGCCTCTAAATGTTGTAGAAAGCAGGAGATTATCTTGCAGCATATGGTTCTACCAGCAATTGAGGACTACACTGCACAAATAATGTACAAGTGTAACACATTCATACTCTTGCTTAGGAAAAGAGGCCTGGTCATATCTGTATTGTGCTCTATATTATATCATTAGTGGCTGCTTAATTTGTACTGCCTTTATGGTAGCACTACTATGATTACCATTGCATATACCAGTGTCTGTTGTGGCCTTGATCTCTACACATGTTCTTCTGTTTGCTCCATAAAAATGGAATCAAAATCTCTCTGTAATTTGGTCTATTTGTTTCCATAAAGTAGACTAAAAAGGAGGTTAGTGCCTGTTCATTGTCCCTGATAAGGTAATGTACTCAGAATTTAACCTATTGTGTTTTAGAACATGTTTTGCCAGAGACAGTGCCATCAGACAGAACAGGTATCATCAGCATAGTATTATTTGGTCACAATCAGGAAAAAGATATCCAGTAGCAGGTGTTTTGGTGTTTTGATTTTTTTCCCCTTTTTTTCTGTGGTATTGTAGTTTAAGGCCAGATGGAAATTAAGCACCACAGCTTGCTTGCTCAACCCCTAATCTCTCCTTCTGCCATCCTGGTGGAATGGGGAGGACAATCAAAGTAAAGCTATAGGTTGAGATAAAACACCTTGATAATTGCAAATAAAGTAAAATGCAATCATAATACTAAACAATAATCATAATAAAAAAGAGGAAAAATGATGCACAGTACAATCACTCACCACTCATTGATGGATGTCAGACCCTATTCCCACACCCAGATCATCTGCCCTTCCAGGTAACTCCCCCAGTTTATATACTGGGCATGATGTTCTGTGGTGTGGAATATCCCTTTCATGAGTTCAGGCCACTTGTCCCAGCTGTGCTCCCTCAGTTTCTTTTGTGTATGTCCTAACCGGCAGAGCATGAGACAAGAAACGAAAGTCCTTGAATCAGAGTAAGCATGGCTTAGCAGAAACCCAAAACATCAGTGTGTTATCTCCACCATTCTTATTCTGAATCCAAAACACGGCACTGTGACAGCTGCTGAGAAGAAATTGGCTCTACCCTAGCTGAAACCACGCCAGACAAGTAAGTGTAAGAGGCTCACCCAAGAATTCTAAATGAGATCACTTTTACAAAGACAACAGTAAAGGTTCCCTATGTCACCATAATAGTTCCTCAGTCACTTGTAACATCACCTTAGGATTCAACCTTCTCTCTCCAAAATGTCTGTATTTGCAAAGATAATCCTCAAGTGGAAGATTTCTTGTATTTTGAAAACTGGTTTCTTCCATCTCCCCTACCAAAATAAACCAGGAGATGAATTACCATTCTCCTCTGGTATGGAAGCATTATCAAGTTTGGTTTGACAGAAGATTTCTTTGATAGATTCATGCTTGTCAGATAATATGCTTGTTGGGTTTTTTTCCTTGACTACTAGTGCAACTAAGTCAAATAGTTCCCAGCTATTAGGCTAGGTCTCTCTTTGATGGCTAATGAGTAAACTACCTGACTGAATTTGTGTAGAACTATAACAAGCATATCTGAGAAAGCATAAAGCATGAAAAGAATGCAGTTCACCAGCTGCAGCCACCTCATCCATTTTGGGAGTCAAAGAGATTGAAAAAAACTTTTTGCCTAAGCACATGCAAGGAAATTAAGCCTGACCTGAAAACTCAGTCTGGGCTCTGCTGTGGTTTTATTATGGCACTTAAGTAGAATAAGGGGCAAACTGATAGTTATGAGGAGATCACTTATTTTTCCTATGTCTGGTTTCAGGTGAAGCCAGGTCCCATAATCACTTATGAATGGAAAATATGCATAGTACAGAGGGTGCCTTAGCTGACTTCAGCTGAGCTGTCTGCAAGAATAGCACATAGCTGCAAGGATCAGTTCCTTTTTTGAAATGCCTGACCATGATTATTCAAAAAACTGTGGAGGATGGATGTCTATGTAGTATTCCTGAACTGAAAATAGAGAAAAGACTTTGTTTTTAGTGACTCCTTTGGGAAGTAAGTGAGCCTAGTGCAGAAGCCATTTTTGCCTGGTGTTTGCATTGTAGGATTTTGGGAGATGTTTGTACAGACCAAAGACTTTGTCTCAGAGAAGAAATAAATCCAGATGCAGCTGGAAGCACCTATTGTTATTTTAGGGATTATTTAAACAATAAGGACAGAGTGAAGGTACCTTCTAATGCAGAAACAAATTTGATACATTTTTAGCATCCTATTGAATCCTTAAAGATCTGCAAAGGACAAGGTCTTTATAGATCAGAATAGCAATGGTTAGAGAAAAGTTTAATTTTTATAGTTATTGTAATATACTCAGAAGTGGAAAAGAAAGTTTTTCCCCTTGGCATGAATATTTCGAAGGAACTTTAGGGAGCAAGCTTTATGGAAAGTAAAGCTATTTCTATTTAAAGTCTGGCATTTCCCTGTTAAAAAAAAACAGAGAAAATACTATGGTGGATAAGACCAACATTTTATGTTTTTCCTTTTGACCATTATTTGACAAAGTCTTCTTTGGAAACAGTCAGGTTGAGATCTTCAGGACAGAAATACACTTTCTGAAACTAGCTGAAATTATCTTTGTAGAATATGCTCTCTTTCATGTCCATGTGTAAATGTTTTTATGAACAATTTTCCAGAAGAGGGAGCATTTTCAAAGCTGGGTATTGCCAGCAAAAGCAAACCCATCACCCATCCTGTACTGCTCCGGAGGGCTTCAGTTCGTCCTGTTGACAAATGCACACCAGACTTTATAGAATGATATAAGAAAATATGAAGAGAAGTTAATGCAAGGAATCTATCTAAGCTCTCAACAGCACATTGTTGTTGAAGGGCTTTGAGCCCTCAAAGTTTTTTGAGAGTATTTTGTGGATCGTTCCTGAAGGATAGGTGCTCATACCTTGTTTATGCCTTTCCTGAATTTCCCATTAACAGTCATAGGTCTGACAGATGAAGAACAGCCCAAAGTCAGTAGCTGCTGTCTCATGTTGTTAGATGAAACATTTCATATTTGGAGTAAAAGTAATGGTGAGACCTTTTTATTTAGGTATTGAGAATACTATATCTATCCAATCTCTTTTAAGGAGTCTTAAAATCTGTTGAAGCTCTTGCAACTCACTGTGAGCAGGTAACTGCTCTGCAAAGTGAATTACTTTGCTGTATTTAGAAGTAAGCATTTAAGTTCTTGACTAGTGGCTCTAGTACATCTGGAAGGCAAGGAAGGCTCATTGCTCTTCCCTCTTCCTTGTAAATAAAGAGTTTGCCAGACACTGCAACAATCAATACTCCAGAAACAAACCATTTACTTGAGTGCTTACCATAGGGATGTCTTGTCATTGTTTCCTCCACAATGAGTTTCCCTCTCCTGTTTCCAAGAGTACTGTTTTCTAGGACTTCTACTCAAGGTTATATCATTATTAGCATGTATGTCTTAACCCTCTCTCGCACAGTGAGATGATTCCTCCTGCTCTCCCTTACCTCTGCAAGGCAGCTAAGGAACACTATATTTTTACCTGGAATAAAACACGTATCTTTCTCAAACAGCATTAAAATGATAATATAAAAGCAAATCCTTAATTGAAAGGCTTTTAAGGTGCACAATATGGTGATATGCACACATGATGGAGTGTTTTTGCAATTTTTATAAGGTTAGTTGATTAGTATATCTATCAAATATTGTCCAGTTAGAAGAACAGTTGCTTAGGTAATTTCTCCCCATGTTCCGCCCCACTGTAGTTATTCCAGGGGCTTTCTTGTTATGGCCTTGAAGTTCTAGTGGAAAACAAAGTGTCCTTGCTGGCCTAAAAAGCAGAATTCCAAGAAGCTAGCATAATATCTAGGAAAGTGCAATGACTATGCTAAAGTGACAAAGAGTTAGAAACTATACAGCTATATATTGAAATCTATAAAACTAAACATATACACCAAACACAAAAATCTTTAGGCATCAATATCAGCCTCCAAAAAGCCTTATTGTGTCCAGCAATCCTGAAGACAGAGGAAAAGCTGAGAGGTGGACTGGTGGTGGGGATTACAATAAAATAGACTTTGGTACTATTGCTGTTGCTATTCTAGGCCACACATAATTTTTAAAAATCTTTAGCCCCATATTACCTGCAGGTAAATAGAATGAGCAGGATACACAACTACCCTCTTCACACCTCCATCTATTGTGGGTTTTTTCAGCATCTAAATTTTATGTATTCCATAATTCATTCTACTACTTTCTCTAAGGTTACTACAGACACTAATGCTTCACCAAAACATACAATCGTGATTAGAAAAGTAGGGAAACCAGCAGACATCATTTTAGGAAAAGACGATCTTCAGGAATTCCTATTCCTGGAGAAGGCACTCTGGGAAGTGGAAGTGTAAGGTGCCCAGAGTGGTCCCTTAAAAACAAACCACCTTAGCCAAAGCATATTGCAAAAATTCCTGAAAACAGGGTGAAAAAAGTATTTAACACGAAATTTTGATCAACAAAAACCTCTAGTAGACCACGTAATAAGTAAAAAGGCTAGACACTGCTATTCCCACCTATTTTCTGAGTGAGAGCTTTTACTGAGTCTCTTCTGCCATCTAGTGACCCAACAAAGGAAAAATGCCAGCACCCCGTGATGGTGCGTGCAACCAAAAATAGAGGTGATCAAAACCATCAAGTACAGAAAACAAGATGGGAAAAGTGCTTCTGTAAAGTCATGGAATGATCATAGGAAAAAAGGATGAAGAGAGAGAAGCAAGATGCTTGGGAATTCAACAGTTACCTAGGAAATGAAGTCTGACATGAAATCTGAGTCTGGGCTCTGCTGTGGTTTTATTATGGCACTTAAGTAGCATAAGGGGCAAACTGATAGTTATGAGGAGATCACTTATTTTTCCTATGTCTGGTTTCAGGTGAAGCCAGGTCCCATAATCACTTATGAATGGAAAATATGCATAGTACAGAGGGTGCCTTAGCTGACTTCAGCTGAGCTGTCTGCAAGGATAGCACATAGCTGCAAGGATCAGTTCCTTTTTTGAAATGCCTGACCATGATTATTCAAAAAACTGTGGAGGATGGATGTCTTCTATGTGGTATTCCCAAACTGAAAACAGAGAAAGGTCTTATTTTTACTGGTTCCTTTGGGAAGTATCTGTAACAAAGAAAGTATTCCAAATAAAGAGATAGATACTTCAGAGACTTTACCTATGCAACAATTATTGTAATACAGCCACATAGCCAGCTAGAGTCAAATGAGAGCTTTGTAAGACAATTTCAGTGAGCAGTTAATGAAACCTGGATTATTTAGGGCTATAAAAAACCATGGAAGATAGGTGGGATTTGTTATAGAACAGTAATGGTTTGGTATGGACAGCAAACTTGTGTCCCTGCTGTTGATTAAGCTAAAACGCCACAGCAGTGTGAGTTTTTCTTCAGAGAGAGGAAGTAACACTCATACAAACATATCCATAGTCTTGGAGAAGAAACCAGAGCAGTTAGCTCAGGCAAAGTAACATGCTGGTGAAGTTACATCTGCTTCAATCCATGTATAAGAGACAGAAACTAGGCACGTAATGTAGAGTTTCTCCTTGCTTTCCAGCACAGAATCAGACAGATGGATTTCCTGAGTGTATAATCCCACACCTGCAAAAGTCCCACTCTCTCATTTTTGCTAAGAACTTCTGTTGTAACACAGCTTACAACAACACACCCAGGTTTTTGCTTCATTTTACAGATCAGGAACAGAGATGAGAAATTTTCCCAAGTGAACATGGGGTACAAAACTCACAACTGGACACAAATCCAGGTTTATTATACTAGGTATGGGGCTATTTACCCTAACATGAGGACTCCAAATGTTGTAATGCAATTGGTGGTGCTGAGGTAGGAACATTTCCCTAGCAGGTGGAGAAAAAGTAAACAAGGAACCCCAAATTTGATATTTCTTACCTATGTTTAATTCTCATAACAAGCAAGATTTTGCATGTAAAAATTCAGAATTTTCTCATTTCATCTAGACAAATGTGATCATTAGCTGCCATCTATATTCACAGTCAGGGAAAATGCAGAATGTTATGTTGGGTGCTTCCATCTTCCTCATATTTCTAGCCATCTGACATCAAAGGCATCAATCAATATAGCAAAAAATAAAATATTCACTGTGGCAACCATGGCAACATATACACTCAGATCAATGCCTTATGACGTAATGCACTGGTTGCTATAGTGAATCCCTATGCTGCAGAATACCATAGCAACAGGAAAATGTTTTGATTTTTTTCCCTCTTCTATAAAACCATATAAGAGCTAAAGAGTGAACTGGTTTTCACCAGCCAGTTTTCTAGCTTAATATTTTCATGTTTCAGGTACATAGCTTCACGAAGTAAAACAGAAGCATGTGTACAGTTGTACACATACAATACACAGTATTTTATTAAATGTAGTACTTTCACTGGTTTCTGTGCACTGGTAGACTTTAAAATCAACTTAAAGTCAAAATCAAACCCATGGAAACAACTCCTGTTTGATTTACATTGTCATAAGTGTATTATAACTCCAGCTTCGGTGAAGACCCACCAAGTTTAGACTGGTGCAAATGGGAAGAGAATTTGATTCAGCCTCTCAAATATGAAAGTTTTGTGACCTGATACTTGTTTTTTTGTTGATACAGAAAACAGCCTAGGATTGCAGCAGACCTATTTATTTTGTGGGTCTGCTCACAGAATTGCAATGGTCCCACATGGATGAACTGTCCACAATTGTCAAACATACGGCTTCACACCAGCTGCTCCCAGGGCAAATCCAGCTTTGCTGGTGACTGCTAAGCAGGGTTGTTCTCCCCATGCAATGTGCCTCACAGGGACAGAGAACTTCCCTTGCCCTTCACCAGTGCCCTCACCACACATTCATCTTCTACAACTGCTGGGATTGAAGCTCAGATACACCTTCACACCTATATGGCACTGCTAAGTATTTAATGCAAGCTGTTCCTAGCTGAAATTTGGAAATCTGTCAGTGATCCACAGACTCACAACTTCTGGGAAAAATGAATTTATGGCACTGCATGGTTAGAAGTAGACTGACCATAGCAAAAACCAGTTTCAGTCCACAGGAGAATCTGGATTAATGTTCTATGTCCTTGGCATCTTGCCTCTCTCTATTCATGCCTTTTGTAAGAAACAGGTGGCACCTGGTTTGGAGAACACTGATTTGGCTCCATAACTTGCTGGGTATGACATGCCTCTTTCACCATGTCTTTGTTTTGGCTGGGATAGAATTATTTCTCTTCCTAGTAGGTGATTAAGTGCTGTGTATTGGATTTAGGATGAAAATCATGTTGATATCACACTGATGTTTTGATTGTTGTTAAGTAGTGCTTACCTTAAGTCAAGGACTTTAGCTTCTCACATTGCCCCAGGAGTGAATAACCTGGGGGGGAGCCCAAGAGTTTGGGAGAAAACAGTCCTGGTTCCAGACGGGAGAGAGTTCATTTTTGCTGCAGCCACGAGAGGGTGTGGCCAGGACCTGGAGGTTACTCTATACCAACTTATTTGTCTATACCACCTCATTATTCGATGCCACCTCACATCACTGCTGAGGGACAGAGGAAGGGAGTCTCTGCTGAGGTGAAGGGGCTCCTTTGGGTTGAGTAACCATGGGAGTAAGCAAGGAGTAGAGTAATGCTGATTTCCACATAGAGGGAAAAGTTGGGTGAATCTGGAGCAGTTGGGGTGGTGCCATTGCAGTCAGACTGAGCTCTCTGGTGACAGCATTTTTGCATGTGAATCACTCTCCCTCTCTTTTGTACATTTTTGCTCTTCATATAGCTGCTCTTATTGTTTGTTTTCTTATCTCATTGCTGTTTCCAGTAGGTTCTTCTTATCTCAACCTGTGATCTTCACCTTTTGCGCCTCCAATTCTCCTCTCTGGGCACTCACAGGGGGAAGGGGGAGCCAGAGGGAAGTGAGTGATCTGCAGTGTGGTTTGGAGGGTCTCACTGTGAGCACTACATTGGGGAGTACCATTCCTAAACCATGACACACTCAGAGTCAGAACAGCTGACACAAACTGAAAGGATAACCATGCCCTGTGGTGTCATGCTCAGTTTATGGACTGGGGGGAAGGCTGGCTGAGTGCTGCAGCCTAGGGACTGAGTGTTCAGTAGTCAGTAAATTGAAAACAATTGCCTTATGTATCACTTCTTCTGTATATTTTATGATTATTATTATTGCCTCAAAATGTCTTTACCACTCTTTTTTTTTTCTTCCCACTTAGAATTCCCTTCCCTGTCCCAGGTAGCAGCAGCAAGTGAGCAAGTGGCTGGGCGGTGCTTAGCTGCCTGCCAGCTAAATCATAACATATAGTCAACTACTCACTTGTTCACAAAGGTATATGGGTTGCAATGGCTGCTGTGATATATAGAATTGGAAAAAGTTTGTTTCTAAAATGTCCTTATTTTTTCCATCTGCCTCTCATCTCAGCCAATTAAAATAGAAATATTCCTATTACCTGCCAGACATTCCTAATTTACATATTTCAGTACTTTTCTAAATTGGCTAGAGAGAGAACTTTGTCTTACTTTAAGGGTAATTTTCATTGATGGTACATGTTCTGAGTGTGATAAAGGCTATACCGTAGATTTCCTGGAACTCTTGCACACAAAACTGCATAAAAGTTTTCCTGGAATTATTACCATTGACTTTTAGTGACTAACACTCTGCAGAAGCTACAGCACAAAGCTATTACATATGTACTGACATCCAGTGGGTAGCTTGTGAGGGTGAGAAATTGAGTCATGCCACTAATGCTTCATTCACTTGTCACCTTCATTAGTTCTAACCTATTGTGCACCATTTCAATAACTTTAAAGTCAAAATTTTTTTTTTTTGCAAGACCTTTGAAACAGAGATACCTCCACATAGACTTCATCTGTTATTTATGAATTGAAAAAAATGTTCACTTTCATCTTTGACTCTATAGGTGTAGAGTGTGTACTGGGTTTACGTGGCCAGGATTTGGTAGTGGAGGGGGAGAGGGGAGTGTGCTACAGGATGGCTTCTTCGAGAAGTTACTGGAAATTTCCTCCATGTCCAATGGAGATGGCTCAGAGATGAACTTGCTACTGATCAAAGCTGAGCCCACTAAAGACAGTGGTACTGCCTCTGTGATAACTACCCAAGAAATAGGAAAAATCCTGCTGCAGAAGAAGCAGCCAAGAGTGAGAAAATGTGAGAGGAAGTCTCCCAGGTCAGTAGAGAAGGAGGGGCAGGAGCTGGTCCGGGTACAGAGCTGAGATTCCCCTGCAGCCCATGGTACAGCCCATGGTGAGACAGCTGTGCCGCTGCAACCCATGGAGGTCCATGGGGATGCAGAGATCCACTTGCAGCATGTGGAAAAGACCCACCCAAGACCAGGTGGATGCTCAAAGGAAGTTGTGACCCTGTGGGAAGCCCACATTGGAATAGGCTTCTGGCAAGACCCATGGCCACATGGGAAGAGGAGTTGCTGCTGGAGCACGGTCCTGTGGAGAGAGAGGCCCACACTGGAGCACGTTTGCTGACAGGACTTGTGACCCAGTTGGAGACTAACACTGAAACACTCTACTCCTGAAGGACTGCACCCCATGGTAGGGACACATGCTGGAGCAGTTAATGAAAAACTGCACCTCATGTAAGGATTCCAAGAACTCATGGTGGAGAACTGTCTGCTACAGCAGGAATCCCACAATGGAACAGGGAAGGACTGTGAGGATCCCTCTTCCTGAGGAGGAAGGAGAGGTCAAGACAATGTGTGATGAACTGACCACAACCCCAGTTCCTCATCACCCTGGGCTGCTGAGTGGTGGGGATGGAGGCAGAGAAAATCATGGGTATAATGGATCACAAGGCAGAGGGAGACTGAGGAGAGTATTTTCAAGATTTGGTTTTGTTTCTGTGTCCCACTCTGAACTGGTCAGCAATAAATTAAATTAATCTTCCCCAAGTTGAGTCAGTTTTGCCTATGACGGTACTTGGTGAGTTATCTCTCCCTGTCAAGCCATAAATCTTTATGTTTATAAATATATGTCTCAAGCCATAAATCTTTCTTTTCCTCTTGCCTGTACAGCAGAGGAGGAGAAGGACAGAGAAACTCTGGTGGCTCCTGGCATCCATCCCACCACAAGGTCAACCCCTCACATGAGCTAGCAAGCACTTGATTAAAACAAGTATTTCTTTTGAGGTCTGTGACGCAGATTTGTTGCTACTGGTACTGTCAGAAATGTGTTCTTGGGCACTGATGGTTCAGGGTCCAAGCTGCCAGGGTAGCTCTGAGCTGGTGAAATGCACTGTTCCACTTTTGTACTGAGAGAAACACAAAAAGCTCTACACTGGCCTCCCAGCACCATCACAAGGACAGTGGGAAAACAGTCACCAAAACACGTGATGGTACTTGGTAGCAATCCCCTCCTGCTGTCACTGTTCTTTTTGATACACTTAAGATGTAATGTCTCACATATATTTTCTTTTGATTAAGCCATCATCAAACTGGGTGGGTAATCTCCTTGGAGCAGGTGTAGGGAAATATCATATACTCTACAAAAATTGCCTTCCATTTAATCCAGCTATAGAGAAGTCTTAAAAAGGAAAAGAAACACACCACATCTCTTCTGCAGGCTGCTACCATCAGCTATATACAAGGTTTTTTTAGCAGTTTACACATGATTGTATTTACTAACCCAAGTAGTCCTTCTACCCAGGATAACACTGGGAAATGGAAAGAGCAGCCATTTCAAAAGACTGATATTACATAGAGCATGGTAGGGAGTTAGCAAAGAGGGAGCGTGCCAGGGATGATTTGTAAACAGAGCATGCGGGGTGTGCTTTTCTTGACAGCGAGAACTATTGTTTCTCATTAATTTTCCTTGAAATAATCTATAACTGTATTTCAGACTCTAAACTTACTTGATATCTAAACCCTGCTACAACCAGCATGCTGGATAAAAATCATTGATCAAATCCATGCATTTTCTTTGGGATGGGTTCACATTAAATATATGACACGCATCTGTCCTAATCAAGATTATCAACATCCTTTAAAACCAGTGAGAATTGAGGATGACTTGCAGTCTCCTAAACCTAGGTGGATGAGGCCAAAGAGAAACAGCTAACAATATAAAACCAGAGATAAAAAACCACAAGTAATAGCAATACTGACACTCATAACCTTTCTGGGGATTAAGTTAATAAACTGAGCTTTACAGGAAACTAGCACTTTCACAGTAAGTTCAAATAAATACCCCCTGGAAATAGCTGTACTGGCAGCTGTCTACATTAATGAACTTGGATTTCCTGGAAAAGATTCTGCAGTAATTATTGGAAGATTGAAAAGTTAGTAATTGCTTTACCTGAACAGACCACCTGCACAATTTTTATTTGCAGAATGTGTTGGAATTTTCTGATGTTCCTGTACTTTAATTCTGACCTTTTTTCCCAAGCCTTTAGTATTAACGATGTCATAGGATAGTAATCGCTCTCTCTACCCCTCTCTCTCTATCTCTGCACAAAACTTGACAGTTTTCAAGTCCATAAAAGCTCTGAAGCTTAAAACCATAACATACTTTCTTCTTCAAGGAGATCCTGTAGTCTCCTACATTAAGCTTGCTTGACAGGGAACACTCATGGTATGGACCTGATTTTTCCTACATTTGATAATGGCCAAATGTGTGTAAAAGTTCCTGGCTGGTGACTCCAGGATCAGTTTTCACAATGGTTAAGAAACATACATTTAAAAGAATTAATACAGGAATCTTTATCTGGAGTCTGGTCATTTTTGTTCATATGAGTTCACTCTAAACAGGGATCAACTTTCTGCACTCTCCTGTCAGCAGAAGAAGAACTGTGGCATAGAGTGGCTAGCCCCCAATTTGGGCGCTTCAGTGGCCAAGCAGATGAGGTAGAATAGGTTTGCAGCTCAGTTCATGTGCAGCTATAGCTACCTAGGTATGGGTAGGAATGTATATATGTATATATACCTATATATGTGTATATATATAGTTATGTCTACTGCATGAAGAGAAATGACTCTTCTCAGAAATCTGCATTTTCTGCAAAGACTTCTTTGCCATCAAAAAGAGCAGAAATACTATTAGAAATTGATGGCAACTCAGAATATTATTGCTAGTTCATAGCCTTCTGTAAGTGGCAGCCAAATCTTCTGAATCTAATTTTCTTCATGCCCATAGCAGTTTAATCTGGCAAATTAGTCAGTTTCAGGGTAGAAATAGAAACAGGAGAATAAGGCTTAGAAATGTCCTATTCTGATTTGTGAGAAGAATTTTGCAACAAGAGGTGTCTTCCATTTATCCCCATTTAATTTATAAATAATTTCAAGCAAGTCAGAGGAACTGGGCTGGTAAGAGATGAAAAATAAAGATTGCATGGGGGAAATTCACACTCATAGCAAAGGAATTTATTTTTCTTTCTTCCAAGGAATACAGTTCTTATTTATGATCTATCCTGTCAAAAAAAATTAAAACTTAACCTAAGTGCAATGAAAAGCAGGTTGACCCAGTATTCGGCAACACACTTTCCAGGAATTCAGACTGTAGTTTCCTCCAGGAAAGGTCTCCTCCGAATGATTTGTACTGGGGAAAGAAATAAAGGAGAAATCAGACAAAACTCTTTTTCACAGAATCACAGAATTTTGTCATGGGAATCTCTCTCTGCAGTATATGTATATATACACACACATGCACATGGGAACACACACTTTCTCCAAAGCAACTTTAGATGTGTTAATATTTTTGTAAGAATACAGAGACTTTCCAAACACCAGACAAGTGCCATATCCAGATGTTCTTCCTTTTCATCAGGATAATTTCTGGTTTTCTGGTATATCTCCCTAGATAAATGAAATGATTGAGGGTTTCACTTATCTATTCAATTTTTTTACATTTTCAAAGCATCTGCTTAACATTGATTCTGCTGAAAATAGAGCAGGTTCTTGTCTTTGTAGCAACCTGGTAGAGTTGAAGTTAGTGTGATGAGCAAAAGTTGGAGTAATGAAGAAATAAGAATGATTGAATGTACCCAGAGATGATTTTTGTTGTGTAAGTTCTTCTATTTTCAATAGCAAGGAAAAAGGATGAATTAAGAGTATTTATTTCTCAAGTAATTAGTTGTGAAAATAGAAAAAAGCAGCAGCACATTAGGACAAATTTGAAAGGTTCTTGCCATAACCAAAACACATAGACACTGGGTTCTTTGTGAGATAGCGTTAAGTACATCTGAAGATATTCCCTACTTAATATCAGTATCTCTTTCTTTTCTGCCTTGGATGGGGAGCTGTGAAATACAATTTATCTTGAAATATTTTTCTACTTTAAATGCATGTAAAGTTTTCAGTGTAAACAGGACTGATTACTATTATCTTCAGTCACATTACAGACAGAAGAGGGAAGGGAGGGAAAGGCTCCTGACTTTTTTCAGCTATTGCTATCGTCAAATACGATGTTAACATTATATTAGTTCAAATATGCGACTGAATTTTTTCTTAGTATTTGAGATAAACCAAGAATCAAGTCCAATTCCTGGCCCTGCACAGCACCATCCCCAAGAGTCACACCATGTGCCTGAGAACATTGTCCTAACGCTTCTTGAACTCTGTTGGGCTGGTGCTGTGATCACTTTCCTGGGGAGCTGTTCCACTGCTCAACCACCCTCTGGGGGAAAAACCTCTTTCTAATATCCAACCCAAACCTCTCCTGACAGGTCTTTCCCTCAATTTTTCTCACTGGTCATCACTGAGGAGAGATTGGTGCTTGACCCTCCTCTCATGAGGAGGTTTCAGCAAAGATATTTTGAATTGTCTGTTGGTTCTGTAGGTTTTTGTCGTGCAACAGAAAAATGCCCCACAAAGAGGAAAACAATTCAACAGCGCTAAAACAGTCATTCCTCTAAAAGACGCTAGTTCACTAAAAGCAGATGCCTAAATAAAAAAGCTAAATACAAAAAATAAAAACAAAATCAAGTTTTCAGAGAAGATATGAGCTCCCTAAATTTTACCCTCAGAGGATAAAGGGTTCTCAATACCTGGTGAAAAGACGCTGGCAGCATTTAAGTAGCTCTGTGCTGTTGGCAAGGAAATCTGTGGAGTTGGAAGCATTTCCTAATAAGATGTGGCAAGGAACTTCCACAGCAGGGACAGTCAGCATTCCTGTGAAGCAAGTTAGAGTTTTCTTAATGAGTACTGAAGAGGAAGATAAGACTTGAGAATATGAGTCATGGGGTCATGATCAAATGCCAGGAACCATCCTGGCTGACGCAAAATCACCATTTGAGGTGGTTATGTAAAGGTACAAGGTCAAAACCTTTGAACTATGGGACTTCTAATCTGAATCATTTTAAAGAACTGAATTAAGGAGCAACCAAAACAATTTATTTACTTTTTATATGTAGAAATTTAACTACAGCAACCTGTTACACTTAGATAATTTTGGTTTTCTGCCCTTTTTAATGATATTAATATTAATATCATTAATATTAATATAGTAATAATTAGTAGTGTAGTAATGCCTTTCCCATTCCTGGGTCAGTCTGTTTTCATTAACTATGGATTTAACGTAGCATTAAAATGGATGCTATGCTGCATTTATAGAAGTGCAAGTAAATACGGAACCACTTATTTTGTCTTAAATTGAGTTTGCTTTGCTAGATACTCTCTAAAATTTCCTACAAATACTAATGTCATCATTCACTGGAGTAATGGAGACACAAAAGTACAAAAGTGAGAGCTCCTTCTATATGTAATGTTGTGGAACTTGGACACATTTTTAATACGGTCTTATCTTAACTGGGGTAATAAAAACTGCTTGGCTTTTCTACTTTCTCCTGAGTGTAAGGAAAGCATTCGCCATGGCAGGAGTGGGCGGAATGCAATTTTCTTTCCACAGCAGATTCTATTATTTTGGAGAGATTTTCCCAGTGGCTGTTCACAATATTATTCTTAAGATCAGTATTGTGAAATGACACATTTTAGCAGGGCTTCTTGGTTCCTCAGTTATGCAGAGTAGTGTCATGTATTAAAATATTATGGATGGCTGTGAGACTAATGTTATTTTAAGCGTTGCTGGTTCTGTAGCCTTCAGAAAAAACTGTAGGCTTATCCTTAAAATGTGTATCTTTCTGATGCTATCATGAACACAAAGGCATAGAGTGGTTGTGGTAGAAACAGACATAGTGGCTTTAACAACATAAAGTACCAAGATTTTTTTCACTGTTGAAATACGAGTGCTTTAACCTTTGTCATACAATTTTGTATATCACATGCTCAAGAAAGAGAGCTGGAAAAAGGATTGCGAAATACTGAGGATAAATTTTGCCTACTAAAACATTAATTAATCTTTTGAATAATTAATTTGTTCTTTTTAATTTACTCCCTAAAATGACAGTTGGATTGTGATTCTTCACTCAGATTGACGCTGAAATTTTGAAAAAGAGGATCAGCTGTGGAGTCCCATTTTAGGACCATTTCAAGAGCCTAAGTGCTCTGTGGAAATAATATCCACTCACAATGTTGACTTAACATTATGACAAAGAGTTGTTCAGCTTCTCCCTCACTCTTTCTCTTTTACACTCTTTCACTCCACTTTTCTGTTTCTTTTCCAACGGAAAGGGAGGGATTGTAATTCATCTATAACTTGCATTGTTTATGAGGCATGTGTTCTGCACAGACAAACAAACTAACTAAAAAAAGCCAACAAAAATCTCCCCCATTAAAAACACCACACCCTCCTCCCAAACACACAGGAATAATGGAAGAACTAAAATTTTTACATCTCTTCATATTCTAGTTTTGCATAACCTTTTGTCTTGTATGAACTTTTAATCCTGCCAAGCACAGAAATACTTGCGTCTGAGTGAGAGGGGCCGCCCAGGAGGATATGGTATGGTGGTGGTGCACTGCTATGTGGTGGTCACTGCATGCAGGGGACAGCAAACCCGATCACTGTACCTGCCACACACGCCGTCATGAAACAGGCTGCAGTTCCCGCAATCATGGCCCTGAAAGCGCCGTCAGCTATCTCCTTCTTTTTTGAGGGAGCAATGCTTGCTAGGAAGAAAAACAAAGTGTATGTCAAACAGAAATACACATCAGGAAGGTGAATCTGCCGGCTTTTGCCCCTGCAGGAGTAATTTCCCACACTGCAGTTTAAACTAAGGGAAACATGGAGGGAAAATGGGACTTTTTTTAGTGGGTTATTTGAAGGCCAAGTGCCAGTGTTGGCTTTCTTTCTCTGGCTTATATATAAAACGGTAACTTTTGTTTGCTTTGGCAGTTTGCATGTCTGTGCAGGATGATTGTGTCCTTCAGAAGAGTGTGTCCCCATGGCTGGGTCTAGCTCCCCACTGCTGGCACTGCAGAGCCCACCATGGCTTCAGGGTAAAGAGGATTGCCAGCAATTCTGGCTACCTAGTAAGGAACTCAGATGGCTTTTCAATTTTTCTTTTCCATTGAGATCTGAAACCCTTTTTATTCTTTCTCTCTAAGCCTACTGCATATATATGATATTTTTATGGGAAATAGCCAAATTCATCTTTCAAACCAGCATGCTACGGAGCTGATCTGCTCCTCCTGAAGCTCATGGATAGTAGTAGCTCAGGCTCATGTTTGAAGGCTAAACAGGAAGAGCTATCAGAAGGGCTTGGTTTCTTCCCCTTGCCGTCAGCACCTCTCCCACCAAATCCTGTAACCCCTCCGGGTGCCCTTCCATTCACAGTTGAGTGCTAGGGCTCGGCAGAGCAGCTGCTCAGCCTCTACTGCTACTAAGCTTCACCCCGAGCCTGGTCTTATGGGTGCTTGCTTTGGGATTTGCTTGACAAATTGTCCGTGGGAGTGGTTCTTACTCAGGCCTCCTATTACGAGTCCCAGGGAGCCAAAGTTGGCAAACCCACAGAGAGCATAGGTGGCGATGACTTCAGAGCGAACCTGAAAAGCAAAGACACACCCTTCTGAGTGGTTTGAAACAGCTCATTGTGATTTAAAGGTCTGAAAACACGGCATTGTGGCTCTGAGCACAAAAACAACTGTTTTGCTTGGCTGCTGCCCAAGGTGTGGCTTTCAGAAGGGCAGACTTGCTCCTGGGTGGAAAGTTACAGGCTTTTACATCCACTGCCCATGTTAGGACTCACAAACCACGTGATGATTTTATCTTTCCTGTATATTGTTGCGCCCTTTTGAAGTGAGTCCTAGTAATTAAAGACAAAAAAAATTCTTATCTTACTAGCGGCAATTTAGCTGCTGTTTTCTGAAAGTATGAGTCAGAGAGCTATAACTCAATTTGTTTTTCACAGCTGGATGCCTCTATAAAACTCTTTTGAAACCTCAGGTTTCGGTATGCATCCTGGACTTGTCTCTGAAGACGGAGAGGACTCTATATACAAAGTGCTTTGTGCATGCTCCACCCTGGGCAAAGAAGCGAAATTAGTCTCCTAGGAAGTGGGTACCTTGATGTGTTGAGAGGCAGAGAGGGACATCATGATTTTGGAATCCCCATTAACAGCTTATTTCCACACTGACTTGTGCCACCTTTCTCCCCTTGGGTAACACCAACTAAGCCTGGACCTCAGTGCAGAGACAAGGTTGGCCTTGGCCTCCAGGGACAGACCCCTCACAGGACACAAAATGACTTCAGGTGAATTCAGGCTACAAACTTTGCAAGTCTTCAGACAAATGTAGTTCAAACATTTTGAGAAGGGAGGCAACATATCTCAGCAAATGGATTTTTGTCCCCCTGGCAGCTCTGAATTCCTATTTACTGTGGTTTAGGTTCAAGCTGAAAATGAGTGAGTGTTCTAACAGGTTTCCTGTTTATTAGAAGTTCCTCTGGTTTAATTCCTCTTTTATGAACGTCAATTTGTAGGCACTTTCAATCAATCTGTACAAATGCAGGAAAATGTTTTTCAAGTACCTACTCTACCAGCTTTTCCTAGAAAAAGCTCTGTGTACTCTGATTTCCCTGCTTTCATTTGCACTTTCCTAGCTCTGAAAACAGGAAGCCATGTAATTAATGACTCAGGTGAAGACACTTGTTTGCTCAGTCTGAGTGAATATCTGTGTGTAGATGAATTAGAGAGCTCTGGAGCTGAAGAGAAATTGAAAATGGAAGCCAAGAACACCCTCACCTAAACTGTTGTGCTGTAATTATAATGGTTACCAGCCAACTTTTACCAGCATTATGAATCAAAATTGTTTATGTTTCTCAGGGTTTTTCACCATTTGAAAGCTAATACAGCTCCTTATAGGTATTACAAGTGAATATGAAGGTTCTATATGGCATCTTATGGGGGGGAAAAAATGGTAAATAGAGTTCCTAGGATCTGTGTTTTAAGGCTGTATTCCATACTAAAAAACCTTTATTCACTCATGCAGGAATTCAGTGTCATATTCACATAGCAGATGGAAGCACAGCTATAGCAGGGCACATCAAAGATCATTCTAGCCCATGGTTTTATTCCCAGGAATTTCAGAAACACTGGTAATGGGTGCTCAGGCAAGGGTGTGAATATTTGATCAGACCATCTGGCTTCCTATCTCCACATGTGAAATATGTTCTGGTCATCAGGAATGCAAGTGGTCAGGAATTTGGTTTTGGTTTTTAATATAAGAGGTATCTGCAGCATCCCATCTGATTCAAAGGAGTAAGCAAGAGTTGTACAAAATACTTTCCAATTCAGGGTTTCTCTACAGTGACAATCTGTCTCGATTTGAGAAAGAAGGATCAATGGAGGTGTAAAGTTGGATATCATGGTTTTCGTTGCCTGTGCTCAGGACGAATTCAGCATGTGCTGTGTGTGTGAATGCCAGGTAGTGGAGCAGTCACATCCACAAAGGTCAGCTTCAATCACTGAATGACCTTTGGCCCCATGCACACGTGCAAGATGCCCTTAGCACTGCCTTCCTCAGGGCACTGTAGTAGGAGCTACACTTCTGTTGGGTAAACTGTCAATGAGAGGTGGGACAAAGCTGGAAAGCTCGACTGAGACAGACAGGTTGGGCTCAGTGTGGCAAGGGAGGTGTATCCCATGTACTTCATGTCTTTTATTACTGCAGAGGGAATAATAGCCTACAGCCCAGGTGTGCTAGTAATACCACCTGCTAGAGCTTGGTGGATTTAAACTGTTTAAAACTCTTCAAGTTTAATGCTTGGACAAACCTCTGTGGGCAGGAGGATCCTCAAGTTCTTCCTCAGGGTTTTCTTCAGAGAGTAGCTCATAGAGAAGTGCTGAGAATCAGGTAAGAAGAAACTTGCCCTGAAGACAGCCTCTGTCTTAAGTGTGGTGTTCTGTGGGACACTGAATGTTCCCCAAACCCACACCATTCTGTTTCTATGCTTGTTCAAGACAGCTAGAGCAATGACAATGACAGCAACCACACAGGGCAATGCTGCACTTTCACAATTGAACTCTGTTGCTCAAAGACACATCTTAAGAGTAATATGCAACCATTTTATGCCCATAATAAAAAATAAGTTGAGTTTCGACACTGAAGTATTTGATCAAATGAATCTGTAGAACAGAAATTGTTACTTACTGTCATATACTGTTTCACACCATTAATGTACATGCTTCCACCATTTTCTCGGTTTTGAATCAGTTTTGAAAGGCGCTCATAAGCCAAAAATTCATTGAAGAAAGTTTTATAACCTAGTAGTCCACCAACAATAAAACTGTCTTCCCAGTCTACTCCCATCATGAAAGAGAGTGGCATGAAGACATAAGCACAAATGTTCTGCAGAATGTATAAGAAAAAGCAGGTCAAAAGACATGGTCAAAGAACAATAGCAGGCATTAATTTTCTAAACTCAAAATAGGGATAGTTTTATTTTGGCAGAGAAAACCTGGCCTTGAATTTTTGCTGCCATGAACTCTGGGAGAGTTTTTAATTGTCAGGCATGCTTGAGTAACTTTTAAAACATTTTTCAGACTCTACATATAACAAAATATTGATATATGTCCCTAATTTTATATCTAAAATAAACCAAAAGTTTCCGTGCCTTCGTTTCCCTCATTAATGACTTCAAATTACACACAGTGTTTGAGGAAAAGAAGGAAGATTGAACTAAAAAGCTGATAAGAGAACTGAGGATTCTAATTCTTCTGCTGATTAAATCAAATGTGTCATTGAACACACTTAATTATCAGGTTATTGGACTCCAACTGGTGTAAACAAAAAAGTTGTCTCTGGATAAAAGCTGTGTATCTGACACAATTAAAGCTGTACCTATTTTTTCCTGGCAGTATAAGATTTATGGAAATAAAAAAGAAATCCCATATCACAGTATAGCTTGTTTCTATATGAGAGAAAATAGCTCCAGCTGTGAAAGGATTTGATCAGATTGTCCTTAGGGGCTGTAACAGAGGTTTTTAAGCAGTTACTATTCCTGGCTGGTTTCTCTGCTGACAAAAAGTTGCGTGTTAGTGTCTCTCCTAAGTGAAGATTGGCTGCATGCATTGTGTCTGTGTGTCTCAGTTCCCTGTGGACTATCTACCTGTCCAAATCTTATACCACCCAGTAGTTATGAAAATACCAGCCCCTGGATGAGTATTCCTGAGGCATGCATACTTGTGCCTTTCCTCAGCTGTGGGTGTCTGGGGTGCAGTGAGATAACTGTGAAAGCTCAGCAGGGTAATAACTTAGTACTGCTGAAGCCATTTATCTGTTATGAATAGCTATTCACTTCTGCAGCACCTTTAACACAAGCTATATCCATGTTTCTCACAGGGCTTTTTTTAGGGTCTTGCAAAACAAAAAGGACCCAAAACCACTGAAACTAGGTGACTGCATTTTGGGTCAAAATGCATATTGGGTCATTGGGTCAAAAATGACATATTGACCTAGGTTCAAACAGAAGTCCTGTTTGAAACCCATTTGCTTTGTTGAGTTGATCTGGGTACAATTTTACACTGCAATTGTAGTGCAAACTTACTGATATCGAGTAAGTCTGGTTTCAGACAAGCCCAGCCTTTCTCCAGTATCCCCATCTAAGTGAACCCAGTGAGCATTAAGGGTTTGATGGGAGCTCCTGAACCTAAAGCCACTTTTATGTTTAGCTGAAGGAGATGTTAATGGTTTAGCAAGTGTGTAACTGGCACGTGTGCTGCACTGCCAAATCAGAGAAGGCAGACTCTAGCCTACTCTGTATAAACACAGGCTGAGGAACACCACAGAGGGAAACTATACACAGACTAATAGATACAGAAATACTTACATGACAAAAATTTTGCTTTAACTATTAAGAAATTTTTCAAAACATGCAAATAAAATACAGGTTTAGATCACATTAAAACACAAAATGAGAACAAAAAAACCAACTACAAGCAAACCACACAAGCATTTAAATTTGAGAAAGACAAATTATGCATGTACGTCAGCTGCATGAAGAACATGGAGACCATACCTCAAAAGTTAGCTGTGGGTAGTCAAACAAGTTGCCCACCCAAGAAAGGGCTGAGTCAAGGAAGCTGAGCAGGGCAAGGAAGGAGATTACATTCACGGCGATGTTTGCTACCAGCCCGATGGAGGTAGAGGCACCCTGACTGGCTGCTTCCAGCAGATTCTTTGATTCACTTTGCCAATGAAGAGAAAAAAACAGAATATGAACATCTTTGAATTCAAGAACAAATAACAAAACTAAAGGGTACATGCACTTGATTAGAATTCTAGTACTGAAGCTGTCTGTACACTCATAAAAGAAAATATGAAAAAGAGGAATGATGAGGTGAAGTGGACTTTTCCTATCAGTCCTCATGGCAGAGACTTGAAGCACATGCTTGTGGTGCCATGAGGATGTGTTCTGGTACATTCAGGGTTGGGCAAGACATGGATCAGATCTCAAAACTGTATCACTGCTAGGATTAGGCAGTAGTCACTGCTCTTCTTCCATGCAGCCCTTGCAGAAATGCCTGGGCCATTCAGGAACAGATCCTTACAAGGCTTTTTCTTTGCCTGTCGTTCTCAAGAGAAGTCTCCCTGCAGATAGACAAAAAAATTGCTGCTGTTGTTGAAATGACTGCTTTGCCTTTGCTTTTTACATGTGTCCATTTACATATTCATTACAAATGAGAAAGGCCCCTGGCAGGTCACCTCAGGTAGGCATTTCCCTCTTTCTTTGGAGAGTTTACAGTTTCGCCTAGGTCCTTGGCATACATTGGATTGTAACTGGGCACTCTCACCTGAATTCACAAATTAACCATTTTCAGCATTTAGTCTGTAATTAATTTATTGCTTGCACACCTACCATGTAATTCCCCTAAAATTTATATGTGGAGTTATTTTTCCAGGTCTCATTTTTGCAGTAGTATTAACTAGTACCTAGATCAGCTTACCTTTTTGCCATTTTTATGCCACTCTTCAGAGTTACCAGAGGCTTTTCAGTTTCAGGCCAGAATAATTTGGAGGCAGCTAATGATGCTGGTGCTGACATGACAGAAGCAGTCAGTAGGTGGGAGGGGGAAACCTAAAATTCCAGGTGACAGACAATACTCCATGATAATCATATTATGTGCAAATATGTAGGAATACAATTAATTTTTCCACTTGTTTGGATGATTTTTCTACAGGGGGTCATTAAAAGCTCATATTGCTCATAAGGCAAAGAAGAGAATAAACTGTCAGAAGACCAGGGATTTTTGTGGCTAATTCCTTCAGAGACAAAAAAGAACCAACAGTGGGAACGACTGAGGGATACTTTCAAATGTGTTTTGGCTGGGCCAAATACTTGAAAGATTTCAGATAAACCATATATTTTCTAGTTCTCTTCCCCTGCCTTACCCCAAAAGAAATATATGCTCCTAAGACACTTCCAGCAATAGTTGAGAATCCTGCTGTCATGACTGCATGGAGTTCTGATTTGGTGATGTATGGTAAGTAGGGCCGCACCAGGAGAGGAGACTCTGTCTGGAAGTGAAAAACAAACACTACATTAAGAAAACCCTAATAAAAGTTTAAAGATTTCTTTTATTAAGGGCAGAAAAATTACTGCCTGCATCATACTCTCTTTGGTATCTTTGACTACTTAATCCTAGTGCTAACAAGTGCTCAAATTTCAATAGATCAGGGCTTTTTTATCCCAAGAAAGAGAATGTCTGAAGACAATTGTGGCTGGTTTGCTGTCTCCCTGAAAGGCACAATGAAACTGCCAAGAAATTCTATTCCAATTCTAAGTGACTTAGGGACAGCCACAGGTCTGAGCCACAGACAAGGCTGTTAGTCAAGTGAAACACGCCCCTCTGGCATGGGTGTGAGCATATCCTGGAGGCAGTGCCATGCAAAGGCATACTTTAAATCTTGAAGCATTGTGATGCGGTGATGCAACCCTGCTAAATGTGATGCTGATAGTGCATTCTGGCTTGGACGTTAATTGCTGATCTTTCTACATTACTTTTAAGCTTGGGAGAGACATTATTGTAAATGTGGGTTTAATGCATTTCCCGTTAAAGTGGGAAGTTAGATGTTGTCCACTCCTTTTGTGAATAATGTCTTGTACTGCTAGTCCTGAATCTTAGTTTTCTTTATTGTCTCTCTCTCATGCCGTTGCCTGCTTCGTGTGCCATATTGCCATACCACTTGCCTTTTTCTCAGTTCTTTTTTCAACTCAAAAAGAACCTTGAAATTGTTATTTCATCATGGCCAACATATGAACATACTGCAGTTTTGGAAATCAATCATCAGACTTGCTGTAGTGGAATCCTAGCTTTATAAGAGATTATTCTTTTAATGCACAAATGCTCAATGAGCATCATTATTTCCCTATATTCTGTAATATAGTTACATGTTAGCATGTTTTTCTGTGCTCTAACTCACCTGTCCCACAAATATGTTACCTGCAGCTACCAGTGACTCAACAGGAGTTGACCCCATGAAGGCATGCATTACCCAACCAACCTAAAATGATGCAAAAAAAAGAAACAAAAATTGGTTCTGTCTGTTCCATGCCCTTCTTGAGTTAATCATATCAATCTAAGAGTTCAGAGACATGTTACAGGACTTCCTGAGTTGATGATTTCAGCTTAAAGGAATAGCAC
The DNA here is from genome assembly GCA_024734555.1 of Trochalopteron elliotii. Classification (NCBI taxonomy): domain Eukaryota; kingdom Metazoa; phylum Chordata; class Aves; order Passeriformes; family Leiothrichidae; genus Trochalopteron; species Trochalopteron elliotii. The sequence continues at coordinate 812,349 of JANPWX010019821.1, forward strand.
ATTCATGTAATTGTTACATGCTCAAATAAGACAGAGGAGGGGTAATTTAACAAAACAAAGTACTCAAGGCTCCTTGTGGGCATAAAAATGTTTAAACTAAACTAAACTAAACAAAACAGGTATTTTGATGTGTTCTTATTACTTATCATCTTGTCCAAAAAGACTTGGATCATATGGAGGGAAAAAATGTGAAATTTAGATTAAGGCTAAAAACGCCTCATTGCAATTTTAGCACACTAATGTCAGCTAGATGATGTTCATGGTGCCTATATCACAATCCTGTGAATGTGAAGGGCAAAGCACTTTTAATTTCAGAATATCTTCAAATTAGATTTAACTACCACCATAGAGGAAGATCTTTTCCTTCATATGATAGGTTTATTGGACAGAGAGGACAGACAGTGGATTTGATCTTTTCTTAGTAGACACAGATGCTGACAGAAATGAGTACTTAGAGAGTGACGTGAGGAATCTACTTTGATCTTATTTGGGTATCTGTGATAGGGAGGTATATGAAATTGCTACTGAAATGCTTAGCAGAAATCCACTGTCTGTGGTTTAATCTCCATCCTGCACTTTGAGGGACAGGAGAAGGGCAGGCAGAAAAGAAGATTTAAACAAGTATGGCATCCAAGGAATGCTAAAGCTAGCCAGGCAAATCTAACAATTAACATAAGCAATGAAACCAGACTGAGAGAGGGAAAGCACGCTATGTGATGCCAATTAAGATTTTACACATCTACCATGTAATGATAACATCTGCAACTATTTCTGAGCTACAGTTCATCTGCATGTGTTCAAAACATTCCCCACACTAGCCAAATGAGCACCTAATTGGCAAAAATGCATACCTTTCCAATAAGCCACTGCATGAATCCAACATGGTAAAGCATAGACATAACTGTACTGAAGAAAACCACAATTGGCAGTACCTGATTTGAAGACACAAAATCATTAAAACTTCTAGAGTGGTTTCCTGTCCTTCAGGCTATATATCCTTTGAAAAAGAGAGTCATGTTCTTGGAGTTGTACTTACAGGTATTGAAAACTTATCATTAAGTCTACACTAATGTTACAAAATTGTTGACCTTCCTGTTTGTGCTGTAATTAAATAATTTTCATTTATCTACATAGTTTTCTAACACAACTGCAATTGTTTGGAAACTGTTTAGCTTAGCATATTATACATTACTTTATAGTCATGTTTAAGTAAATTCAAACATTTACATCCTTTAAAAAGAATCTATTTAAAGGTATATACTAATTAAATACAAAAAGTGAATATAGGTCTCTTATTTTGGACACTAAAAAATACTTTCTTTCCACATAATTTAAAAGAATTGCATGAATGCCTAACCCACTGTCTGATGGGCGATTAAAACCACTTTCTGGCTGGGTTTGCATCCTGAATAAAACTGATATAACTTGATTTGAAAGTATGTGAAGTATTCAGGACAGCACCACTTCTATGCTGGTATACAACAAAGAAAAATTCACCCCCCCACAAAGGTCTAAAATTAGTCTGACAGATTAGTTACAGCTAAAACAGTACCACTGTCACGTGAGGAGGAGAGTCTTCCTTGACCCTTAGCATGGAGACACTTATTTGCCCCTCAGTGTTTAATTTGTCTGTCAGTGTCCCAGGAAAGCCAAGACCCTTGTGCCTGACCAGTCTGTCAGCATCCCTTTAGGGGCACCCTTAACTGAACAGTCCTGCTGGTTTGGAGGGTGGTTTGACTTACAGAAATACACCACTAGCATAAGGGAGACCTCACAGCAGGTTTTGCCCTTTACTAGAGTGTTACCTGCTGCCAGCTGCCAGTGTCCACAAAGGATACACACTAATAATTTAAGGAATAACACTCTTATTAATATAAAATTGTTACAGGTTAAGGTTCAAATATTGTTGCCAATTGTATCTGACTGCAAGAATATACTTAAAGGAATACACAGACAAGCTCTAATCCCCAGTAAAAGTATTCAGGGCACACAGGGTCTGGTTCTTACCCAACAGGCATTCCTATGAGGAGGAAGACAGGTTCAGCCCACTGACTGATCCCAGCAGTTAAGATGGAGTCTTCCCTAACTTCCCCCCATACTCAACTTACTTAGGTACTATTTCTGTTTAAGCGGGGTTTGAGTTACTCTAGTCATACATACCTTTGTTACTGATTAGTGTAAAATTCTCTCCATTTGCTTTTAAAGATACAGTCAAAAAGAATGTAGAGTGCATTCCAGTGAGGGGTGGTCATACATCAGAAGTGGGTTATTTTACATTAATATGTAAAGTTACATATGTATAAATGTGTACATTAATATTATTATCAGGCTTTTATGAAGCAATTTTGTCTAAGGAGAGGGATTTTGCCACAGTTGCTGGCTCACCAGCGGGACATCTTCCCCTCTTTCCTGGGCTGACGGTATATGGTTTCTCAGCTACAAAGTACCACCAGGTTCTCTTCCCTGCAAGGATTTCCACAGAGCCTGACAGTGGTGTCTCCACTCCACTCCACCCTCCATTCCATCCCCCTTAACAGGTGATGGCGCATCATCGTGGAAGAGGTTTCAAGTCATGCACCAACCATATTCCATCCAGAAAGCAGCAACTGTGATTTACCCTGTATTATAACTCCTGCTAAAATGCGAATATAACCACTCAGTTTCCTCTAAGTATATCCCCAGTTACCAGTCCACAGGATCCGGAGTCATTTTCCCACAACCACTAAGACTAGGAAGCTTTCATATGTATTCACTAATTAAATAATGCATTATAAATAAAATCAAGTAACAGAATGAAAAACAACAAACCACTTTGTTAGTTCAGATCTTTTCAGTACATAGACTCTATGCCTTTCTAGAGGAGAGTTGATACTATCAACAATTTCGATAAACATTTAGAAATTCAGTTTTGATGATCAGAACCTTTCACTGAAAGGACAGAGTGCAATTAACCAATAATGTTGTACTGTAAGTCAACATAATGCTGCTTTCTCTAGTTTGGTTCCTTGATCCTTTTTGCAGTTCTGTAGGGACAGTTAGTCACGCAGTAACAGCAGACAGTTCGATTCAGTATAATTAATATTTTTCTCCCCTGCCTTTTCTTTTGTTATTACCACACAGAGAAGGAAGTTAAAATTGTTGGCTGCTCTCAACTCCCCTCCTAGCTGTAGCTTTAACTTTTTCCCTATTTTCTTCTAAAGTTGTTATTGATGTTTCTTAAACATTCTGCTTTTTCATACACTCCTAAAGCTTGATCTTCAAATCAAAGCCTTTCTCAGGGGACCATAATTCTCCTGGTGTACTAAAGAAGCTACAGATTTAACAGAAGTCCAATTTCTTCCTTGGTCAAAGCAAACTTTGTCTTTTGTAGTCATCAGGACAGAAGATGTAATACTAAAAGGTCTTTTCCATCTAAGTACTTGGAAGTGCTTATTTATATGGGCAAGTGAGTTTTTTCACAGCTCTGAAACTCCACATCTGCCTGCACAAATATACATTTAAAATAACCCGTTATATGCATTTAAATGTGTGCATTTTTGACTGATTAGTGCTTCCAAGAACTGTGTGCCCAAAGGTGCTGGGGCACTGGTGGAACTGGTCAGAACATAATGAGTGCATATGCACATATGGGATGCATCTGCTCTGGTAACATGTCCATTTTTCCTGGAAGAAAAGCGATGTGTCCCTGCATATTCCTAAGGATGCAGTATGGATACAACTGGTCTGTGACAGTTTTCTGCAGGCATATCCTGTCCCTTGTCTAATTTCTCAGGAGCTAAGCATTGTCTTTTGGACGATGCTTTGAAATGTCTTGGGGCAAGATTTGGAGAGCTCATCACAACATGCAAACCCCATAAAATATCTGAAAGACACAAAAAAGCACTCTGGACCAGCTTAATGTCTAAACAAATGACAAGCGTTTCAAGAGAGAACTGGCTGGCTGTCACTCACTGTTGTTGGAAGATGGAATTCCCTGTCTAGAGGAGGAGCAGATGGAGCATGTTTTGATATTGCTGTACACTTGCCTGCCACTCCTTTTACCATATATATGCATATATTCCTATATATATGCAGCTCTGAAAACCAACTTGTTTTCTTGTTTTTCAAGGTGAGAATAATCTACATGTTCCTGTTATCATCTGGAAATTCCACGGTTTTGCTGGCTTGAACCACAGGATAAGACTGATGGACATATGCCTACACAGAAGCAAACTTTTGGCTGTCGGATCCCTAGTTATGGCTTTAGTAAGAAAGTATTTTGCATCATTAGAGGGGGGTGGGGGGGGGAATGAAATAATTTCATCCCTAAAACATGTAGTTGGGAATCAAAATTGTTTGAGTGCTCAGTAGATTAAAGGTAGGAGGAGCCTGGAAAGTGAAACAAAAGGTTCAGAAGAATTGCTCTTAAAATAAACATAATTCATATTTATTGATGAAACGCCTAAATTTGTTTCCCTTCTAAGATGTTCTGACTGTTTTTAGCAGCACGCTATTTTACAGACAGCACCTTCTCTATCAAGTAATGAAAAAGCTAACTTTGCAGAATATCTAGTTTGAAATATCACCTCAAGAAAAAAATAAGATAAAAGGCATATAAGCCCATGGTCATGATCTGAAATATCAAAAGAATGGTCTCCGAGTAAGTCCTGATACATTTCCCATATTTGTTTGTGGTTTATTAATTTGTTATTTGCATTGGTTTGGGGTTTCTTTTGCTTTGTATGTTCTTGATTCCAGCTTAAGCAGGCAGTGTGGCATGAGCTACTTCTCAAAGCAAAACCAGGAAGGATGCTGGTGCAGATTAGAGAGCACAGAGCAGACAAACTGTATTCTGTTTCCCAAAAAGATCTCTTAAAAAAAAGATGGAAAACCTCTCTGTGATCTTACATATGCAATAGTAATGCAACATCATGTAATTTTTCCCACTTATGGAGCTTCTAGCTCTTCCCCCAGGCATGAATAAATACACATCTAGGCTCTCCACTTCTTCAGGGGGAAAGTCTGTGAAGCAGTGGCCTGTACAGCACTTAAGGGTACAACAACATAGCATGGCAGAGAACTTTTACTCATGGAGAGGTGGAGAAAATAGGCAGGAGGTAGTATTTCTGTCAGTGGCCAGGTACACTCCTTTTAAACCTATTCCTTGTAGAAAGATATTCCAAAGTTCTGTCTACATGCCATATATGCTGTTACAATTAAACTAAGTAAGTGCAGTCTAACTCAGTGTATAGCAGTGAATGAAAGTGTTCCCAAATTTTCTATTCAGAATATCACATGATAAGGAATAGTTTACTTGTTGATTTCTCTGGTGACTACGTAGGTATGACAAGACACACAATTTATTTTCCAGCTATACTGCTCCTCTTAGCATTGTTTATCTACCATATACAGCATATAACAACCATCTTACCTTAAAAGCAAAGAAATGATCTGTGTATTTGTCACCAAACACAAACTTGGCACCTGTATCAGAGTACTCCAGAAAAGTCTAGGGATAGAAAGCAAAGTAAATTAGCCATAAGCTCTGGGTACCTGCCAAAACCTAACAAAATATTGCTAGTTGTCTTGCAGAGATATGGTGATGTCCAAGAAGCTTGGGCTCTGATCTGCAGGGGTCCAAGCCTCACTGCTGACTGCATTTGGCTGAACTGAGGGTCTCTGCTGTGCTCTGTTAAGTACCTGACACAATAAAGGCCATATGTTATACTGAAAAAAACATTCACTTTTAAATCCCAATATTGTGGTGCATTTCTACGCTCTATCTGATGTAAATAAGTACAATTAATTATAGTGCTTAAAATTGAGATTTGATGGCGGAAGTAATGAGTTTCAAAAGGTGTAGCTAAGAGCTAGCCTGAGGGAATCTTCTACTTTTAAATTTTGATCCAGTGCATTTTTATACTTCTGATGCAGATGTATGCATTACTGATACTGTTTAAAATGGAGTTAAAATAAAGTTTATAATAGCTGTAATAATTAGCTCTGACAGGACAGACAGTAAGACAGGAAAATATGAAACTAACAAAAGGGAGCACCAGACCTGCTTCAGTCAGAGACTGAGAACCTGGTACAAAACCCAGATGACTCCCACTGCCTAGATTAGACAGACATCGGATCTGCGCCTTCGCTCCTGCTCAAAGACAATACATTCTTCACTGTCTGGTTTTACATGTGCTTCATTACCTGTGAACAACAGCTGTGAGAATAGTATCCCTGAGGTGAAAAGTCTGAATGTCCTTTAGTGGGTAATCTCTGATCTGTATTTTGGATATTACTTATTCATTACTTTACAGTAACAGACTTTTTAAAAAACTTTGTGTCTGCAGGGATGCCTGCATATAGATCCCATCCACTTTCTAGAGATCCCTTCCAGCATGCAGATCTCGATTTTGCCACCTGTATGTAACTGAATTAATTTTCTTGTATGTTATGAGGACTATGAAATGTCGCTGATACCAGGAATGTTTGCTGCTCTGAAGATAATTAGGGCTGTGCCCTAAATCCCAAGGCTTTGCTGCATATCGTGTTTATTGCAAGGATGATTTGGAGTTGAGCCATTTCTAAGAGTTCTTATGAGTGCCCTGGCACAACAGTAATTTGTGTTTCAAGAATGCCAATTTTTAACTTCAGCCCAATGATGGTAAAGCCATTAATAAATGGGATTACTCTGGCCACTGTATTAAGTGAACAAAAAATAAATGAGAAGAAGGTTGAACTCAGGAAGTCAATTACCTGAGAATCCTGTTTTCTTTAAGAGAAAAAAAATCAAGGGACAAATGGATCCTTGAACAGCCTGTTTACCTAATGTAAGGCTCTCAAGACAGAAAATTGTATTAAACAAGTAAGGATTTTGCTCAATAGCTTACCTGGATCTGAATGCCTAACCAGTTAAATACATCAAAACCCACTTTGGTCCTCAGAATAAGAATCCCAAGAATAAACTGCATTGCTATTCCTGAAAATACTGGTCTCCAAGCAACCTAGGTAGACAGAAAAATAAAGAAACTACTTGTTATTTAAATAACTAATAACTTGCTTTGGATATTTGTTTAAATAAAGTAAGGGGACTGTCTGACTATACTGCAGGATGGGAGCAGATGCCAGAACAGGTTGTAGGGGACTTGGATCTTCACATATCTGGATGGAGAATAAAGAGATTTTGCTACAGGGTTTGTCCTTGGGTAATTTCAACTCTGTTTCTGTCCTCTAGCTTTAAAGACTTTTGATACTTGAGAACTACTCAGTTTTATATTGTGATTTATCATACAAAGGCAGTCATAGGAGAAACGGTGGCTGCCTATGATGAGTTCCTCTTCACTATACTGATGATTCCTGTTCATCCGCCTCAGAAAACATCTTTGTTTTGTGAAAATTGGATCAAATCACTTACAAAACAAAGAGCTGAGATGGCATTCTCTAATTTAATCAGATAATAATGTAATAACACAAACCAATTAGGTGTAATGAGGGCTCATGGGAGAGCACAAAGCATTTGGAGTATGAATTTTCACCTCAGTTGGAGACAGCAGCAGTTGCAAAGGATAGGGCAAGTTCATTAGTCCTTGCTGAGAGGACTTCACCTGTTAAGAAAGTCTCAGCACTGACAGAAGATGTGAAAAGTGTTGGGAAAACTTGGTGACCTGGACAATGGACATTTGAGTAATGAAAGTATGATGAGATATGTGAGGCATGCAAACAGGAGTAAAAGCTGAAGTGGTAATTGTGGTGGCTGAACTAAGCCCTTTGCAATACCACAGCAAAACAGAGTGGATATTTCTGATGGAAAATTAAAATAAATGGCATTTGAGAGCCTATGGGAGTGGGTGAGCAAAAGGTGAGGACCTCAACTCAGCTTTGGCTGTTGAATTTCCGGTAGGAAACAAACTTGTGAGGGGTTAAGAGCTACACAAGCCTATCATATCTTTGATTCCAGGCAATTTGTATTGATGTGATGACAGTGTCCTCAAATAAGTGACTATGATGTGCTCACCATAGTGAGGCTCCTGTGGGTGAAAGCATGGAGAAGGCCTGCCTATCTCAGCTTGAACTGTATCAGGGCTGGAACAGAAGACAGGCAGTTGCTTCTCAAAGAGTGAAAGACAGGTGTACAGCCCCATACATGATCCCCAACAGCAAAATTATTTTCCTCAGAAATTAAATATAGTGCTTGGTCTCAGCCAAGCCTATATTCTTACTTTCCCACATTTTGTTACTCTTACTAGACTTGGTGCTAGGGTTGGGGAATAGCTTTTTAGACACAGGATAAAAAAAAAAATCCCAAAAGATCCATCATGGAATAAATACTCACTCTGGTTGGATATTTGGAAAAGATAAGCATCAGGAGAACATACATCACAAGCCCACCAAAGGAGATTAGCTGACGGGATCCTCGTTTTGTTATGTCAAGGATGAGCCAGCAGATGATCGTTATAATAAGAGTTGCACACAACACCCTAGGAAATAAAAAGCATCACAATATCCTGAAAAAGATATTTGGGATATTCCTTTCCCTTCCCGTACTCATAACATTTATATCTCTGTTTGTGAATAAACTCTTTGTACAATATATTGTGCTGTAAAACCTGTGGTTCTACAAAAGCAGGAACCTGCCTTTGCTGATGCACCTCTGGCAACATCCCTTGGTGGCATCTCGAAGAAATATTCTCCAAGCCAGAGTATGGGGGGGGAACCCAAAAAAAAAAGCATGAGTGACGCTTGTCTGGGTGCTATTTCTACTAAATGAAGTGCAGTATCTTCTTTTCTCACTTCATTCTTCTTTTCCTTCCCTTCCTTCCTTTATTGAATCTTTTCTTTAGTTCTGGGCAAGAGAAGCTGTGGTATTTATCACTTGTACTGTGCTGTTTAGCTGATGGACCTATGGAGCACACTACTGAGAAGCAGGCTATAAATAGCTCATTTCCTTGTAACCTTTTGTAGTCTGTTCAGCTATCTCAGAAACAATGACGTGAGATGTATACATCTGTATTTCAGTGTTTCTATGGTCCCCAATATGAGAACCATGTTAAGCTTATTTATTGAAGGTAATTACTGCAACAACAGACTGGAAGACAACAAAATACATCATCCCACATACGGAGAGGAAACAAACACAGTCCTAAGTCTTAAAAGCTAGTTTTGTCTAACAGTAAGCTTTCACTGATTTCAGTGGTGCCCAGATACATAAATTCCATCTTCAGACGGGGATTAAAAACACTGCAGGCAAACTCCACAAAATGACTTCACCATTGCAATGCTGAGTAACCCTTTCTACACCTGAAAGTCTTTCTGTCTCTTGGAAGAAAACAGTTCAGCACCTAATCTGTGATATGTACAATTTAAGGATTGCAGCCCAGGTAATATAGCACTTACTGCCCCTGACTTGTTCCATCTGCTCCTCAGGACTCTCCTGTTCTTTTTGCTCCTTCTCCTAGAGAGGCTGCTAGATCATCTAATGGAAATGCTTCTGTGTGACTGCTCTCTAATGGGGCTCCTGAGCAGAAGGACCACAATCTTCATATCACCTTTCTTAGCAAAGCCATTTCTAAATTTTAAGAATAATCTGGGACATTTTCCTGAACTGAGAATGACTCCTCCTTAAAACTCTTTCTCTCTCAGCTAGTAGGTGACCTAGCTGAAACAGAAGGTAGCTGGCCAATTTTGTTTTCCTTTTTAATGAGACTTCATTTGTTTTTCCTTTTGTCTACAAGGCTCCTTTTTCTCCTCATATTGCCGGGGATAACTACAATAACCCCGATCACTGCTCAGGAATACCTGAAATAAGTATCTGACAAGTCTAATCATCTACCATTTATCTACCAGATGAAGGCCTACCATCCCAAATTAAGGTCATACAACCTTATTATGATATTAAATCTGGCTGGCATGTTTTGATTCCTGAAGGTCAAGTTAAAATTGCTAGGGGGATATGTGGAAAAGCAGTGTCTAGATAATACACTCCAATCTTTAGCAGTTTGCAAATGTTAAGAGTTATGGTTTTTATGAACCTAATGGCTCTGTCAACAATGAAGGACTTTCTGGTTTGCAGAATGAACGCAAAAGGCTGCAACACATGTGAACTTTTGTGAACATATTCTCTTTCAATCACAAACTTTTCCCATCTCAATTTGTGGCATTTTTCTATGCTTTCTGGCAAGACTTTTGATCCCTAGCTACTGCATTGAAATCCTGAATGTCTTTCTGACATCTATAAACTGGTAAATACTGAATTATTCCATGGTTTTACTGAGATATGTATGATTTACCCATTTCTCTGTTCTTACCAGGAAGTTGAAATAAAATCATAGGGGTAACTTCACTAGTGCACTGCCCTTCTACATAAATAGAAAGTAATTAAAATTTACCATTTTAGCCAAAACCACTGTTTTTTCAGATATCGGTCTCCATGGGAAACGAATGCAGCAATTCTGTCTTCATACTTAGCTATTAAAAAATCCCAGCAGATGAAGAAGATGGCTATGACAGTGATGACAAAGAGTGGCAAAGCTCTCTGAAAATTCAAACTGCAGGCTGCAATAACTCCTGCCAAGTATGCTGTCACAGAAACAAGAACATACGTGTCAGTTAGGTTGGTATTTTTAAAAACAGGATTAAATTTTAAATTTATAAGTGGTGATCAGAGTCAGGCCTGTGCTTATCTTTTTGGTGCTTTTCTGACTCTTAACCTAAATACTGAAAAATTTTTCTTTTCTGGATAGTGTTGTTACTTATGATATGCTCATTGATAAGAAAGGTGGCTTTCATTCTGCCTAAGCAGATTATATGCTTTTGCCAAGGTAAGTTCATATGAAACATGCTAATCACTCAGAAAAATTTTACGTATCTACAAGAACTTCATTTTCCTGTGTAAAAAGTATGAATTAGGATCATGAGTCTTGCTCCTTTTTTCAAAAGAGGATGAGTTTAGCCAATAAAATTAGAAACAAATTCTTATAAACATATGTCAATTGACTGATTTGATGACCTCAAGTAATTGTGAAGCTTAAAAGTAATTTATTTTATGAAGTAGCTATGTAATTATTTATTTGACAGGTTCACTGCCGATAAAATGCTAGCCAAAAACATATTCAGTTGTTGTAAAGCTCTTGGTTTTGTCTATGGCAAATAAAGAAGGACTACTGATTTTTGTAATGCAAGTTGGTTTCATGGAATTAATGTAAAGAAATCCTGACATATTCTTAGAACTCACTCACTCTCCTGAGCCAGAACATGTCTGTGCTATGATAAAGCAAGACAAGATGATGTTATGAGGGCAAGATATTTAGCATGCAAGGAACACTTTTATAACCACCTCCTGATGTGCTGATGCCTGTCTCATAGATATCTCAAGTCTCCAGGTTCCCAGTGTTCAAGCAGTAGTTTGTTCAAAACAAACTTGGTGAAGTAAAAGTAAACAAACCAACCAGTTTTTAAAGTGATTTCATGGTCTTGGACAAGTTACTGAAACTGTAATTTTGGAGTCAGCTGGTAACAGAGTAGACGCAAAGTCTGAACTATGCTGTTATCGCAAGTGTAATTGCTAGTCAGACCTTAAACATCCTGGAGAAGCAGTTTAGCAAGATTTGTGCTTTTGTTATGTTTGGGAATGAGTGGAGGTTTTGCAATCTGGATTTTTTTCTGGGATTTAATTCTTAACTACTTTGAAATACATTGTTAAAGACAGTCAGGAGTTTTTATGTCAAATAAGGACACAGCACAGTCTATAATCTCATACAGGTAAATAAATAAAGCTTCAGCAATCCTGGGTGTAAAATATACTGTACCTGTTATTAAAATTCCATAGATGACATAATAAATTCTGGTTTTATGTTTCTTGCAAAATTCACAGACTTCATCGTATTTTTTTTCTAAATGCCTAGGAAAAAGAAATTAATAAAGAATAGAAATATAAGCTTTTACAGAAGAAAATTGTGTTAAATTTCTCCACTGAAGTTTCACTGAATTTGGAAAGGATTAAATTTGGATCAGAAGTGATAAATAAAAAGTGCCTTTTGAGAGTGACTTCTTTGGGTTGCTCTGTGTGTGTGTGTGTGTGTGCGCGCGCGCGTGCGTGTGTGTGTAAAATAACCAATACCCATCTAAAACCTTATTACAGTATGCATAGATGTTTCTGGACTTTTTAACATTTGGTTGTTATTCCACTAACTTTTCATCTCATCATCTCATGGAAGTTAAAATTATTTGTTACGTTTGAATGTCATGCTCTAGCATCAGTTCTTTCAGTTATAACATATTTCACTTTCTTTGTTTTCCTCACTAAATGCAAGAGCGTGACTTCATGAGGGAGGTCAAAATTTAGGGAAATAACAGTTAAGGGAATTAATTCAACACAGATTTCAAATGTTAAATATGGGAGTGACATGGATGTTTATCCACGAAAATTACTGAAGCAGTGGCTTAAAAAACCACCTTCATATTGTGCAAACTGGAAAAAAAACTACAGCTATGTCTCTGTCATCTCAGAGGCACTGCTTTAGAGAGGCACATCTCTGAAGCAGTGCCTCACATTTCCAGTCCATAAAGGCAATGTTATATTTATAGATGCTAATTATCCAGACTACTTGTTTGGAAACTAAATGCAGCTGGAGTTAGATGCACACTGAAATCCAGCATGAATACCCTTCTTTTCTGCACTCAAAGAAAACTCAATTAATTTAAAATAAATTTGAGAGAAACACAAAACATTATTTTAAATTATGTCAGTACAGAGAATAACAGAGCAGGAACATACTCCTTTGTAAATACAAAGAGCAATAGGTTCTCAGAGAAATCTTGATTGCTTTTGATACTTCAATTTCAGTTCTGGGAATTCCTGTTGCTTCACAAATTATAGCGCTCTTTTTTCCAACTTGTAAGAACATTAGGTTATCTACCCAATCTCAGCAGAAAGATTAGATACAACAGAAAAAGAAAAAAGGAGAAATGAGAGACAAATAGATGAAATCAAATTTATGGTTCATCCATCACCCAAGAAAAGGAAAAAAATACTATCTACTATCTGTTACTGCTATTTATGAGTCCTTTGGGATTTAAAATTGTTACTTATAAGTTACAATTTCTTGTAATTTCTTCTTTTATCTAACATCTCTCTCTTCTTTTTATTCATTTAGGCTATTATGACTTTGGTACCAGAATATCTTAAGTATTTACGCACACATATCATAAATATGCAGCTCCATTCTGAAAGGTGGCAGAAAAAAATATGTTCCTTATGAAATATGGTTAATTTACTAAGGAAACATTCTTCTCTAAAAACTGATCCTATAGGCTTGAAATGTAACTAAAGATGTTGATAAAACAGGTCTTGCTTAAGCACATTCACGTGAAATATTTATATACATCAAAACTATTCTTGCTTGCATTTTGTAACTCAGAAATCAATTTTCTCGTGTGCACGTACTCCAGAAGTGAATGTTAAAACTTTGCACTTGCAGTGAATCTAAGTTATCAACAGACTGAACTTTCAAAAGGGCTGTGTCTTAGACTGCAGGCTGTTTAGTACTATCTGTTGACAGAAATCAATGACCATATGAATATTTAGTATGATTAAGTATTGTGTCTTAATTTTTTAAACGCCTTAAACAGGGTTTGTTATTTTCACAAAAATTCCTAATCCTCAAATAAAATGTGGATGTGTGTTTTCACTCTGTGATCACTTGGAAGTAGAGCAAACACAATGTAGAACTTTTGCTCCATTAAAACGGCTTTTCACAGCTATTCTGTTCTTTGTGCTGGAGCAAATGGCTGTGCAAACTGAAAGACACTAGTGAATCTTCAATCTCCTGAAAGAGACAACTCTTTAAGACTTGTATCTAAAAAACACTGCTGTAGAAATATTAGAAGTTATATGTACAAGAAGAAAAAATTTTGGTCCTTTAATTTCCAAGGCTTTCCAAGTTACATAATCACAGATGTCATTTGTAAAGTAGAATAATTTTAAACGTGTTGTGTTTCTATATTACAAAAATTGCTAGGCAATACAAAAGTCTATGTAGCATAGGGGTACAGAAGTGAAATTTAGAGCTGTCACTCCAGAAGCATAAACACTGGCAGCTTTTTGCTTAGGCCAGGATGAAGTGAGAGGAAGATTTACTCATGCAAAAACACATTACCCTTTCAAGCCTGGTTGCTCATCCTCTACAGAGTCACGTTTGTTTTCAGGCAGATCACTCTCAATATTGATGTATTCATCTCCCTAGAAAGCAAATCAGTGCCGAGGTTGTTAGAGGGGTTCATGCTTCTTAAGCAAGGTGCAAAAAAGCACCCCCACTGGCAGATGACTGAAGCAGTCTCTAGACTTTCCTGTCTGCACTGCGTGCATGACTCCAACTCTCCCGTCTGCCACCAACTCTGTGATCAGTGTTTAGATCAACTGAGGAGTTTCCCAAGCCATCCACACCATTTTCAAAAGGGAAATAAAAGGGTGAAAAGTACCAGTGTTACCCAGAGCTGAAGAGGGCAGGGCCTCGGAGACAGTACTACTGCATACAATCGAAAAAGAAAAGCAGTGAATTAGCCAACTTGTCCAGCACCTCTTGTAGACACCCCCTGGTTTTGTTGCTTCTCTCTTTGCAGAGCTTTAATATGGTAGAACTTTTGTATATGGAAACAGGTTAAACTAGGCGACGCTCAATGTTTTAAAAATTTAACTAAGCCAATAATTTTATTCTTAAGAAAAATTGTTACCTGAGTCCACATAAGCATGGCACTGTTAAAACTTTTGTATGACTACAAGCTGCCCTGTGCCCTGTCTGAGGACTGCCTGGAGGCAGCCAGGAGGGGCACACCCCCTCAAAGCTGCTCAGCACACCCGTGGGGGCTGTCATGCCCATGCTGCACCACTTTCCCCACCCCACTCCTGTGGGGCACAAGGAAGGAGCTTGTCCCACGGCTACTTACCTCCATGCTGACGGTGGGGCCTGCAGAGTGGCCAGGACCCAGGGCAGGCAACCACTGTGCTCAAAGACAGCAGGGTACCTGCACGTGGCCCTCACGCCTTTCCCTCCGAGCACTGTGGCAGGGCACTTTGACCAGCCCACTGGCATGCAGCATCTGGCCATGACCAGGGTGAAGACAGACAGTTTTTGCCTGGCCCAGTGGACATGTCCTGCCCTCTTCAGAAGAGCGGCCCACAGTCCTCAGCCACTTTTGGAGCAGTGACAATGTGCAGGTGAGTTTACCTTGTGTTATTCTGTCACTTTTGTTTATGCTGGGGAAAGCAAGGCCTACCACCACAGACCTTGCACTGACCTTGCCCATGCATTCTGTCTGTCTGTCCTGCTGCAGGTGCTGCCAGAAGCCCTGGAAAGCTCTCATTTAGTTGCCAAGGACAGACTTGAACCACAGAGGCATAAGAATGGCTTGGGTTAGAAGGGACCTTAAAGATCATTAAAGATCATTGATCAACCCACTACACCAGGTTTCTCAAAGCCTCATCCAACTTGGCTTTGAATACCTGCAGGGATGGGGCATCCACAACTTCTCTGGGCAAATTATTCCAGGGTCTCATCACCCTCAAAGTAAAAAATTTCTTCCTAATATCTGATCTAAACCTACCCTTTTTCCGTTTAAAGCCCGTCCTCCTTGTCCTATGACTACACGCCCCTACAAAAAGTTGCTCTTCCTATCTCTTTTCCCCATGCCACAACATACTCCCTGTGCCTAGATTACCCACAGCCTGAACTCTGGCTCTCTGAATTTTTGAAATATATGGTTTGTCTTGAGAATATAACCTATTTTTGCATGTGAGTATTTCAAATACAAAAGCAGCAACCAACATATTTTCACATTGTTTACAATGCATTTAAATATGCTCAGAATATTACTACGTCACTCTTTCATTGTCACAAATGCTTTCCTACAATGACATTAAAAGGTGAGAAAATCTGAAATCAAAGACAACTTTGTGTGAAAGGTTGCAAATACAAAAGGGAATTGGAGAATGGATGCAAATGTCTTTTGAATTTTTTTCATGGCCCAACATGACACTAGGTCCAGCTCACGGAGAGCGCTGGCCCTTGCTGAATTACCTAAGGGCTGTGTGGACATATGGACTTCTGCCAGCAAAGGGAAACAGTGCTAAGTCCATACTGTGAAGACCCTCAAAATAAATTCTTATGCCTCAGTCACAATGTGCCCGAGAAACAGTTGGTGTGAATATACAGATCTCTGATATTCTTGCACCAAGTAGTGGCAGAATGTTTCCAGATGAACCTTTTCAGTGGGAAATTGGTTTCTCTGATAAAAATCAAGCTTTCATAGATGCCACTACTTTCCACAATTTTTTTACAATTTCAATCCATTCTGAAAGTCCTTCCTGCTTTTTTTTAACAATTTCCTTTTTGATAGCTTTTTTGAGATGAAGGTATAGGCACCATCTACCACCTTTCTCTCCTAGAATCTCAGATTCCAATCTAGTTCCCAGGAGTGCTTATCAGAGCAGTCTAAGTGATCCTTTCCATCACTGTGTATCTGGAATTAATTCAGCTCTGAGAGCAGAAACATTACTTTGCAGCATGTCTTTGCAGCCTCTGATCATATCCAAGAAAACAATAGAAGACAGAAATGAGTACCCACTGCATCAAGTATTTCTTATATGCTGCTTTGAGTACCATTACCAAACTTGGCAAGTAGATATGATTACAACAAAATTTTTAGACTAGCAAGTAATTTCTGGAGTGAGGATGTGAAAATATTAATACCTGACAATGGCAAAATACCTATGGATTTTTTTAACCTGACTCACATCTTTTCATAGTGGGATATTCACTATGTGGGCTTAAACAAACATGTAGTCAAAAAGAAGTCAAACTGAATGAGTTTATTATTGCAATAATCTGTATTGTGCTCTCTTTGGTCAGTTTTACAAATGACCTGCCTCAAGTTTGTCTTTGTCTGAAATTGTCCCTATTTAGGATGTTTATTTAATAATTAAATATTAATTATTAGATATTTAGTAATATTAATCTTTTGTCTGACCGAAAGATTGTATCTCTAAAACAAATGATTACAGATTCTCTTTCTTCACCTTCATATGAGAAAATGCTTCTATGTCAACACTTCGTCCACAGTCCTCCCTCTGGCTGCCATTTCTGATGCCTCTTTTGTATCTTGTATGAAGCCATTATGACATTGGAATATATTTTTTTTGAACCCTACATATGTAATTCTGTTTTTTCTTTAGTGTATTTTTGAGAACAGAACTCACTTCCCTGACCGTTTATACATTTTAAATTATATTGAGGTTTTGTTAGAATATCTGTCTTAGATATACTATTATATTGCTGACATTAACTTTGAGGTTTACTAATTTTTGTAATTTGGAAGAAAAATAAAAAGAAAAAAACCATACCTGATTAGTATGCACTGTTTTGCTGTTTTGTGAATTCTTGATTCTCTGCAAATTGTCTCCAAGGCCTTTCAGATTTGTATCATCCACTTCATCATCACCTTCATTCTAGGACCACAAATTATATTGGTTCAAATCAGAATCTGAAAGCCTTTCTCATCTTCAGTGAGAACTGATTTATAACTTGGTGCCTGGGCTACCATGGAAGCAACTGAATGGGTGACAGGAAATGGCATCAAATTGCACCATGAGAGGTTTAGATTAGATATTGGGAAAAATTTCTTTGGTGGAAAGGTGGTCAGGCATTACCATGGGATGCCCGGGGAAATGACAGAATCACCATGCCTGAACTGTTCTAAAAACC
The DNA here is from genome assembly GCA_024734555.1 of Trochalopteron elliotii. Lineage (NCBI taxonomy): Eukaryota > Metazoa > Chordata > Aves > Passeriformes > Leiothrichidae > Trochalopteron > Trochalopteron elliotii. The sequence continues at coordinate 830,078 of JANPWX010019821.1, forward strand.
TGTAGATGTGGCATGTTGGGGACATGGATAATTGGTCAGTATGGTGGTGCTAGATTAATGGTTGGACTCAATGATCTTACAGGTCTTTTACCATCTAAATGCTTCTACAATTCTCTGTGTAACTTTACTGGAACAGGGAGCCCAAAACTTGGTGTGCAAAGCTTGGCTGTTCAAGTCCCTGCACTACTGCACGAAGGTGCCTCGGTCATTGATGTTGCTCAACTAATGTGAATCTGCTGTTTACTTGACTAAACTCACATCCCTCCCATGGTGAATTGTGCTGCTTGTTGTCTCAGGACTGGTTCGACAAGTTTATAAAAATCCAGATCTTCTCCTCACCAAGGGCAAAATGGACTATTTGGGGCCATCCCCAATTGGTAGTACCTTTGCTCCAGTATTTATGCTCTTTACACACACAGAGTAAATGTGAATATGTACTTGCATTGCTCTTAGAATAAAACATTCAGGGTATCTTTAAAGAGAGGAGATAGCTTTACCACATTAATCCTCTGAGGTGTACCATTTATCAGAGATGAAGACAGCCATAACCAGCTCAACTATTTCTAATATTTTTTTTAGTAAATCCCAAATCTCTGTTTTCTTGTTTCTTAATGTTCTGAAGGATAAGTTATTGCTTTTTAATGGTCCTAGAATATCTGGTTCTTGGTTTTGTAAGAAAGCTGATTAAACAAAATTTCAGATAACTTACAACTGCAATTGCTGTGAATGTTTTGTATTTCAGTGGTTTCTTATAGCAGCAATTACACTACAGTCATTTCACTGGGTTTTATTGCATGAAGTATCTCATTATTTACATGGTAATAAACCCGTAAATTAGTATTTACAGTGAAAACAATCACTTTCACATGAACAATACAAAATAAGCTGAATCATAGCAAATTACGATAAAGACAGGAATAAGCAGTACTACTAGAAATAAATTGAATTTTGCCTTTTAGCAGAAACATGACCTTAGAAGCAACTAGAACAATGCTCAGTAACATTTTTCCTTAAAGATACTTTGCCTCTGGACTTCACAAAAATCAGTTTCAGTCAAAGTGTTTCTGTAACTTTGTGTGTCTGGGAGAAGCAAGGAGTCACAAGAAGCTGTTCATTCAAGTGCTGTGGCCTTGATACATCAGTTTTCTTACTTCTAAGCCAAGAGTATATTTTCCTTCCCTTAAGAGAGGGATTTCTTTTTCAGAAACACTTGTCACTTGTTTGCCTTCTAACCATGCCATCATAGGAGTTTGCTGTAGCTGCCCCTGCAGTCAGCAACAAACTCAACTACTGAACTCTCCATACAATAAAAAACGAACAAATAAACAAATCCACAAAAAACAAACCAAAAACAAACAAACAAACAAACAAAAAAAGAAGCAGATATTAACTGTAGCATTGAGATATAATATATTAAAAATACTACAAAGGACAGCATAGTGGAGTCAAAGCAGTATAGTTCTGTAATTCACATACACACACATACGCACACACTCCTGAGAATGGTGTCTTTGAAGATGCCTGTACTTGCTGCTGAGGAAGAAAAAGCAGAGTTTTCCTAGAATTTCTGTTAGTAAATGTGTGAAAAACAGTAAGCTTGCAAGTTGCTGTCCATGAAATACACAAGTAAAGAATAATCTGTGTTGGAAGAAACCTCTAAAAGTCACTTTGGCAATACAAGTGCAATAATTGCATAAGAGTTTCATTTATACAGTAATTAAAATATATGAATGTATGAGTAATGTAACAAAACCAGTAAGAACATCACACAATATCTGGAACTCAGTAGTCCATGCTGCACTGATACATTTGTATCCTTCTCTGTGAATAAAAAGTCATTATTTCAACTGATCATATCACATTTCTGGATTGTTACTGATTTAGTAGAAACTGGTTAATTACTGCTGGTAACCAGTTTACTTTAGTAAGACTTCTGTTGACTAGAACAGTCTTTGAATTACTGCCATGAAGCTGAATGATTTTCTTACTTCACAGCTGATTTTTTAAGTACTGTCTCTTCATTCTCCCCTTTATAGATTTTGTTTGTTTTGTGAAAACACATTATTTAACCCTATTGCTTGAAGAAAAAAACCTATTTTTATTTTCTAATAAGAACAGAAATATTCAAGTGACAAATAAAATTGTCTATCCCCTTTTATCTATCCTCCTCACTTAGTGTCTGAGGTGCTGAAGGAGCTCCTCAATAAAATGTCAGTCTGTGCTTATTACCTGCTGTTGCTGATTGTTATGTAAGCAACTCAGCACAGGCAGAAAACTTCTACCTCATTAATTCAATATCCTTTTCCAGCACCCTGTAAATGTCTGGAGAACAAAATAGTGCAGGAGAAAACTGAAGTTTAAGCCTTAGAGACTACAGTTAGCACAGTCCTGTTATGAGCACAGGCCAGTCCAGCAATATGTAAAGTCACTTCTGAACCTACTCAACCTCCAGGTGACATGAGAGAGCAGGAAATTCGCAGAGAAGCTTGGATGGGAAAATTCCCTTCGCCTTAGTGCATACTTAAGGATTGCAGAATTGGTCCATCTATTTTGAATGTTTGTTATATGAAAAGTGTTTTGAAGTTGTGCTTCTGCTTTCACAAACTGCTTTACTTTAACTGATTGGAATTCCCCTCTTGTAAATTGTTTGATTAAATGACAAGGAGTAGCTGTCTCAACGGTGTAAATGAAACGCTCTTTCATTATTTGTTTAGTTCCCTCTTGACTGTTAAGTCACCAAGTACTGTTGTAGGACTACATTCATTGACCTTCCCTGCCATCTCCTCCTTGATTTTGAAGGAGGATGGATTTTGCAAAGAGCTAATGACTTCTATTGTGCTTTTAACAATAGCAGACACTCTGGAGTAGAAGGTGTTAAACTCATGCTAGTTAGGGAGCTGGCCAACATTTCATCCAGGCAGCTTCTTAAACTGTTTATGGTTTGAGGGTGGGTCCTTACATTATGTTGGAGATTAGAATCAGGACACTCAAGGAACTTAGTGGAAAACAGGTGCTTCAAAAGCAAATAGTTCAGGTTATAATGTCAGATTTTGTTGCACTGCATTAGATTTTTAACGGTATTTGCCGAGCAGAAGTGAAGCCATCTAGTTTACAGTTCAAAACTTGCTTTTCTTTAAATATTCAGTGCACCATAACACCATTCATCTAAGTTTTCCCTCATGTACTATCTTTTGCTGGCCAGTGTCATGATTCTGAAGGAGTTTGAATGCATTTTAAATATTGAGAAAGAATTTCTTTAAATTAATAATCACAGCACTCGTAAATACCCGTCAAATTATAAAACTCAGTGTACAAGGCAGGAAGGAAGAATATTCATTATCCATGTACAAAACTAGAGTAAATGAGCTGTAGAAACTACAGATGAGAAACAGGTTCTGCCAGATTTAAATCTAGCAGGCTATGTCTTTATGGGCTGTTTTGTAAAGGACTGTAAATAACACTCCCTACCTCTGAGTACACTGTTGTTCTCTTAAAAAATTTAGGTTGTCAGGGTAGGATAGCTGGATAGTATCTTGAAATGTAGGGTTTTTTATTAAAAAAAAAAAAACAAAAAAACCCAAAAACAAAACAACCCAAGTATGGCTTTAGAAAGCAAGTTTTGAAAACTTAGAAAAGGACTGCATAATTTCCTGTCTGGATCTGGTTAAGTAATGCAGTGCAACACCACCTTCATTTCCAAGGGTAAACATAACAGTGATGCTCATGAAATATAAATTCTTAATAGCATCTATAGTCTTAACTAACCAACCAGACAAGAGCATCTAGGAAGCTGTGCAAAATAGCAATGAACAGAAATGGCATTTTTCAGGATATGTTTTGAACTTTTTTGAATGAAATGGAATAGAAATACTGCGTGCATTATGGCAATACCAAATTCCTATGCATTGTGAGTAAAGCGTAGAATTTTAAAGGGGATCCTTCCTCAAGTCAGCTTCTTAAGAGCATGGTGTGCTCTGCTAAAGAAACAGGTACAGGTTGTTTAATGCATCATTACATTAGGAACAGGAGGCCAGTGAACAATATGTATTTATTAGCTGTTACCTTCCCTTTACATTGTATTTATTTTATGTTTGCCTCCATGTTGCTTTCAAATGTAGGGCAGTTTATTCATTCCACCTACCGTTCCTTTTTAAGCTGCAGCTTTTATCACTCCTTATGGAGTAACTGTGACTTAATGTTCAATACTATCAGAGATCTGAACCATTAGAACTGATTAGATTAAAATTTTGCCTCTTTAATAAAGGCTAAAGGAAAGCTAGGTAAAGCCAATCTCAGTTTTAGGATAATTGTTAGTGATACAGGGTTTCTGAGCAGGAAACTGTGGGCAAACGTAGTGGTCCTCCAACAGTCAGTGCCATGTATGAGAAGTTAACTGAACCACCTTGAAGGGAAGAGACACAGTAGTGTTTCTACACATTATGTATGACATTATTGTAGCTACAGATACACAATCTGTTATGCTAGTACACAGACACTTAGCAGGAACAATTTTCTGAATTGAAGATAATGATTGAAGTTCCTTAAATTACATGACATTTTTAAGATGGAAAAGAATTAACAACTTGAATGTCTCATTATAAACAGTGCAGCAATCTGTTGGCTCTAGCTATGAGGCAGCATCTAAAGCAGGTAACTTCATCATGTAGGTCTTAACAACAGCATTGGGGTTTTTTAAGGTAAATACTTTATAACTGAAGTGTAGGGGCATGGTCAGGAAGACTGGCAGTATGGGTAAAGAACGCTGTGTATCTTCTTAAAACCAACAGAAAAAGCTCACTCATCATAATACACCCGAATGGCTCGGTAATTGAGATGTTCCTAATATCAAAAAGAGAGAGACAAAGAGAGAAACACAGAGGTATACATTTGGGGTTTATTGTCTGTTTTCTTTTGAGACCATTTTGAGCTCTTAATAAGGGGGAAAGTTGCTTCTGTGTCTTGCAGGTACAGGCATTATCACAAGGTGATAATGCTGCAGGACTTGCAATTTCAACACTATGGTCAAGTGGAAACTGCATAGTGTACAAAAGAAGTAGCTGATATTTTGGAAAACCAGGCATTTTTAAAAATGCAATTAATGGTATTAATATAATTTCATGCTACATGGATGCACGTCCTATCTGAAAATTAACATAGGTTAAACTGAGGTTAAACTACAGTATCACTGAAAATCGTGATGCAGTGAAATGCTTCGGTGATGCAATGAAAATCCTAACACAGTACATATGGATGTGTGTTTACATATCAATAGCAACCGAGAAATTGAGAAGAGCTCCTAGTTCTCTCCCTTTGACTACTCCTGTGACAAATCAAAAAGCAGACTACTCTATATTACAACTTCTTAACCCTGTTAAGAGTCCCTTTGCAACAGAAAGCACAATGCTATTCATTCTTGATTTAATAAAGATGTGATATGATCCTTCATCCATCACTTGTTAGCCTCGAGCTGCTTTGTATTACATTGAGAGCTGTTTTACTAACCCAGGTACTTTATAAAAATAAATTGCCTAATTCGGATTTACTTTGTCCCTCTCTTACTTTATCCCTATGTGCATTAACCAAGTGGTTCAGGTGCATCTGAAGGTATCTGTGGATCCTTAAAATGGTACCCACAAGGATATTTAAAATGGTTTAAATTACACCTTTTCCCAAACACTTTTATATTTTGTGGTTGAGGTAAGATACTCATTGCTTAACACACAAAGACACATTTATTTTGGAGGAATTAAAGCGTTCACTCTTTGTGTAAGAAAACCTTTAAACATATGAAATAGTGGGAAATTATGAGATTGTTTACTTTTCAGTGGCTTTTACTGTGAAGTGATTTGTTTATATACAGAATTTTACCTATTTCCTTCTGGTTTTTTCCTTCTTATTTTCTCTAGGGAGTGACTTACATACTGAAACAGAGATAGACAGTGCAAATAAAGTAAATAACATGGCCCTGGTAAGCTAGCCGCATAAGGCAGAGGGCTAACACGGGTCACTCCACTGTGCTCTATAGATCTCTGAGGAAAAAGGTGATTTTCAGCTTACGCCATTCTAGAGAGTTCAACACCGAGCGTTTGCAACTAGGGACTCCTCTTTGAGTTTGTAAACACAGACTTAGGAAGCTGATGGCACTAGCTTAGGCACATATTTTGTGTGAAAACAGACAGGACGCAACCTCTTAACTCGCTCATTTTAACTGAGGGAGACTCAAGTTCAGATCACTTATCTCTCCGCTCCTAAGCACAGATGTGTTGAGGGTGCTCTGATTACCCAGGAGAAAGCCCTAACCACTGGACTATCATGTTTTAAGTTACCACTCCTGCCTACATTCCACAAATGTTCCCTGACGGGCTTGTCTGTCCGAATAGCACAATGAATAAATATACAGAGCGGCTGAATGTCGCTGATGTTATGTAACAGTCCACAAGCTTAGCATCTACCCGTCCGTGTTATTTGGACAGTGTCGGCAGGTATCTGCTACCCACTTCCTGCTAGCTGAGATCAGAGGCAGCGTAAGGCTCGGAGGCTGCAAAGGCGAGCAAGGGGCTGCTGTGTTAACAGCTCTTTTCAGAGCATTTCACAGCCACTGTCTCTCCCCGACCTATTCTACTTCCAGAAACAAGTACAGTGAGCCAGCCCGTCTGCGGGTTCGCAAGTTTCTGTTTGTGTCTACTCTAATTCCAATGGAAGCACAGGGATGCTGGGCACTGAGAAACAGTAACTAACTACTTTTGGGGTTTTTATTTTTTTTCTCTCTCTTTTTTTTTTCTTGGTGTTTGTTTGTGGGGGTTGTGCTTCCGCTTATGAAATTTTTTATTTTTTTTTTTTTAAAAAGCGTCTGTTATTACTTTATGCCTGGAAAATGCAAAACCTTCTGGGTTGCCTCCTTATCTTCTCTGTGTTCTTCTCGAAAACAGAAAACAATTGCACTTATCTTATACATGGAAGAATGTTATGCCCCACTAAGATTACGTTATTACATTGTTATTTTTCTCATATTATTGAAATACATTGTTTTGATGAGTTACATGTCTGCTGCATAATGCCGACCTTCTCTTTAACAGAGCTATAAATGACCTATCTTCAGGAAAAACCAGCAACTGATACAGCAGATGGGAGTCAGCTGCGACATCCATCAGCCTATGAAATATTACCAAAGTTTTCAAAGCTAGCTGTACTCCCGAATAATTAGTGAATTGTGCTCAGTGTTTTTTTTACAACAGCCGTGTACTTTGGCAGAGTATCAGCACGTTGAATGTTGCAAAATACCTGAAGGCAGAGCGCAGAAAATGCTTTTTCTTTGTTCAGGGTCTGAATTCAACATTGTTCAGTTTTTAAGTTCTTCCTGTTCCCCAGAAAGCAAAGGAAACCATGCTTACCTGGAAGGCCAAATTGTGCACTCCTGAGTGATCACGGTTGGTCTCCGCCAACTCCATGTGCCGGGTACGGAGTTTTGGGCGAATGTTGGAAGCTACTTCCAGCACAGGGCACAATCAGCCAGGACCTGGTCAATCCACCCACAGGAGCAGTATCACTTGAAGTCAAGTTAACTGGAGGCCTTCTCACGTTACTCTCACTCCCACTTAGCTCCACCTTCTCACTTCGCTAGCACAGCCCTTTTTGGACAGCATGGCAAACTGCCTTCAGAGAAAAGAATGGGGGATACCTGCAGGCCCAAGAAACAGATTTTACCCAGTATATCTCTGGGTGGTGTTAAAGGTAGGTGTGTGTACTTATGTAACTTCTGTCTTTCTTCGCTTGTGTAGGAGAAAATCTTTCACGTCCAGAGTTTGAGAGGCCAGAACATTTTTTTGTCTCTTTTTACCGATATTCTCAAGTCATTATTTTTGTGATAATGTGGTAGCTTTATTTTCGTAGTAATTGGGGACTTCACCTAGCAGGAGAAAAAAAATGAGAATGTGACCAACACTCAAAACTCTGACAAGTACTGGTTAAGCCATTTTCAGCTGGCATCCTGTATTTCATGGCACAGAGTCTTTTAGTTAACTCTCCACAGATTATTCACCTAAACTGAAGAGTTTTTATGATACTTTTCAGGCTTGCTGTTTGCAGTATTGCAAGTAGATGTTCTTACAACTATCAATTGGGTGTCTTACCCATGTTTTTTGTTGACTATGGACTTTGTGTATATAGCTTGTTCTGTGTAAGTCCTGAAAATAGCACTATTACAGACATCAATGTCAGACAGGATTTCTGTGAATATAAATTTTGCCATTAAGAACAGCAAAAGTGACGGTGTTCTATTTCTTGGAAATTCAGCAAAGTATATTTGTGAATTCATTAGCTGCCTACATTCATAACTTTTTACACGCAGATGGAAAATGTCATGAGTTATGCCTCACCCTGTGAAATGCAAAAAACTATGCCCTGTTTTACGTATAAAAGCAGAATGTATTGGCATGACTGAATATATTATTTGAAATAATGAACAGTTCCATGAAAAATAAGATGATGCATCTTTCTGAGTAATCTTCCAACTGTTTTACTAGTATTATAAATCATATTGTTGTAATGTGTGCTTTCTGAATATTATAACTATTGCTCACAAAGAAGGACTAATTGAGTTTTGTTTTTTGTTTGTTTTTTTTTTTTGACAAGGAGTGCAGGTTTTTAGGTTTGCAGTGTTCAGAATATTTTCGGTGACCCAGGTTTTGAAATTAATTTGTTTTTTGGTAATTGTATTTGTCCTGTGAGTAGAGGAAATTTTCTGGCTAATTACTTCTCTCTGAACAATAATCTTCAGCAAGAAATAGCTGCAAATATCTCTAACAAGTTTTTATAAAATTGCCTGCTGATTTTTGCATACCTCAGCTGCTTTCCCTTCCTTTCCTCCTTCTCTCCCCCTTCCAGTTTTGAACGTGCTTTTACTACAAGAATATAGAGGAAACAAGGCAATGAATAATTTTCAAACCCAGTCCATGCAATCTTAAAGTCTGTAATCTGCATTTGCATGGTTGGAAGAAAGTTGTGCCCTCCTAACAATTACAAGACAAAGTATTTTCTGCTATTTGTTCCTTGTCTTCTGGCAACACATTAGATAATTTTTAAAACCGTTTTTCTCATTTAAAAAAATCTCAGAATAACACTGACTCAATAATTTCAGTGTGGTTTCCTCCTTTTGAATTATTTTTTATCTAAGAAAACTCACAGGATGTTTAAAAGATAAAATACCCACACATCCAAGAAAAATCCTGAACTCACTATAAAAACTGTGAAATACTGCCATTTCTCGCTGGACAGAAAATCACATATTTAAAGAAAATTAGGTAACTCACTGATATTTTTTGACATGATCAGTCAGAATTATATTTAATGTTTGATTTGCAACAAACTGTTCCTCTTTCTGGTTAAATACTACTTGAAGATACGTTATTTTATATCAAGACGTGTTATGTGTCGGAGGAGTATCGCATCCCATCATTTCAACTGATAACAAGCTTGGATGTCTGTTTTCCTCTTACGTGATTCCTTTGGCTGTGAGGAGAAAGCATTAAAGACTCACATTCTTAAATTTTAAGGTGTTTTTACAACAACAGATTAATTGCCAGGCTGAAACAAATATATTTTGCCAAAATTCTACTGACTAATAGCAGAGAAAAAAAATTACAATAATCTTAAGAGTTGTTCCCAAAGAATAGTGATAAGTAACTTTATGTTCCATTTCACTATTTCTGCATAAACTTCGGGACCTCTTTGTTTTATTTAGAGGACAACCAATCAAAAGGCCTAATCATCTTACTGAATTTCACATAAAAATGAGATTTATATTTTTCCTAGTGTGAATAATACATGGAGAAAGTTTGTTTTCATTTGAAGGAATAATTTGCGTGAGTGCTTCTCACTCCCATTTTTTATGGTAGAAGTTTATGAATTTTTTTAAAGAATGCTGCTTTTTCAGTTGACAGGCCTGAGAAACTAGGGAAGAAAAGCATTTTATTGTATTGAAACAACAATCTGGAAAAGCAGAAACTACTTTTCATATACAGACTAAGGAAAATTTAATGTTAATGTGTTGAGTATTTTACAATATTATGTAGAGCTGACACAGTGAATTGTTATTTCATTGTACCTATGACTAAAACATAGAAAATTAATAAACTTTCATAATGAATGTTTTTTTAAAAAGTTTTAAGTGCAACCAGCTATTTTCTTGAATCCTTTCCTCAAAACATGTGAGAGGTGGTTTTAGTCATTCCCCAGAAATTATTAAAGGAAGAAGAATGTTATTACACCCTCATAGTGTTTTTCTTTGTATTCTAATGCAGATGAAGGAAACAAGGAGTCTTGTTAGTAGAAGAGGCTTTCAGCTGAGGTTTTTTTTGCTTAGAGATCTGAGTGGCAAATAAAAGGAATGCTGTGTCAAGTAAATAAAATATTTTGTTAGCAAATTAAACCTTCCTACTGCTATATAACTCTGCCATGAAATCCTAGTCACATGGTAAAGCATTCAGAACATCTTTGTTCCTCAAGTAACAGAACAGCAATGCTCAATTTGCTCTGAAATTGGCACACAGACTGGTGAAAGCTGTGGAAAGGTTTTTTTGGGTAATATAAAAATATTAACCAACAGCACAGCTTACTGTACACACAGCAGGCAAATATATAGCAACGTGATTCTTAATAATTTGCTAGGTGTATAGAGAAGATGAGCAGGAGTATGAAGAAATGAGTAAGGTATGTAAGAAACAGTAAAGTCATTTTTTTTTTAATTGTTGAACTGTGAGAAGCAACTTCATAGTTAGAACCTGTAAAGTTCAAGAATTCAAAATTTTTACATTCTTAGCTGATCCTATTCAATATGCATAGCTTTGTTAATATTACTCAGCTGTGATTTCAAGAACATTTCTGTTAAAATTTTCAAAAGTATTGAGATAATCAAATCCCAATAGATGGGCATCTCATAGATGCCCTGAGTAAACTGTGCATCAGAGGAAAGGTGAATGAAAAAAAACCCATGATTTTCTACGTGACAACCATTGACAAATGGTTGGCAAGTAGAAGATGGCTTTACATTTTGCTATATATCCTAACATTTATGTCGCCAGTCCTGCTTATCCCTCTTATGACTTCTCTGAGTGAAAGATGCCTTCCATATTTGGAAAGAGATGGGCCAAAAATATATTTTTTGTTCGTGTCTATGACTGACAAGCTTTAGATGTTTGCAGTGTTGCCCTTTCAGTTTTTAGAAATATTTCCATGCCAATATCAAAGATAGACTATAACCCTCCATGTCATCTTGAGAATAAAGGATGAAGGGAAGAAAGGACTGTCTTGGGGAAAAGAAACACAATTTTTTGTGTGTGTAAAATTGTCCCTCAACACACACTTTTCTTGGAAACTGTGATTTTGGGACTTTTTTGTCAAAAGAGAATTTCCCCTCCAAATTCTGAGGTACTGCTCTTATATTTTTAACGGAGAAGCAGACAGTGAAAAGCTCTCTGTAAGATAAAAGCAGTTTAAAAAAATCAGAATGATGTCAAGTTTGATGAGATGTGGACACAAACGCCCGGATCACCATTTTTAAAAACCGTTTATGTTCGAACAAAATGACTGTAAATGAGGTGCTGAGCAGGCAGGTGCTGCCTCCATTTCTCCCAGGTTCTGCTCTGAATTCAGTTTTTGTTTCTTGATAGTCATATATTCTTGCCCAGTAAATCTCCAGCTCTTACTGTGGCTTGCAGCTCTCCCTCTGAGATCTTTTGAAATCAGTATGAATTTGAGCAGACTTATTCACTTCCTCGTTTTTCTGTGACAGTAGAAATGAAACATTTCATACTTCCCAGTTGAGCTAAGGTTGGCCCTTCACAGGATGGAAACACTGCAAAAGAAGTGCATGTTTAATAAAAGCAATGAATTAGGGGGTCAAGACTTCTCAGAGGAAAGTCAAGGTTCTTGAGGGTGTTGTGTCTTACGTTGTGGCAAATACTTGTGTAAAGTTAAAAAAAAAAAAAGAATCCTGGGCACGTGTTTATTTTTACTTTGTAATAATTTTGCCTTTCTGCAAAATTCCTGTTCAGCGGGATGAAATGCTGCAGTGAGCCAACAAGACGGACAGTCACTCGTGTTGTGAAAACTAGACCTCTGAGCTGGACAGTGAATCGCATGTACCGTTACTTGTTGCACTTCCTGTGAAGGCGGGCGTGAACAGCCCTGTTGGGAAATTAATAGTGATTTAAGGAAATGATAGTGATATAAGGAAGGAGTTCAAATTCTTTCTGTAATTCTAGTTGTAGTCTAGCAGGCATTTGCAAGGACTTTGCATACGAAGGTGTGTCTCTGGGCTACCTGCAGTGCTTCACGGAATTTCCCAGCTTGTTTCTGTACAGATGAGAGAGTGGACTCATTTGTGACAAATTACTTCACTAAATTCCTAGCTTGCTTTGTCTCAAAGCATCTGCCTGGTTGACACTGGATGTCCCCAAGTGCTGGATTCTCGGAGGTGCCAGCTGGCAGCCCCGAGAGGAGGCTGAGTCAAGTTGATAGGTATTACGTGCACATTGAGATGTGTCAATGGTTATCCTGGGAGCTCCTCCGGGCTAAGATGTGCATAGATAAGAGAATTTGAATAACGACTAGAAACTGTTCTTGCATATGTAGGAATAGTAAGGTGGAATAGTCTTTTGTCCACTGCCAAGATAATTAGAATGTGTTTCGTAAGTATTTAAAATTAGCCCATAGCAATTTATTATGCCTTTATTAGGGTAGTTATCCTGCTTATAGGCCTAGAGTCCTAGCAGGATCACTAGGGGTGTAAAAATTTATCTCAATTAGACAATACAGGAGTCTGATCTAATCCAGTGAAGATGCCATTGCAACTGTTTGCAATGGGGAGTCCTGTACCATCTGCCTAGTGGCTGACAGTCCTCTTGAGATATTTGGTTCTCCATAAAAGCTTTACCTTATCAGTGCAAAAGATTGCAGGAAAACATTTTTGTAACTAGCACTGAGTCTGTGAACGGGTGTACAGGTCAGAGTATTCTTCCTAAAGCAAAACAGTCTGGTGTAATCACAGAATCATCATGTTGGAGGAGACCTTCAAGATCATGTAAAGGTATAAACCAAAAGGTATAAATTATTACTAGTTGTTTAAAAGTGAGGTAAGAATCTGATAAGTTGGTGGTTTATTTTTTTCTTCAGTGCTTGTTGTGTATTTGTTTGTTGCTGTTACAGTCCAAACAATGCTACTTACCTACTTCTTGAACTATTTTTTTACATAAATAAATAGAGATATCCTGCCAGTACAGTATAAGCTTGAGTATAGTACCGATTTTCAAGCTCTAGCAGCACAAATTAACTCATGACAAAGAATTTCAAAAGGACTAAAAAGAGGAGAGATCAGAAATCTAAAAAACCTGAGCAAAAGTTCTGCAAGTGTTTAGATGTCTCACTACAAGAAAAGCTATACTCATAATACAAAACTTATTCTTCTGTGTGATTATTGCTTTCTTTGCACACTTAATAGTGTTTCTGGAGCTTGGAACTGCAAGAGGATGATGATAAGCAGGAGCTTAAACCAGTCAGTGGGAATCCTCTCTGGCTGGGAAATGAGGAGAAAGTCACAAAATTTTCTGTACTTACATTCCTTACATTTAGTGATAAATCACTGATTGTTATTGGGATCCGAGGTAATTTACTCTGAATATACAGTGCTCTTTGTGGGTCCCTGTGGAGACACTCATTATGCAGACAACAAAGATTCCCAGCTGTAAAAATGGCAGCCAGCACAGTTTATAGAGCTGGAACCATTGCAGTAGGGTTGAGCATTTTTACACAGAACTGTACCCTTATCTGCAGTCCAAGTTACTTAGATTTGAAAAGCAGCAGCACTGATGAGAGATTTAACCTTGAAATCTCTGTAAGACTGTCTTAACTGCCAGCAGATGGTCCTATCTTTCCTCTTTTTAAAACTATCGCCTGGTCACACTGGTATTTCAGCAAGTTTCTAATTTTGGGATAACAGAGCCAAGGGTTATGCTGTAATTCACAGCACCTCTAGCGTCAGGGGCTCCTTAAGAACACAAAAGTCGTAGGAGGTGGAGGATGCATGCTACTCTGAGTACCTTTAATTTATGTACTAGTACTAGAAGTACTTTTCATCTAGGACAGATAACAAGGCCTATCCAAGGACATGTGTGAGCTATATAATACAAGCTCTTTTTGGGAAAATTTCTTACTCATTAACTTTTACTTTTCATTTGTCTGTCTGTTCGTTTTGATTAAGGTTTTTTTTGGCTTTTTGCTTGTGTGGTGCTGATACTTCCTCTGAGACAATGGCAACTACAATACTCATACACTTCCACTAAACAATACTACTTTAATTACATACATAAATTTTGGTAGAATGGATGACTTGGAAGCAGGGCAAGCACACACACTGAGGTTTTGAATTAATATTCCACAGGTCTACAGCAAGAACAAATCTTCCAAAATGAGACCAGTATGGAGGATAAAGTCTAGAAGACAAACGAGGTTGAATTCTAAGTTACTGTGCTAAATCTCTCCCTCATACTGGTTCCCTAGGTGCACTAGAGATGATACAGCATCTCTCTGCTTGATGCAATGGGAACACCCAGCATGATTCTATTAAAGGTAATTTCTCGAGTGCTGAATGCAATTTGAAATAAATAGAAGCATGAAAACCTTTTGCAAGGAAGAATCCTATTCTTTGAATATCAAGAAGTTGGTTCGTTGAAATACTTGAATATGATTAAGCACCCTTTTTATATTTTTTGTATCTGTGTATTTTGCATTTATTGACGGGATGCAGAAGTCGAAGTAAAATATGCTTCAGAATAGAAAATAGATTTCCTGAGTTCTGAAATACTACACCAACCAACGTGTGCACTCGGTTTGAACTCCAGGGCATTTTTCAAAATTGCTGCCTCCAGGGGAGGGAGAAGCACGATTTAAAATGATCTTTTGAATTTTTAATGGACAGTTAGAAGTTCAAGCCTTTGCAGCAGCTGAGAAGTGTTAAGGGAAGAGATCAACAGTGGCTAAATATCACTCTTAACATACCGCTGTTAACACAGCTAAAACCGTTATCATCCCGATAGCTTTCAGGGAGGACCTGGCTTAGAGAACAATAAGGGGACCTCTGGGTTGCCCCAGCATCACAGCAGAGTTACCCAGACCAGTTCTGCCAGATGAAATCTACTCAGAGTTGGAGTCTGGAGGTGTTTGTGCCCTTTGTCATCCCAGCAGGACCATTTCACCCACCCCCTGCACTGTTTGCTTTGTCTGGGAATCTTGCAAGATAGCCAGCCTGGAATTATGCCTAAGAGTATGTGTTCTAAGCACAGTTTAGTGTAAGGAGTTGCAATCTCCCACTTCTCACTAAGAAATTTGGGATATTCATTTAAGGTGCAGAAGAGAGAAAACTACATCTTGTCTGTCAAGGCACAGGGCTTAACAGGACATAAGTGGATTTGGACAACCAGTACCATAAATTATTCCTCTTTTTGCCAGTGGATCCTGTGTTTGTGCAACTAATCTGTTACTAGGAAAATTATATTTGCAGTCTCATTTTTGCAGCTCTTGTTTGACTGTGTAAAAAAACTCCAAAGCTTATTAAAATGTTTATGTACTGCTGGTTCATTAGTGCACTTTCAGCTAGATATTTCCTGACCTAATGACCTTTTGATTTTTTTTAAGTACACTGCTTGATAGAGTAACCTGTTCATAAAACTGACACAACATAACCTAAAGACATTTTTTCATTATGTTGCTGACAGAAAAGAAGTAATCTATCTCACTTCACCCTATCACTAATGTATTTTTTCTTTCAGCTTTTTCAACAACAGAGTGCTCTCTAGCAGATTTATGTGACCTAGATCCAAAGATTGGTGACACACAACAATGTTGTTGCAGAAGAATTGGCTACTGTTTTTTATCTACTACTTTTTTATCTATTCTTGTTTATCTAGTTTGAACTAAAAACACTTCTGAAATTTGGTGATACATATGCACAAATCTTCTACATACACTTCAGTCTTCTTGTTCCCCATATAGTTTCTTTGAATTTTGGCAGACCTCATGCAGGTTGCAGTTTCTCTACATGTCTTTAAATTCCACGTGTTTCATTCTGTATAGGTCTATGGGATCCTTAAATGTTACTGGTGAATAAATGAAAGCTTTATAAGAAGTAGGTGAGAGTGTACCATGAAGAAAGTCAAACTCTGATCCTTCCAGGATCCATTTCCAAACCTTTGTTGTGTACCCAAATACAACATAGTAGAGTGAGTCAGGCATATTCGGTATGTATGAGGAGTCAAACCTAGCTTAAAGGTAGTGAAGGGGAAAAGAATTTGTTTACCATTGGACTAAAAAGTACCTAATTAGCTTAAAAGCAGGAAGGAATTGGAACCTGAGGGCAAGATGTTCCAGTTAATTATGGAACCGGGTGCAGAGCATAATGAGAGGAAAGAGATTGCAGAAAACTAGCGATTGCCAGTTGAATAGTGAATGCCACATGGGGAGAAAAAAGTAAATAGTTTGTCACTTCTTTTAACCACTGAAAAAGTACTTGCTACTTCTTTTTTCGATTCTTTCCTTCCTTTGTGGACTTCTTTCCCATTAAACAGGCCGTCCATTGGCACCCTCTGGACCCGCTAACTACCTTCCAAGTCAGATCCTCTATCAGAAATGCTGACTCTTCTGGCCATGCTTAACCTGTAAGATAAACAGACACATCTGTTTCTGACTAACTAGCCAAGTTCTCAAAGGACAGCTCTAATTATTTGTGATGGATTATTCATTTTACAAAGCTTTACACTTAAGTGCTTTAAAGTATATTCGAAAATTCCACTAGAAACAAATTGCCTTGCAGAGCTGTCTTGCACCAAATGTATATAAGATTAATTGTTAGGCAGCGCCAAACCACACTGTGCGGGAATCATATTACAGTCCTCGTAGTGATTGATGTGTAAAACTATGAAGGGTCAGGTGCACTTCCTGACCTCTTTCTTTCTTAGAAAGGGGAAACGAACTCTAATAAATTATGTAATTTTAAGCAGAGGAGTAATATTTGTTGGTAGCAGAAATACTATATATGTATGGTGTTCTCCGGATAGGCCACACACCAGAGACTGTCAGAGCAGGAAGTCTCTGTTTATCCTAAAGTGACTGTGTTAGCAAGCACTGGTCTTTTGAACTGTCTTTCAGGTCTGAATAGTGAATGTAAGCATTATTTATCCTATTTCTCTTACGTGATTATTCGTATGTATACCCTGATGCCTTGACAAAATAACAGAAAAAAAGTATCTGGTCCATGCATGCTGATAGATGCATTCTTTAGTGCACATTCATATCAGTTTTCTTGCCAAGAGTCAAAGTTTGACTTGAAAGACAGTGCTAGATTCCCCTGCTGCTTGTGAGAGCTCCCAGATGGAGAGGTCATCCTTGGTCCTAGATTCTCTGTGGAGACACAGGAACAGCCAAACTCCCTGCCCACATCCTCTGGTGACACTGAAATCCCACATTCTGTTTTGCTGTGGTGTCTGTACTACTTGGATTAAGTGTAATCTTCCTTTTTCAACAGTTACATTAAATCACTCCTATCTTGTTTATATCTAGCCTTTCCAAGTAAGGATTTTCTCTCTTTGTCAATATAAGGGTCCCAAAGCTCAACTATGGCCAGTAGTACTAATTACTATCATACTGATAATGAATACACAAGAATAATTAACCCACTGCTGCATATAAAATTATAATCTTGTTAAGAGTCTTGAATTCCATTTAGAGACATTGATATCTGATTATTTTCTGATGTCACAGGATTTTGGTCTTCACCTTTATGGCATATATAATATTCAAGCTATGTATTCTATTTAATCTCTTCTATGTTTTTACCTTGGTTGTTTCATATAGTCATGTTTCTGCTTTAACCTACAGCTTTATTTATTGTAAGTTCTTCATTAGTTCAGTTGGCTTTCCTAATCCTTTGATTTCATCATTTCTTTAATCTGTTTCTCTGCCTTTCAGGTTCTTTCAACCTGCCCTGGTGCTTCCTAAGATTCAAGGAGCTGCACAATTTCTGTTCATCATCAGTCTCCTTCAAGCATCTCTGAAGACAGTTTAACCAGAAAATGTGGGAATGCAGCTAGAGACCTGAGCTGGGAGCACTGCTCAGCTCATGACAGAAATGGACATGTTAGCATTAGTAGGCTGCAAGCCTTGGCAACTGAAAGTAGAAGTTTGAGAAAGGAATGTAAGAGAGAGCAATGTGCTTGGTACGATACATGCTCAGCAAGTGGAACTTAGATAACACAGCACATACCTGTGTTAGTACGAGGCATGACTTAAGCATTGTACTTGGCAATATTACTTGTTATATAATGTAAAGGTATATAAGCTCAGCTAGGTGTATCAATAAACGGCTTCATGCATGCAACCCATGGAGTCCATGTCTCTCCTGTCAATCATCGTCAAGAAAACTTTCCTGTTCCTGCTTTTTGTACTGATCGTTGTTGTTTGAACCCAATTCACTCAAAACTTTTATTTACATTGTTCATTTAGTAAGTTACAGAGTGAAAATTAACATGTTCAGAGGACACACTTTTTCTTTTTTTTTTTTTTTGATGACTGCAAAGGACTCTTTGTACATTACCTGCTTAAAATAATAAACAGTGAAAAATTGAAGTATAAATATTTTTAATGAGAAACCTTCTGTTCCCTACCATTTTTATGAATCAGCCATCTCGTAAGATTAATAAGGATAAAACTCAGCTAGGGTTTCTCTTTTTCACTGGAAATCACGAATTTTCAAAAACTACATACATTCAGTTAGATTTTGTGGAAATTGAGTAATAAGATCTTTGAAAAGGAGAAAAGATCTTTCAAAAGGGGAAAAGGGTTTGTTGCCAGTGAGTCAGAGGCCGGGCAGGCAGTGTGGTGTCATCTCCCAATAGGAGGAAAGAAGGGATAAGGCCCAGGTGCTGGTTCCTGCCTTTGGGTGGGCACTGCCCTGGGTGTACCCGGTGGGCTGGGAGATCCTTCTGGATGTTGCAGGGTGGTGTTGCACTGTGGTCAGTGCATTGGCTAAGACACCCACATTAATGGCAGTCCATGAGGGTACCAGCAGTGATTTCTCATGTTTAAGTGTGCTTTCTCCTGAAGCACTTGTCAGCACACCTAAGTTCTGAGCCAAGAGAAAACATATAAATCCAATTTTGGGCCATTCCAGGAAATGGAACAGGCTGTACAGCTGTGGAAGCCCAGACATGGGGTGAATGATTTTCCACCCTGGCTACACTTTCTAGACTCTAATGCATCTCTGTTGTCCCCAGGAGGATGGGTACACATTGACTTGTACATTTAGATTTGTTAACCGTTTGACGTTGTACCAGAGAGAATTGTATTTGAGCATCCACCACCAATGGCTGCCGTGCGTTAACACGCTCATCTCCATGCGCAGATGTAGACGGAAGAGTGTGCCCTGCAAACAGGTCTCTTGGTCACTTGATGGCAGTATTTGCTCTGGGTTCTTCCACCGGTGACTCCATTAGCTCTGTTTAATGCAGTTTCCAGAGAGCTGTAGGCATTTTGGGAAGGGGAGCTGTAGGCATTTTGGGAAGGGGGTGCAGGGCGGAAGGGAGCCACAGAAGGGAGCCACAGAAGAGGAGTGGAAGGACAGTAAATATGATTTAGGCTCTTCAGTCCTAATTCCACATCTATCAAAACTATTTTCCTTTAACTATTTCATTTTCCTAGTGGACTTTCTGCCTTGGGAGCTCTCACTGACCCTGTTTGTTTGATCTTAGGACAAAAGTTATGTAAACAGATTTGAAATCTATCACAGTGCAGCTAATAACATCGATCTGGTTTCTATTGATTAAAAGTGAAGGTAGGACTGTTATGACAGCATTAGCCTCCAATAATTACTGTCTCCAGGGGACTATTCTACAGTGGCTGGAGTACTTGTCAACTTGCAGGTGCTGTAGAATACATCTAAACAGGTGAGTAGGTGAGATCAGTCCCCAGGTGTAATGAGCAGCCTCCTACACAGATTCCCGCTGATTCACCACTGGTGATACTTTTGGAAGGATTATCTGAAAGTGGCTAGCCTGTACAGATGACCAAACCAATCCCCTGGTAATGCTGCACAGAAATGGCAGAGGTAGAAGGGTGTCAAGAAACCTCTGGGGAGGAGTTGGCAAGTGCACCCCAGCTCAGTACAATGACTACAGTGAACAGGAATGTATAAACCACTTCAGCACATATATACCAGCACATATATACCTAATTTCCCCTCCGTGTTCTGAAATTTGTATCAAACCTACCTTATTATCAAATCAAATTTGTGTAAATGCTTGTGTTACAGTTTTGTTTTGGTTTTGTCTTTTTTTTTTCCTGTACATGTGAAGAGCAGATTAAAGTGGTGCCACTAGTAAAAGCTACATTCTGATGCTCCAGTAAAACTGAGAAATTAAGGGTTCTAGGTAGATATTTTCTTTCCTTAATGCAGTCAGCTTTTTGCATTTAAGTACAACAAAAATATATTTTAAGATCCTTCTCCCAGTTTCAGTTCTGCTTTTCCTGCTTGTGTCAGAGGAGAGAATCTGTTGGTCTCATGTGATAGTTTTTATAGTATGCAATAAATTCATGGCATATTATGGCTTTCTTCACAATGCTCAAAACTCTGGACTTTTGTCCTAAAAAATTACATAAGGATTTTAAAAAAATTGCACTAGAAAACAACTCAGTCTCCCTCAAATGCTAAGAGAGGCCTTTAGTTGATATAAAACAGTATATATTTATCCTCTGCTTAAAAGTATTGCTTGCTTTTACAAACCTGATTCACTTAATTCTAGTGATGAGGCTGGGGGATTTTCATGTGCAGTTGGGTCATCTTTCCATATGTTTTCATTTAAAAACCAATGAATAGAATTTTTCTCCTCTTACTACGTGGGAAGTTCGGTCTCCTTCTGGTAGTTGTTTTTATCAAGCTGAATTATTCCTCATCCCCTTGAAATTCTTGGTAATAAATTAATAATTTATGCTAAGTGAAGCAGTACTACTGGGAGCTGGGAGTTGAACTAATCAGAATTCAAAAGTTACAGGGCCCATTGAAAACATTTGCTGAAATCACTATGGCTCCAGGAGATATTAAGATGTGTGTGTGTATGTGTGCGCACGCATGTGTTTGGAAAGAGAGGAAAGCTTCTGGCCCCTTTTCCATTTCCCAAAGGAATGACTAGCTATTGCTGGATTTAGGAAGACAGCAATGCACTGAATAATCTTGCTCAGAACACTCTGGCAATTGTAATTCCCCTCCATGGAAATTTCAAAAAATACTCTCTTCTCTTTGGAAAAAGTAAACCAGTTTTCCAGCATTTTCAGTGGGATGAAGAATTTTGGGACCTTTAGTTAGCAGTGATTAAAATAATTTATTTAGGGTACGGTTGTAGAGGTCTTTTATTATTTCCTTTGGGAATACACATTCAGAAGTTAATGACTTGGCTATGAGTCTCCCAGGGAGAAGCTAGCTGTTCTGAAACCTACAGCTGAGGCTCTCTCCAGCTCTGGATAGCTAGTAGGAGCATGATACCATTCTGCAACTGCAGTCCATGGTGGTTCCAGTACTTTCCCTCAGCTAGCTGGTAGAGTTCAGAGAGGATACAGCCATACCTCTTTTGTTGGACTCTGTTCATGAAATATTTCAGTTTTCACAGAGTACAGATTAAAAAATTATATGAAAAGCCGTTTCCCATGGACACTCCTAGCCAAGTCTTCTCCATAGACAGGTCAATATTGGGGACACTGGAAGGACAACACAGAAACAGTGATTGCTTTTGTCTCCTAAGGCACCACTTGTGGAGAGTGCATTATTTCTTCATACTGGAACTGTAATGACAATAGCCATTGTGAGACAAACCCACATAATTTATTAAGACTCATTATATATTTATACCCGGTATCTCATATAATCTTTTCTTGCTGTACTCCCAAGTGAGTCTATGTAGCCAAGCCCCTGTTGCCCTGGGTTGCATGGGTTGTTACAGGTCCTGAGATATGCATTCCAAGGTACTGATGCATTCCAAGAGTGAGCTGTAAAAACTGAGATAGCTGTGTAATGTACTTGCTGTGGGTGACAGGAGTATTTTTGTGAAATACAGTCTTTTCTTCAATTTAGTCAGCTTCTCCACTTTCTAGTAAAACAAAAATTCTCCCCTCAGCTCTGATCCCCTCACCCCCTGAAGACTCCAAATCACAGAAAATACAAAGCTGTTCACTGAGAAAAAGAAGTAATTGCTCTAATGAATAAAGAATTAGTCAGGTACCAGCAGATGGTGATCCAGAGTATGCAATTTTCTGCTTTACCCAAACAGAAAAAGTCCATAGCAATTTTACAGTACAAGGGATTTTTGGAGGGTCTGTCCCATTATCTTCTTGAGTACACAGATGATAATGACTTCATTTGAAAAGATGTCCACTATATGCAGGTCCCAGTAATTTAAACTAAAAGTGCAAAAGCCACTCATAAAAAACGGCTGCAAGTTTTCAAATGTCTTAGATAACTTAATTTACTCTAACCCAGATTCTCTTTAGTGCTTCTAGGAAATATAGAAATAATAACAGAAATAAATAATTGAACACTCACCGCCCAAACAATAGAACAAAAAACAAACAAACCAACCAACAATTTAGAGAATGCAGGCTAGAATTTTTGCAGTGAAAGTATCAGTCCTGAACTAGGACTGATCTTTGCTTTCCCAATTTGACAAACAAAAAATAATCTACATATTTAAAATTATAGGGGGTTGGCTTTGGGTTGCAAATTTTTGTGAGTGGTTTGTTTGTTTTTTTGTGATTTTGTGGGGTTTTTTTTAATTGGTGGTGGTAGTGGTGGTGATGCTGTTTTGAGTTTTGGGGGTTATGTGCGTTGGGTTCTAGTATTGGATTTTGGTTTTGGTTTGGGGTGTTTTTTAGCTTTAGAGTTTGCACAGAGGACCTAAACCAGCAGCCAGAAAGCAGAAAGCCGAAAGTTTTGTCTCCCTTGTCAATTAAAAACTGGTTTGGATGAGCAGAGAAGAGTTGTGTGCTTGCAACTGCCCACTCACCTGCTCATCAGCACATCCATACAAAAGGCAAGGGCAGGGCTTTTCTCCATATACAGTTGTCACTTGTCTAAAGGCACCCTTAGTAGTCTGGTTAATTTAGTTTTATAGATTCTCTTAATCTTAGATGTTAAAGGAGCTGCAATGTTGTTGAAATGGTCTAAATGTCTCATCTAAATGTTGAGATAAAATATTGATCTGAAACTTGACCAGGATTTTAAACCACATGTAGTTCAAGAGATATTCATCCTAGACTTTTTTTCTAACTTTACAGTGATCATTCAAAATTCTAATCTGGGTTTTGTTTCCATTCTATACCAAGAGCAGTTAGCTTGATTGCTTGATTTCGACTCACCCTCAGCTGTGTATTGTAATGATAACAGTTAAGACAAGGAATATTTAAGGCAAATGTAAGTCTTCCCTACAGTCATCTGCCCCATATAGCATTATAATTTTTGATAATGAAAGTGTTGATATGTTTGATTTTCATAGTGTAATTTCAAAAACAAGTTCTTGAAGCAGTGCTCAATCACAATGAAACTCTCATATGCAATCAACAACAAAACTCATAAAGACGTCAGCAATGGCATTTGCTCTCAGCTTGAACTTCAGGAGAAAGCTTTTAAAATATTGAGTCAAAATAATATAAAAATCAAAGTAATGTGCCCTTTACCCTGTTATGAGATTCTTCTAACTGATCTTTGTGACTCTGGTCCCAGTGATCTCACTGTGTTTAATTACCACGAGCTTACCTAAGAAACAAGGCAATGTTTTGCATGAACAAGGTTGTTGCAAGTTTTCCTACAATTAGTAGGAATTTCCTATAAATGGTACCCTAATCCTTCCTATGGATTCCATAGCTTCATTAACACACAGAGATCATGCTTGTTCTATGAAATTTCCTTTTTGTTCTATGAAATTTCCTTTGCTCCTGTATAAGGGGAACATCTTCAAAACCTGGGAAGCATGAATCCTCTTAAAATAAGCAAGAAAAAACCCAAAAATACCAAACAAAAAAACCCAAACCAAAACAGGCTGGAACAAGCTTTTCTCAAACTGTGATTTCGTGAGATGTCATTTTGATTTGAGGTACTTATATACGGATCCAAAAAGCTGCACTACTATGATAAAACTTGCTAAAGTAGTATAAGTTTACTTTCCCCTCCCAAAGTGCTTTTAATGTATTTTGTTTGTAGTATTGGAGGCAAATTTTATTTTGGAACAAACATAATTTGCCATAACTTGCTATTGGATATGGGATCATTTGATATGGTTAATTTGATAAAAATGCAATTATATATCTACACCTGATTCAAATCAAATTCATAATGTCTGTTAATTCAGTTGTTTAAAGCTCCAGTATTACTGACTCTGAAACTGCATTTTATTTTATGGACAGATGTTCCCTTTTGAGTGCAGCAGCATCAGCTGAAGATGTTATTGTTTGCTCCCTCTGGGTATCTTTCTTGGATGGTTTGAAATTTCCACCTCCCACTATTGTATCTTGTTAAACTGGTCCTGGAATATTTCCTAATTCAGATCCGGCAAAATAAACTAAGTTAATTCAAACTATTACATGAACTGTTGAAATTAATGCAGCTGGTTTGTTGGCAGCTAAATAGGAATCATTCACACACACTACGCTGCAGGGGTGGCAACCTCCAGCAAGAAAGTAGTTGCTAGCAGCTGGGGTGTGGAAAAAGAGAAATCTTTAAGTAGCACATCTGTGAAAAGCAAAGGTCTCTCTGTAGTTTTTGTCTTTAATTGAAAGACTTATCACCTCATTACAGACAAATTGCAAGTGAGCTAAACGCTGAACCAGTATGAAATAAGGTGGTAACTACTGTAATTGTAGTTGCAAGGACATCAGATTGTTCTTGAAGGATGGACTGTTTAGTGCTCTTCTGGCATATTCTATGAATACTATGTACTATGAGTACTATGAAGAGCTGACCTGACACCACTTAAAATTCAGAATTCAAATCAATGAATATGAACATCTGGAAGTCAAAGTTCCGGTGCAGGACCAAAATACAAACCCTAGAG
This sequence comes from Trochalopteron elliotii, assembly GCA_024734555.1. Taxonomy (NCBI): domain Eukaryota; kingdom Metazoa; phylum Chordata; class Aves; order Passeriformes; family Leiothrichidae; genus Trochalopteron; species Trochalopteron elliotii. Next base: position 855,214 of record JANPWX010019821.1, read on the forward strand.
CTGTAGGCCCTTCTCTCATTTTATAATATGTAATGGCACTGTATTTCAGAGCAGTGCTCCAGAAAATCTGTAACCTGAACAAGTCAATAGGAAATACCTGACAGCAGGGATGTGGTGAAATTTTGAATCCTTTTGAAGAGGGGCTGAGGACTTGGTTGGGGCTGTCTTAATATGTTAAACCACCCTCAGTGCTTGATCTTAAGGCACTTCTCCATGTAGATGGGTTTGATGGTACAGGTATTCAACCTGTGCTCCTCAACTTTTTGCTTGTCTTCAACAAGTTCTTTTTCCTGTGTACATATCATGATTTGGTAGAAAGTATAAAATTTCTTGGACCAAAAAGAGGTAGCCTACTGTTCAAGCTGGTAGGAGAAAGGGATGCCAGTTCATATTCCTAGTTTTCTCTTTATCTTTTCTGATGCTGTATAAAAGGGTTGATTAGGTGTTTTCATGGCTTGAATCCCATCAGAAGAGGCTTACAAAGTGATTCTTTGCTGCCTGTTTGCTTTATTTGCTGGCTTATTACAAAAAATGAGGTGGCCTCTTTTGGCTGATTTTTGAGAGAAAGCAGTGAACAAACTTTGTGAGTCTTACACAGAGTCTCTGTGTAAGAAATGTACTTGGAACATTCAACTGGACAGGACTTATCAACTGAACAGGACTTACCTTTCTTGTACGCTTTTTTGTCAGCTAGACAATCCTGGTCAAGTTTAGAAAGAGAACCGATAATGTCTTACAAAATTTCAGGTCAAACAGGAGAGTTAATATACCTTACCTAGCCTCATTTTTGCATCTGAATGAAAATTCACCCCACATTCTGGTTATAAATCCTGCTTAAGCACATCTGTCAGACAGATACCCCAACAAGGAATTCTGATTTTATACTAGTGTTACGCATTTTGAGCTGAACAAGATGAGAAAAACGGTGCAGGTATCTTGCCCCAAAAATATATTTGCAGCTAGAATGTATACGGTAGTCTTTTGCTCTTCCCCCCCCCATCTCCCATGAAGAGTCTGACATATCTTTAAAATCTTTCGATTCCTTACTTCATATTTATTTACCTTTTTTGAATTGGAGGTTTTCCATACCTACACCTGTTCTGCTCTCTTAAGAAATATTTAAAACATTGTATTAAAGTTCTGAATTTGAATGAATGGTTGCCGTGAATTTCAAAGTGGGAGACAAATAACATATAGCCTTAAAATATATTATTGTAAAAATGTAATTAGTAGAAATATGGAGAGGTTTCTGATAAACCATCACAGAAAAAAAAATATTCTAAAGTAAGTATAAATAATAGGAATAGAACTGTATTTCAAATATTAATAGATTATTGCCATCAATAAACAGGGGTATCAATCTCACATATACTTACTATAAATTACATCCATTAGGTCTTTCTTTCTCAACCACATAAATCCATACAATCAGAGCATGTATTAGTTTTTAAATCCATAAATATATTATGTAGCAGTTCTCTGTGAGGAGATAATGGTTTGTTCAATATTCTGTTAAAATGTCTCAAATGAAGTAAATGGGCTCCTACAGTCTTATTTATGGAGGCTCAAGAGAGCAGAACATAAAACATCCAAGCAAAAACACTTTCAAGCTCAGAGAGCACAGCATCATATTCTTCTAACCAAATTGAGAAAGTGACTGGATTTCTAGGTTCATGCAACTCACTGGTGTCTGAGAGAATCCTATGTCAGAAACTTTGCCCTGCCAGAAAAAAGAAAAATAGAAAATGTTAAGAAAAAGAAAAATACTTTTTTTACCTTTTCCTGTGGTGTTCTTTTGCTGTATCCTAGTAGCTGATATAGAAAGACCAGATGAAGATGGCATAGATTTAATTTTATTTTCATACAGCAGTTAGGGCTTCTCCCCCCTCCAAAGTGACAGGACTGATAGCTCAACTGAAGCACATCTACGTCAATGGACACAGCACAGACAACAAACAGGAGGAGCTGGAAATCATTGACATAGTTGCCATCATGGAAACAGGGTAGGATAACTTGCACAACTGAAGTACTACAGTAATGTTTCAGAAGGGATAGACAAGGACTGAGAATTGGTAGGGCAGCCCTGTTTGTCAGGGAGTGTTTTGATATTCCAGAGCTTAATGACAGTAACAGTAAGGTCTAATGCTTATGGGAAAGGATGAGGGGGAAGGCCAACAAAGCAGATATCCTAGTGAGAATCTGTTAGAGACCATCCAACCAGAATGAAGAGGTAGGTGAAATATTCTGTAACCATGTGGGAGTCTTGCAGTTGCTGGCCCTTGTTCTTTGTGGGGGACTTCAACTCACCAGATGTCTGCCAGAAACAGACAGAAACTACAGACCAGAAAGGAAGCGGTCTAGGAGGTTCCTGGAGTGTGTGGAAGATAACTTTCTGATGCAACTTGCGAGGGAGCCAGCCAGGTAAGGTGCTCCACTACACTTGCTGTTGTTACTAGACTGGTGGTTGATGCGGTGGCCAGCTTAGGCCAGCAACACAAAATGATAGTTTTGATTCTCAGAGAAGGAGAGAGGTCAGAAAAGCCACTGCCTTGGACTTTTGGAGGGCACGCTTTGGCCTGTCCAGAATGGTGGTGGAAAGAATCCCTTGGGAGGCAGTCCTTAATGCCAAAGTGTTCCAGGAAGACTGGACGTTCTTCAAAAAGAAAATCTTACAGGCACAAGGGCACACTTGTCCCCATGTGCTGAAAGACGAGATGGTGGAGAAGAAAACTGGTTTAAAAGAATAGAAATCTTTCATAGGAACTCAGGGGAAAAGAGAGGATTTACTAGCTTTGGAAGAATGGGCAGGAACTCAGGATAACTGCAAGGATATTGTTAGGTTATGCAGGGAGCAAGTTAGAAGGTAAAAGCACAGCTAGAAATTGATTTTGTCACTGCTGTAAGAGATTACAAAAAATGTTTTTAGAAATACATTAGAATGGCAGGAGGACCAAGGAGAATCTCATTCCTTTACTGGACGCTGGGGAAACATTTCAGCAAAGGGTGAGCAAAAGACTGTGACACTTCATGCCTTCTTTGTATCAGTCTTTAACAGTCAGACCAGTCATCCTCAGAGTACTCAGCCCTCCAAGCTGGAAGATAGAAACAAGGAGCAGAATGAATTCCCCATAATCCAGGAGGACACAGTTCGTGACCTGCTGCTTTACTTAGATACACACAGGTCTAAAGGGCCAGATGGGATCCACCCAAGGGTGCAGAGCAAGCCATCAGAAGAGCTCACCAAGCCACTTTCAATCATTTACTAGCATCCCTGGCTAATGAGGAAGGTTTCAGGTGACTGTAAGTTAGCAAATGTGACATCCATCTATAGGAAGTGACAGAATGAGAACCCAGGGAACTGCAGGCCTGCAGATATGACCTCTAACCCAGGAAAGGTCATAGAGCTGATCATCCTTAGTTCCATCACATAGCACATGCAGGCCAATGAGGAAATCAGGTCCAGTCAGCAGGGGTTTGTGAAAGGCAGGTCCTGCTTGACCAACCTGGTTGCTTTTTATGGCAAGTGACCTGCTCAGTGGGTGTGTAAAAGGTTGTGGATGTTGTCTGCCTGGACTTTATTAAAGCCTTTTGTCATGGTATTCTCCAATTTAGTATTCCTGCTAAAACCACACACTTCTCCTTCCTACCCACCCCTGCAGCTGGAGGCACCAAAGGCAGAGATCATGGCAGAGACTAGAGCAATTTACTAGAAACAGCAATGTGATAAGAGAATGAACAGTAACATCAACAATACTAATGACAAAATGTATAAGAAAAGAAAGGATTCACAGAGAAAGCCTGCAACTGTAACCTACCAGATGGCTTCCCCCACCATGTTTGCCAGACCAGAAGGAATCCCTTCTCCCCAGAAGAGTGTCTTTTCTCCCCACCCCTGACAAATGATATGAGGTAGTATAGAATAACCTCCCTTCTCGTTGCTGCAAAAATTAAACATATCCTGGTTAGAGCCAGGATGCCTTTGGCAGCATTCTTCTGGAGAGAGTCGCTGTTCATATTTTGGACAGGTACAATCTTTCATGAGTTAGGACAAGAGGAAATGATCTCTTGCCATGTGCCAGGGGAGGTTTAGATTGGATATTAGGGAATATTTCTTCAAAGAAAAGGTTGAGTTTTTGAACAGGCTACCCAGGGATGTGATTGAGTCACTATTTCTGCAGGTATTTAAAACATGTGTAGATGTGGCACTCAGGGACATGGTTTAGTGGTGGATTTGGCAGCACTACAACAGTTCGACTGTAATCTTAGAGGTCTTTTTCAAGCTATATGATTCTATGATTCTGTAAATCGCTAGCTGAGAAGATGGAATGAAGATGCATTTTCACTGTTAATGCTTAATGTTGTGTGAGTAGTAGAGATTACACCAGTTCTGCTGTAAATATGACTTTAAGATATATGTTATCCATGCTGGTGGAGGGAGCTAGGAAGTAGTTGAGCACAAGATACTAATGCAACACACAATGGATTTTCTAAACAGTCCCTTTCTTAATGTAGGTCTGTATAATATATGCTCTCTTTGATTGCTTTCACTCATAATAGATAAGAATTACACAGTAATTATGCACTTCCTTTCTAGTATATGTGAATATTACATCCAGCGTTTTGATTTCTGTGGTAATAGCAACAGGATTTCCAGCAAGGAATGCAGGCTCCTATTGAAAGGCCTGCAGCAGTTTTTTGAGAAATTACTCACAGGTTACGTAGTTAAGTGTTTCTCTGGCCAAATATTACCACCTTTGTGGTTGTGTCTAGCTGTGTGGCAAATAAAAAATATATTACTATTTAAATAAGAGGTTATTTTTCTACCAGTTTTGTTCCTTGCTCTGATTTGCTGCATAGTTGCTTGTGCTGGAAAAGCACATGTAGTAGTGTTGGAACAAAACTATTAAGCAAGTATCTGGAATGGGGAAGAGGGAGGAAACTAGTCACCTAAGATGGTTTACTCACTTCAGCAAAATATGTAATCCTGATTTAAGAGCTGGGAGAACACATAAGAACAAAACCTCATTGCTGGGGCCATCTCCAGAATGACCAACTGTGCTGCAAGAGAGCTAGTTTTTCATTTGCCTCCCCTAACAATTTCATAATGACCCTAAACAGGATATTCTATATACAAAATGCAATGTTGCTCTAAGGATAAAAGCTCATAGTAATGTGGAATCATAGAATGGTTTGTGTTGGAAGGGACCTTTAAAGATCAAGTAGTCCAGCCTCAACACATTTCTCTGTTTGAACATGTTCAAAGCCTCATATAGCTTTACCTTGAACATTTCCTGAACACAGGGATGAGATATCCACAATTACTCTGGGCAACCTGTTCCAGTGTCTCACCACACTTATCATAAAAAAAATTTCTTCCTTATATCTAATCTAAACCTACCTCCTTCATCTTAAATCCATTTCTCCTTGTCCTGTCTTTACAGGCAGGCCTTAGTAAAAATCCTCTCTCTGTCTTCCTTATAAGTTTCATTATTGAAAAACTTCTCCAGGCTTGCAGATTTGAGCCTGATCTGCAGCAATGGGAAGAGCTTAATCCCCCCCCCACCAGTTTCTGTCTAAAGACTCGGGGGCTTGAGAGGTGGGGGAAAGAACATTACTATTGAAAACTGGGGGAAAATGTTTTTGAGTACGGATCACATCTGAGTTTACAGTGAATGTTTTTTTCCCTCTGCATTGACTTGGTGTTAGAACTGGAGCAGTAAAGTCCCCTACATGCCTGGCCTGGCTCCCCTGGGAGCTGAACAGAGCATTCATGGGGGACCCTCAAACTCCCAGCAGCTGATGGAGAGGAGATTGTCCCCTGCACTGCCTTCATGTCAGTTGTCACCATCTCTCCTGTCTTATTTTTTAGAGAGGGTATATTTTCTTTGATCATCCTTTTCAGGCCAGTGTACTTGTAGAAGCCCTTCCTAATCCATTTTTCACATCCACTGCCAAATCCAGTTCCAGTTGTGCTTATGTGATCCAATCTGTATACACCCAGGCACCAGCCCTGTATTAATCCCAGCATACATGCCACTGATTCCACTGCATGTGCATTTCTTTCTTACACTTTGATTAGAAGGGTCTTTTTGACCCATGCCTGTCCCCTACCCTCTTTGCCCAAATTCTTATGCATGGGAAAGAAGGCTTTTTGCTCTAAGGAAAAAAGTCCTTAAAGATTCTGAGCAGATGTCAGCTCTGTTTACTCTGCCTGTCATCCTTTACCCCCAAGGGCAGGTTCCCAAAAGGCCCCATTCACCAATTTGTAAACCAACTCTTTATATCGAGTTTGCATCAAGCAAAGAAATAATTCACCTGCAAGTTTGGATAACATAAATAAGACATGGCTTTGCAGAGAAAACTAAGGGCAATCCTAATCAGATGTTTGGGGTTTTTTTTTGCCTTGAGATATCACATTTCTTGCAGTCATTTTGCATTCTGTGAACATGGTATAAATTTCACCGAGCTTCAGCAATGGTGGCTGGATATCTGACTGGAAGATTGCCCAGTGGGCTGTTTCAAGCATATAATTGACTATTTAACCCCTGGATCACATCTCAGTTGTGATAAAATTTTGATGATGCTGGATTCCTTCAGGAACTTACATGGTTTTTGTCTGCCTCCTTTCAAATCCATGAAATTTATCGATACCATGTAGGATGAATTCTGATTAATTTTTTAGGTATCACATTGCTTGTTGCTCACCATATACACTTCCACTTCTAAAGCGTGCTCATGAATTGGGTGCCAACATGAGAGTAAAGAAATTCTCAAAAATATTCTTAATGAATTTTAAAATTCTGGTTTCTACATTCAATCAGTCAAAGTGATAGTGTATCTTGGGAGTTAATGGAAATGTTGGTATCTATCGAAGTCTTGCAGAAGCAAGTAAAGTCCTGAGTTTATTCTCATTAGCTGTTATTAGTTGGACTTGGTCAACTAGGTGCTAAAAGGAAGAAACAAACAAAACACTGATAGGTCCACTTCACTTACTTTGGACCTTTGAAAAGATTTGAAGCACACTAATTCAAACCAAGGACTGTATATTACTTCCATAGCACAGAAGACCAAATGTTTACCATGTGGGACACAAAACATGGAGAATTATTTGCTTCATAAGAAACCAGCACCAGCCTGTTCTGTCTAAAATGGGAGAGTAATTACAATGAGAAATGATGGGTAGTGAAGATCTCTGGTGCTGAACTCCACTTATAGGTGTAGAGCTGTCACTTGGCATCAATAAATACATGGCATCAATATATTTTATGGATTTATGTGAGGCAGACAAAATCCATGTAAATTCCTGAAGGAATCCAGCATCAACAAACTTTTATCACCGTATATCCGTGGGTGGCAATAATGCTGGATTTAGGATGCGGCAAATTTTCCAAAAGAGGCAAAATATTTGCAGATTTTAGTATTTTTTTTTTTTGTGAATTTTCCTGCCCCTCATTTTCCCCCTGTTGTAGAAGTTCAAAAGCTCAAAAGTGAAAGAGGTATGAACAACCACATAATAGGAACAACCAATCTTTAAAATGGATACAATTTCAGGCATTTCTCAATTGACCGTTTTAATGCTACCATTTTGGAAACAGTATTCAATTTTCTTATGTATTGAAGAGGGAAAATATCCCTCACTGTCATGTTACTTCTGTAAATGAATACTAGGAAAAACTACTGAAAATGGAGAAATTTTAGCAATATAGAACTTGTGTGAGAGAAATATCAAGCCTCTGCTTGCACAGAAATCCCAATTGTCTATTATCACAAGGTACACATAAATTATACTTATGTCTTTGCAGATATATCACTTTACATTCCATAATATCAGTTTAATTTGATCTGAGAATGCTAACAGGATATGAATAGCCTGTAATCTGTAAAGCAAGACCTTAATGTAATGCTTTAGAAATGACACATGACAAAACACCCTCCATTTAGGAGGTTAATGTGAAATATGGATAGGTGTGGCTGTCTTCTTAGAATACCTGGAACAGAACATGTCAACCTGTAAAAATGCCTGTATGTAAAAAGAATTGAAAACTTGGTGGCACCTTGCTGTGTGACTCATGAGAACTGAATTAAATGAAAGAAGAAAGGGAGAGCTAGAAATCTAGCCTGTGTTTATACAAAACCTTCCTGCTGTTGTAATTTTCCTTCATTAATGAACATCTGTGTAAAAATCTCCTTCTGTTTTTTTAGAAAGAAAATGTTTCTAGATTTGGCATGAAGATCTCACTGAAGATCTCTTAATTTCAATATGTTAACTATTATGCCATTGAAATGGTTGTATTTGTAATGACAGCTTTAATGAATCAGGGCAAAAATAACCTAAATGTTTTACTTTTAGAAGTAAAAATTTCTGTTATACCTTCATTAAACAGGGAGAGCACAGAGACTTCTAGATAAAGCACTTGTAATAAAGTAATGCACCTTGCCTAATTTCAAGATACTTCAATAAGCTAAGGGAAAACAGTATTTTGAAACTGTACTAGGCAAAGGATCCAGTATTTGGGTGGGGTGGATTGAAGCAGTTGGAGGGTTCCCACTGCAGAATCTTTACAGTTCACAGCTCAGTACCATCTCTTTGATTACACAGACCTGTAATTTCTAGTGATTTTATTGCTGCTGTCTTGAGAAGTGGTGGTTGTCTTTACAATAAGAGTGGAATGTAGGAAGCTTCTGCAACACTATGGCTTAGGCTTTTCCAGCCCATGGAACTGCGCTGTAAAAGCTACTTAGACTTTACAATCCTGTGGTCTTTCTTGGACTTGCAGAAAAAAGTCTTGATCTCTCTTCCTATCCCTTAGGACTGTAAATCATAGAATGGAGTGGAAAGGGGGACAGTTAATCTGAAAAATAGTTAAATAAGTGATTTTGATGTCTTTACCCTTTGCCAGCATCAGAGTATCTCCTTAAGGGCAACTTCAATCTGTGGCATCCTTGTTATATCCATTCAAAGAAGATTTAGCTACAATCACCATCAGCAGATTAATTTAAAACAACATAGAACTTCAAATCAGGTAGGGAACTAAATGCACTTTGATTGAATGAGAAAAGAAGCTCATCAGTGCTCCAAATGTTCTGCAAGGATAAGGTGCTGGCTAAACAGTTTACTCCTCTCTTCTCTGGCAAAGATTTCATACTTTGATTTCAGAAGATTTTGAGATAGCCTGAATATGCTTCTGACAGGCACAGGTCAGCAGGAGGTGGACTTTGAATATTAAGATATTCTGGAATTGCACCTAGTGAAAACATACAAGCTTATGCTTAGATTGGAATGAATGGAGATCTAGGGGCCAGTGAAAGGCTATTATGCTTGCAGATATGTTTCATGCAACATGGTGCTGTTTTTCTTGAAATTTTACCTGTGCCCAGTTTCATTAATTGAAGGTAACTTATTCATGCACAAATGCTGCTCATTTAGCTCACTGATCCTGAAATGTCCTTGTATCTCAGGGAAGAATAAGAGGATTTCTGAGTTTGGAATCAATCTGGTACTGCAGGTGTACATTAATTATGATTTAATTCATCTTTCAAATACATAATGCAAGCTCTTTAACAAAGCATTTCCTTAATAACCACATTAGAAATTGAAGCTCATACATCAATCAAAGCCATACGCTGGTTAATTTTTATTACTTTTGAATCAATAGGGAAAATGGTAGGATAGTAAAACATTTTAAAGAAAACATAGAATGTCAGTGTTTTAAGTGAAGAATTATTTTGGCACAGGCTTAATTTGTAAAGCAATCTGCATATATTCAACACATCATTACCAAGAGGCAATTAGATACCAGTGGAAAAAACCCCACTGAATATTACTGAAAACAGATATTAATTTCTCTTACATTAATTTGCAAAAAACATCAAAGTAGCATCTAAGGTAAAATATATTCTCTCAAACTATAAATGTATTTATTATTTGAATAGGAGTCATAGTATTGACCAAGGGCAGGGTTAATTTTCCACAGTAGCTGAGAGAGAGTAAAGCCTGGTGCTGTGGTGGCATGTCTGGATTGTTACTCTCTATCACCTCATGTCCTTGCTGGGGAAGAAGTGAGGGATTCTGGCTTTTGGGAAGAAGTGGGTTGTGGCCTCAGCTGGAAAAAAAAAGGTGCCAAGCAGGAATGTCATTGCCATGTTCCTTTTCCTAGGGAGCAAGTGGCGAATGGAGCAGTGGGACGGGTCTGACAGCAGTCACATCACATCAGGTTGGACTCAGTGAGCATTTTTCATACACTCACCCTCTTTTATACACTATAGTTACTAGTATTGTTCCTGTCACCATGTGTTTCCTTATCTCATTGCTGTTTCCAGTAAATTGTTTTTGTCTTAACTTGGGATATTTGCCTTTTGTCTCTCTCATCTGAGGGACTGGAGGTATTTGAGCAGCTGCATGGGGTTTAATTTCCAGCTAGGGTTAAACCACGCAATAACTCCTGTCAATTTTTCAAGCATGGGAAGAGTATCACTCCAATGTGGTTAATGGGAAAACAAATGGATTTGAATGGCTTGTAATTTTACCACTTAGAAAACACAATGGCTTGACTCTTCATGACTGCAGATTGATGCAGCTCCAATAGAGCCTGTGATTTGCACCAGCAGGGGGCCTAATCTATACACTTCTGTAAAAAGTAGGAGTTAGTATTCAGGCACGGAGAGCCTGTCTGCTCCTAACACTGCACTACCCCAGTGTGAATGAGAAGAGAATGAACTATGTGTGCCTAATGTCTCCTACTCTTCTAGCTCTTGAGATATAAAAATTGGAAAATAAGAGCTTTTTTCCTTATAGCTGAAGGGAAAAAGAATATTTACCTAGTTTTGAAACTGACTATTCACTAAATGGGTGCTCCCAATGAAAGTCTTCTCTGTGTTTTTCTTTAAATTTGTAACAGCAGCCTATAAACCTCAGCTAGACAGACTGGTGATGAGGGCCTCTGCTGCATTACTGTGAAAACTACAGAGCTGTAATTTCCTTGTAAGTTTGATTTTTTTGTGGTTTTGGTTGGGGTTTTTTGTTTTGTTTTGGTTTTTTGCTCAGAAGAAAACTAAGGGACCAGGTTTGTTATTGTTCCTAACCAATGAAAGATTGGTTCAATAATTCTTCCATTTGAATAGGAAATTGCTTTTTGGGTAAATACAGAGATGAGTCAGGCAAAGAAATCATGAGATTTCTGCAATGCATTATTTTACCATATGGAAACAAGTTAGGTTGAAACAGCTGAGGCTAGCCAATTTCATTCTTGTACTCCACAGAATACACTCAAAACAAAAACCCTCTTCCTTTGCTTTTATCCTACTCTATTTTTTTTAATACTGTTGTTCCTTTGCTTCTGTTCTGTGTAGAGATGTATACACAGCTTAGCCTGGGTGTACAAAATATCTTCATGTTTTGAGTTTTGAAAATTTTCCATTTGCATATAAAGACAATTTTCCTCAGGCTGCTTTTTCAGATGTTTCTAATGTGCTTTTCTTAGGTGACACAAACGCTTCAAATTTACATAAACAACTTCTAAAACAGTTCCAAGGTCAGTGCGTGGAATAATTGAATATAAGTCCTAATTTCTATGTTTTACACCAGCAACATTCTTCTGTATTTCAGCAGCTGCCCAACACAGTCACATGCATTCAGCAGGAAAACAGAAGGAATCTATATGTTGGTTAATCAAAGCAATGATGACATCTTGATAAACAGGACCCCAAATAATAAATTGATCAGAATAGAAACAAATGGGCAGACTCTTAGCTGAACCCCGTAAAGAATACTAGCTATATGAGAGACATTAGATTTCATTTTGTTACTTCAGGAGCAGAATTATTGTAATCACAACTGCAATGAACAAAACAGCACACACATGCCAAAAAAAGAGATGCACTTTTGTTTAGAAAGCTTCCTGAAATCCATATGGGAAAACATTGTAACCAAGGTCCACTGGTGTTGTGCAGCCCATTCAGTTTGTTAGTAGTCCTAAGCACAGTTGAATGCATGTTGATAAATCCCATGCATTTCACAGATGCCACAAACACATAACTAAAATATCCTGCAGCATGGCACTTTAATGTAGTGATTTTTCTGATGAAAGAAGGAGAAAAATCTGTTCCCAAAAGTGGAAGCCTGAGGTATTTATTGTTCAGGTCATTGCCAAACATGCCAACATTTTCTGTAAAGCTGTGTTGGTGAAGTTCAATTCCCACAGTTGTGGGCACACAGTTCTTTTTACTCTTAAATAGAAGACTGAACCCTTTCCTAATCGGTGAGTTCAGGTAAACAGTGACAGCAGTTTACTCCCCGGGTTAACAAGAGCAAGACTTTTCAAAACTTGCCTGAAATAGAAAACTTGGGAGGTGAGTGCTCCAATTAGATGCATGGGAGAAATGAAGAAGGATTTAATTCTGTGGTACTCCAAGAATAATCCATAGATGACCAAGATGTAAGCAGTAGGGTTAATCAGTTCCTGAAACAGACTGGGACTGAACTTCGGTATTCTTGGTGCTGATTATTAACAATTCTGGAGTTCAATAAGTGGAAACCAGACTTTTAGAAGAGGATGTATTTTTACTTTACACAATATTCACACTGGGCTTTCTGATGGGAAGAAAATGTGTCAAAACATGACAGCTAAAACCTGAGCCCATGCTCGAAATGAAAAATATGTTCAGGATCCCTGAACATCTGATAGACCTGTATACCAGTTGCTGTGTTGGTCTCTGAATTAAAACTGGCTTGGAAATTCTTCTGTATTAGGAGTCACACTTATATTTCCAGAATAGAGACATAGAATTGTGGAATGCTTTCAGTTGGAAGGAACTTTAAAGATCATCTAGTTCCAACCCCAAAGCCATGGGTAGGGACCTCTTCCACTAGACCAGATTGTTGAAGGCCCATACAACCTGGCCTTGAACATTGCCAGGGATGGGACATCCACAATTTCCCTGGACAACCTGCTCCAGTCCCTCAACCACCCTCACAAAAAATATTTGTTTCCTATTATCTATTCTGATCTCTGATCTTTTAGTTTAAAACTTTCCCACCTTGTCCTATTGCCATCTATCTGCCTGTGTATAAAGTTGCTCTACCTCTTTTTTTTTAAACAAACTATACTTAACTGCTGAAGACTGCAGTGAGGACTTCCTGAAGCTGTCTCCAGGCTGAAAAACTCCAGCTCTCTCAGTCTTCCCTTACTGGTGATTGAAGAGATGGGGTCCATGTTTTGCATGCAAGATTTATTGATTGCAGAACTTAGTATATATACCTTTTCAGTGATAGCTAAAATTAGCAACAGTCATGTCTCTTAGTACCATTGCTAAATCATAGCCTTGTACAAACCTGCATAGGCATATACAGTCTTGCATGGTTTGTTCAAAACAAAACATACCTAAGCACACCATTACCGCTTCCTCCTTCAGGGTTCTACCTTAACCTGCTAGGTCTTATTGCCCACTAAAGCTAGCACATCCACTCTGTCATGAGTTCAGTGGTACTCTGAGTCCTGCTTTCTGGCTGTATTCCCACATTCCCTTGGAGGAGAGGTGCTCCAGCCATCTAAACCTCTTAGTGACGTCAGGCTGATATCCCTCCTGTGGTGGGACCCCAGAGCTAGATGCAGTGTTCCAGGTTTGGTTTCACCAGAGCAGAGCAGAGGGTCAGAATCCCTTCCCTTGTCCTGCTGCCCACAGTGCTTCAGATTCAGCCCAGATGAGGTTGATCTGGGCTTGAAACCACACATTGCTAGCTCATATTCGGTTTTTCATCCACCAGTACACCCAGGTCCTTCTTCATGAAGGATTTATTCCCTATAAAACATATAGAAATATCTCCTATATAGACAAATACTATGCAAACCCCTTGACATAGCCAGATTTAACTGTGTTGTAAGCATATGCCAGAGACTGGCATGATTACTCATGTTTCTGTACCTAGTGTGAGACTAGATCTTAGAGTAAAATAGCTTTTTTTATTTTGGGAGCAGACCAGTTAAGTAGTTTTCTCTAACTGTCAAAAAATCCTTTCTAGATACCCCAGGTGAAGCTGATCTGAGCAGGGAGAGAGTGTTCTCTGCTGTCTCTCTGAAGGCACAAATGTGGGACAGCCTCACACCACATCACTGAAAGAACACAGACTCACAGATTCAATGTTAGGCAAATGTGTTGAAGCCATTGCAATATAAAAGGATTAAGCAAACTAATATTAATTACAACACTACCTTCCACAGAAAATAAGGGGTACTGAGTCTTTTTGATTCACTGGAATTAAGTTCAATATCTACTGGTTTACTCATTAGAAGATTATCACTCTTCTAAAGTATGAAGGAACTTGATGTGTGGTTTATATAGAGCCAACTGCACCTGATAAAGTTCTTCATATTGTGAGGTATCAAGAAGTCTCAAGATGCTGTCTTTACCAGGTGAAAACACTTGTCAGGCTTTTCACAGCTGGAAATTAATTTTTATTTTGCATACTGCTATTTATGTGTATTATTTGCACAGTCTGCCTGTTACACTGCTTCAGAGGGTTTATGAATACTTTTACTAACTCTGTAACATCTCCTAATGAACATAATACAGTGAGAGATACCATGTCATGCATATTGGTCAACTGTCCTCTTTTCCCCCCAGGTATGACAGGAATAATGCCTCCTTGCACGCCAGCCTTTGACTGGAGATCAGCGACCTCCAAACACAAAACTTGCTCTTGTGGTGTTCTTGTGGTGTTCTGGTCTTTATCCAAGTGGAGCAAATCAATGCTCTTGACCTGCAAGGCCAGTTAAATTACCATATGAAACCTTGCTGGACCTTCAAGTCTCTGAATTGTATTGCGTTCATGAAGACCAAAGGGAATTCCCATATTACAGCTTGTCTCTTGTAAGGGATCCTAGCTGAAAAAACTGTGAAGTAATATTATTAGTTGATAATGCATAAGAGATGAAATAAGTGCATCACTGTGTAATTCTCTGCAATTTATAGGCAATATTTTAAGTGTAAAATTGCCATTTTCAGGCTCCAAAGGAGATCCTCCAAGGATTGGAGGATTGGACTGGTGGGATTTAGGAGGTCAATCATGGTTAGATTTTTGATAGAAATTAGACTTCTTAGGCTTAGATGCCTATTAAAAATATAACTAAAAATATAATTCCTACTGATGTTGAACAGCATCTTACCATACTGGGCTTCTAAATACTGTGTATGTTGGTAGGAACCTTTTTCTGTACCTGCAGAAGTGCACAATCAACAGGGACAAAACCTCTCTAGTTAGATCACTCATTCATTTGATCCTCATCATCATCAATTGATCACTGATAAAAAGTCAAGTCCCAAACTGTGACTGCCTCCCTCCTGGAAGTTGAATGCCAGCTGCATCCATTGTTAAATAAAGAAAGACTGAAAGTATTCAAGCTTCTGGTTATTTGCAGTACTTTTTTAGAATTACTGACTGTTGAGCTGTCTGTAATTTTACCTTTAGCGAGTAGTCATAAATTGTAAGGATTGATTATCTTTCTGCACTGACTTGTCTCACCCATGGCAGTTCTTCTTCTAGAGCAGGTCTGAGATATGTTTACATGGGAAAAAGCTCACCTCATTTCCTTAGTAGGTAGAGGTGATTTCCACTTGTGCAATTAAGTTCACTGTGGTTCGTATGCACAAAGTTTAACACCAAGTTAATGCTGAACAAAAGAGTATGCGGAAGAAGCAGCACTATTATTTTCTGCTTTTCAGATCATTGGGGGTTTTTTGAATTTAAATGTCATCATCCTGAGAGGTGTCTGGGATGACTTTTTTGTTGGAATACATTGTAAATCTGATTCATTACCAGTGACAAAAAAAAGACTAAATTGTAAAGAATGAGAACTTGCAAGAAGTGTATATGCCGTTCTTTTGAGTGTCTGTATTTCATGATTTCTTTCAATTGTATGTTTTTCTGTCACCCTGCAATTACTCACTGTGATTTTTCTCTATTACTTACACTAATTAATTTCTACTTTTTGCCTGAAAAGAGATTTTCTTTAAATTGTTTTGTTCTTCTGCTATGGGTTCTCCTGGGCTTATTCTTCCCATTCCATTTAGTTTATAGCAACCACTGTCTATACTGGTAGCCTCAGATTTCTAGAAGCTATTACTCTCTTATAGACAGGACACTTCATTGATTGCTCTGAACATAACATGTTTCAGCAACAAGACTGATGGACATGAAATCCCAAGATGACAAACTGATGAGGCTTTTAAACTGAGGGGTTGTGTAGCTCTGTGATTTCTTTTTTAATATGCAATTTGAAAAGCTTGATAGAGTTAATAATTAAAAAATGAGGCAAGAAAAGACATTTAGAGTTAAACACAGGCATAGACCCTTTGCTTTGTAGGAATTGTCTCAAACATCTGCCTTGGAACATAAGTAAATCTTACTATTTTGTGGAAGAAAGAGAACCAAGCTACTGCAGAAGTATACTGACATGGTCCCTTCTTCCACACCATGAAGAAAAGTGTTTCTTTTGACAGAAACACCATGTTTCTATTTACAGAACTGTCAGACCTTACCTGCTTTTCAAGTCAAAGTGGCTTCAGATGGACTGAAAGGTGGTGGAAGTTTTTGAAATGGGAGCTCGTCAGAAAGCAAGCTCTCCATTTTATTTTCCAAGGCTGAAAAGATATTGGCAAGCAGAATAGGGCATCACTTTTGTTTCCCTGAAATTATTTGCTGCGTAGAACCCTGGTCCATCTTTAAACAGAAACTCTCAGGCAAGATTCAGATTCACATACTGAGAGTCCATCATCTTCCTGCTGTAGCGGGCAGGTGGCAGACAGCATCTAATCTAAGCAAGTTCATCATCTGCTGTTCAGTGGAGGAAAACATTTGACTTCTGTATTTTATTGAGTTCTTTAAGGTTGTGGGTGAGGGAGTAGGGCATTTGGATGGAAAATTCAATATGAATCTATTGCAAAAATAGCCAACAAGCAACAAAACACAAAGGAAAACCAAGATCTCTTTTTGAGAGAAAAGTGAATGCTGATCAGTATGGAAAACAATAGCACAGAGGTGTATAGTGGCTTACTTTCATCTGTGTGTAACAGTAGTTTCACATAATTTTCTACCATAGTCTTGGTCAGGTGTTAAGAAAACATGAAAGTGGTTAAAACATGAAAGAAGTGTGTTTTTTTTAACAGATGTAGAAAACACATCTTAACATAGAAAGGGAATAAATAAGAGGTGCTGTTTTAATGCATGCAAGTTTAAAATGATCAGTGGAGAAAATTAGATCAGGATTCAAGATTATATGATTTCTCTAACAAAACTTGAGTTATTCAGTTTTACAAGAAAGTATAAAATTCCTAAGTGATAAAGGCTGTACTTTTCCAGAGGTGTAGTACACTAAGCCCATGGAATTCATCATCACAGCAAGTAATCAAGAACAATAATCTCGCAAGTGTAAAAAGAAAATAGGTGGTTACAGTCTCAAAATTTAGAGTTATTGCAGTTATTATTAGAAAGGAACAGGTTTGTTAGACAGACTCTGGAAGTTAAGCTGAATTTTGGCTACTAGAACTTAGATGAATATAGTTGTACAGGACTTTTATTCTACTGTCACCCCTGTAACACTCTTATACGTTCTTCTGAAGCATCCAGTGCTGGTCAGAATGAGAAATGGAAAGATGGATTAGAGGGACTGAAGATACCATGGTAGAACAATTCTTAATTTTTAAAGATGGTATTCCAATTCTCTGCTTACATGTAAATACCCTGGTCAATATAATTTAAATTGCTTCATTCCCACATTTTCCCAATTATTTTTTTAGACTTGGAAGTAATTTTATATGCTGTTTTGTAAAATGCAAATGATGTAATTGTGAGTGATGGTAATAACTACATTGGAAACAAACTCCATATTAAACTGTCCAGCACATAGTGGACTGTAAATTTGTTATACAGCTACCATAAACAGAATTTTGTATTTTAAATGCCTACAACTACTACAAAGCCAACCCTAGCAGTTATAAAAAGTCATACTACAAAGGCAGTAAGTTTACTACATCAGCTAACAAGCAGCAGCAGAAGGCTACAATTTTTGCATTTTCCTACAGGCTTGTAATGAAGAGATGCAGAAAGAGTAAGTACTTTTGGCCTTTGTGACTGAAAGTCAGAGAAAAGTGGTCTCTGTAATATAACTGTGTAATAATAGGAAGACAAGAAAGTGTATCTAAGCAAACAGCTCCACCTTTCTAGTCTATAGAGCTTACAGTTTCAGTCACAAAAAAGCATTAAAACTCTTTCCAGCTGGACCTCCGATGAATACACACCCCTTCACATCAACTAATATCCTAAATGGCAAAGTTGTACCTTAGTAGAATGAGGGAAACACCCTGAAGCCATTTGAGCTGAAAGTCTAGAATCATTGTAATTTCTTCTCTCATGGTACCTTGTGTGATCAGTGTCCTGTTGTGCAAAGCTATATCTGAATGAATAATACAAAAGCATCTGAGCTTCCAAAAATTTACATTTAAAGAGGGGATGCTGTTGACTGAGGAGAATGATATAGCACTGTGTTGACATGTATCCCTAATGTTATGATCTCCACATATGAATTATGCCTGTCTTCTGCCTAAGAACCCAGAAGTCCTCCAGCACACATCACTGTGACAACAGTCATGACCATACATATTACATGAGGGTTTTAACTTAGCATTTTGCTGTGTATTAAAGGGGAGGAGTTTGTTTTAAAAAATGAAAAACAACACAGTGAGACTAAACTACCAGATCTCTGAGATTAAGCTGCCAGATCTAAAATGCCTGAACCATATGGTGCACAAGATAAAAACTGACATTTTTATTTTCCTGCAGATCCTTGAAAACTAAATATATAACAGATGCAAAGAATCGAGGTGCCTGAACACCATTTTTGGGCCACACTGCAAGGCCATTCAAAGGTCTGCAGTGCAATAGACAGAGAGCTCATATTTATACAAGTCATCAGAAGTCACTTACATGTAAGCAGAGTTACTAAGTCTTGTCTGTAACATAATTTTCCTTTTACTGTAATTTTTCATCTCCATTTAGAAGATATTGAGTAGGGCTCTGGAGGGCTGTTTATGCTGTAAATGAGCTGATGTCCCATGTGCCAGAATCATAGAAACATAGAACAGTTTGTGTTGGAAGGGACCTTAAAAATCATCAAGCTCCAGCACTTCTGCTGTGAGCAGGGCACTTTTTACTAGACCCGGTTGCTCAAGCCCTATCCAGCGGGGTCTTCAACACCTCCAGGGATGGGGCATCCACAACTTCTCTGGGCAACCTGTTCCTGTGCCTCACCACCCTCACTTCAAAGAATTTCTTCCTAATGTCCAATCTAAACCTACCCTTTTCCAACTTAAAGTAATTTCCCTTTTTTGTCTCATTACATGCCCTTGTGAAAAGTCCCTCTGCAGCCTTCTCGTAAGGCCCTTTTAGATACTGGAAGGCTCCTGTAATATCTCTCTGGAACCTTTTTTTCTGTAGGCTGAACAGTCTGTCTTCATAGGAGAGATCTTCCAGCCCTGTGATCAACTTAGTAGTTCTCCTCTGGACTCTTTTCAATGGGTACATGTCTTTCTTTCTCACCAGTCCAGAGGGTTTCTCAAGAAGAGCAGAGTAGAGGGGCAGAATCACCTCCCTCGACCTGCTGCTCATGCCTTTTTTGATGCAGCCCAGGATACAGTTGGCCTTCTGAAATGCAAGCATGCAGACCTGAGTCATACTGAGCTTTTTTCTGCAAACAGCCTCCAGGCCTTTCACCCCAGTGCTAGTCTGGATCCATTCTCCACTTAGCCTATATCTGTGTTTGGGATTGCCCTGACCCATGTGCAGTAAAATTACAGTAAATTATGAACTTTGTGTAAGTATGTACTCTCATGCAGTAGAGGGTAGAAGAAGAGTGTAGAAACTGAAGTTTCTACTGAAGAGTTCTGTTGCCATATGCAACAGTGTTTGGAATGTTGTCTGTATTTAGGACACTCAAGAAGATGATCTGTACTCAAAGTCTGTATGTACACTCGTTAGGCAGCAGTCGAACTTTTCCGTACTACTAGGCTTTGTGAGCTATTGCATGTGGTTATTAGTACAAGGAGTGAGTTCTCTCATGTCTTTACTGATTTAATTTTGTCCTAACTACATTGAAACCAGAGGCAGCAATTTCCTTTCCAATCTTTTTGCAATGGGCAGGACTTGGTAAGGCAAGTTATGCTTCTGAAAGCTTAAAGCCTTAGACACTCATTCCTTTTCTGCTAATTGTATTTCCGAGAAATGATTCAAGAAAGCAAGAGGAGATTGGGGATTCAAAAGCACATTTTTTTTTCTTGAAACATTCAAAGTTACAAAGATCCTAAGCATTTAGAAAGAAATATTCATTACTGATTTTGTATCTTAGCCCAAAACAAATATTATTTATATTTATATCTGATTAATACAAAGACCAAAAGTACTTCCCAAGAAGTCTAGACTCTGATCAGTAATGTCATGATACTTAAAATCTGTATGTGGGCACAGAGAATAATTGAAATATAAATGGATGTTTAGAGGAAATCTGAACTGAGGATCCAGATGTCATTGTTTCTGCTGTTCAGTGGAAAGAGTGGGCCCATGGGTTTCATACGTCTCATACTTTATGTCAGGGCCTGGAAACATCATGCCTCTCCAAGAGTTTTGGCCTCTGGGACCTGGGACCAGCTCACAGGACGATTGTGTTCCCCTGGTGCCAGGGCCTTCCAGGTGCCCTGCAAGGAGGCAAAGGGGAAAGCCCCTCCTGTCCTCTGGGAGCTGATTTTAAGCCATGCCTTGAGCTGGGGCTGCCCTTTTGCTCCCTAGCTGGTGTGGTGGGACAGCCCTGGCTGCTGGCTCTGTCCTGCCCCTCAGGGAGCCCCCACAGGAGCTGCTGGTCTCCAGGGGACAGCCAGTAAATCCCACCTGATCACCTACCACTCCTTGACAAACACTGTACTGGGATTTGAAAGACAAGAGCTTCCCTGCCAGCAGCAGTGCATGGATCAGGCAGACCTTGCCTGAACAATAAAGACTGATCAGCTTCACCATCTTTCAGCCCTACATGCTGGAAGAAGGGGATCTTCCAGAAAAACTGCAGTGAGAGGTCAGCTTATGAGGACAAAGCTCCAATCTACAATTGTACAGGAAGAAGAAAAACAAAATTAGTGCTCCAGGCTTTGAGCATCTATTTAACATCATCCACATCCATGGAGTTTACCTTGAAGTTCTTGTGGAAGTTAAAACTGGTGCAAAGCATCTCTTCAGTCAAGTTAAAAGGCCTTTCAGAATTAAGCAGGAGTAAACTTGCAAATCAGCCCACAGGGTGATTTGCCATTTTTGTATAAACATTTTGACTTTATGAAAAGGGAGGACATGAAGAGCACCTCTGTGCTGCTGTTGTGCTCCCAGCAATCCATAAAGGCCTAACCCCAGAATTAGATTACCAGATGCTCAGTTCATTAATCCACTAGCTATTACACCTTCTTTCCACCTGCTTTCCAGGGTTTAATAAGAAATTCTACAGCTGAACCCTTTATATGCTTCTTGAAGCAATGACATTCTTCAGCTTTGTCTTCTTCCCTCCAAATTGACAGGAAAGTTTTCCCATGAGATATGCCTCCTCTAGAAGAAATATGGGTAACCTTGGGCTTAAATCCTTAGAAGTTCTTATGAAGGGTGGAACTATGTGTGATGGTGGAATTCTGTTAACATTGCAGCTGAATGTTGCAGTGTTAGCTGTGTTCATCTTTGCTCCTAGATCCCCCACAAATGTTCCTTTAGCTTAGATTTTATGAACAATGCCATAGCAAATGTATTTTCAGGTATGTTGGTTTCTGAGTAGGTATTTCCCCAGGCAGATGGTTGATACAATGCCTTAGACACAGATATGAACTTGTGGTGAGAGAATCACAAATCCTAATGCTAACCTAGTGGCAAAAGAGTGTAGTGCTCAGGTTTTTTCCCCTCAGATTTCAGATGTAAGTCATAACATTAATCTGTCAGCATTTTCTTTGTAAGAATATATCTGCAGTTTCTTCTGGACATTCTAGAGTAAGTAAAGGGTGATATTGTTTTGAATTTTAAAATTCTGTTGTGATTCCTTGCTCTCATACATTGTGGGGCACTGTCCTGGGGTGACATGATGTTTGTATCACAATCGTCTGTTGGGTCTGAGAGCTGAGGAGGGGAGAGGCACGCAGTTTGTTTTAGAAACTGTCCTCCGCCGGCTGGCCTTGAGAGTCGAATTCAGCACACACGGAGAGTTCTTTTTCAGTAGTTAGTTAGTTAGTGTGTAGCTAGCAGGAGGGGGAGAACCTTCGCTTTATTTTTTCCTTCTCCTCCTGTTTTTTTTTTCCTTTTTTCTTTCCTGTTTTTTTTCCTTTCTTCGCCTTCCCTTGGAACTGTTAAAAATCTGTCTGGACTGAGGACCCGGGGGAGCGCCGTGGGGGTTTGCATCTGGAACCCACCAAGATCTGTGCAGCAACCCTCCCCAGCACCAGAGGAACTGACAGAGCAACCACCTACAGGACGGACTTCTTTCCTAAATCTGTCATCTCTCCAGAGCTGCACAAAGTTCTTATCATTGGGTATTGTTCAATTTATTTTGTCAGGGGGTGCTTTGCCTGTTTAATGAACAGGGCTCTTTCCACTTCCCTCTGAGGAGGTTTCTTTTTTTCCGAACCAGTTGGGGGGAGGGGAGGGAGTGCCCCTTAGGAGGTTTCCTCCCAGATTTGCCCTAAACCCTTACAGGCATGTATTTGATGTCTGAAGTGAAATAATCACCAGTTACTATCAGTCTGACATAACTCGTTCCTCATCTATAAAATTTTTTCTTCTCCTGAAATGCATTTTTGTCGTTGAAAGGTAAAGGCATTAATAATCATAATCCTGCATAAAACATGCCTTCCTGCAAACTGATTATTCTGATTGATTTCCTAAAGTGCAATGCTCTATTTCTCTTCTCTGGACGGACAACAAATAGGAAAGGTCCTGAGAAACTGAGTAGATCTTGCTGAGTAGATCAAAGAGAGGCTATAGGGAATTTTTTGACAAAAAAATCAACAGAGGAAACGAGTAATTATGTCTGATAACAAAGCTTTGGAAAACATGAAGCCTTTTCAATAGCTTGCACCCTCTTTTTCTTCAGCAGTGTATTTGTTTATGTGACATTCATTCCATCTGTGTATCTAATCATGTCTCAAGTCACTTTTGAGTGGGGGACTAAGTAAACAGTGATTTGGATAAAACATTTGTCCTCCTTTGCAATGGATTTATTGTTTTTAATTAAATAAAATAATTAATAATTAAATAAAGTGATAGTTGAGGTTGTTAGCCCTTACTAGCAAGATTTGACTGCAGGTTCCAGGAGGACATGGACTGGTGCATTTAGAAAGTACTTCAGTCGTGTGGTAGGGAATAACAGCAAAGCAGAGTCATACTGTGCCACCATTTTACCAGAACAAGTTGCATGTATGTTGGTGAACCACTGGGGTTTTTCTTTTTTGTCAGGAAGCAGATGATTTATAAATATGCTTGGGCACTTGCAGGGTGGGATACTGAGTAGGTGACAGTATCATGACAGAACTTAGGATTCTTCCTAGTTAATTATGTGACCAACCAAAGGTCTTTACACTCACCTATGAAGGAATCGTTAGCAAGATATTTTAACAAGAATAGAACATGAAATAAAATGAAGACATCATGAGTCACCAAGAAGTTTCAATATAGTTACTACAGAAATAGATCAATTTTCCAATACCTCATTTATTTTTACACTAAAATCTCTATAAGCAGCATTGAAGTAATAGTGACATTTTGCTCTTAAAAACTGAATTCAGACTTTACTTTTGCCACAATTTTATTTTCACATAGTTTTTTTCAAAAATGAGGAATTTGGTATTTTGAGTAATATGACTTCTTAGGCATACATAGATTTAAAAACACACTCTCTAAAGCAATACTGAAATATAGGAAGTTTGTGTGTTTTGGCCTGGACAGGGTTGATTTTTTACAGTAGCTGGGAGGGGGCATGTCTGAGGGTGCACAACCGGGACCCAGATATCACTCTGTACCCCTCACATCATTGCTGGGGTCAGGGGGAAGGGGCTCTCTCGCTCTGGGGAAGAAGGGCAGGGTATCCAGTAGAAAACATATGTAAGGCAGGCGAGAGGCCATTATTCATTATGTCAGGGTCTGTGGTGACCATTTTTGTATATGAATGACCCTCTTTTTGTATACTTTTAAAACTAATATTGTTGCTGTTACTGTTTGTTTTCTTATCTAAGTGCTGTTTCCAGTAAATAGGTCTTATCTCAACCTGTGATCTTCACCTATTTGTGCCTCCAATTCCCACCGCCATCCTGCCCCAGCAGAGAAAGGGGAGGGTGAGAAAGTGGTTGTAGTTTGGTAGGGTCTACGTGGGGGCAGTGAGTTGGAGAATACCATTGATAGACTGCAACCGTTCTTACAAATAAGAACTTGCTGAAAGCAGAGCCTGTTATGGAGGAATGTCATTTTGTGGTTAACCATGTTGTACTCTGAGTGGTAGGATATGAACGTTCATTAACCAGATGAACATGAGGACCTCCAAGATGCTGCCACAGAAGACTACTGCAACTAGTACAAATTAACCACACCTGTACTGTGCTGCAGAGTCTTACCTGCAAACCCTACCCACAAAACGTTCTAAGCCAAAACAAACCCCAGCTATCCTTTGCTTTTTCTGCTTTAGTAAATTTGAAGAATTACCCTTCCATCTTGCTGTTGAACATTTCATAGGCAGCAGGTTCAGGCTTACAGAGAGTTTCATGAAAAGAAGTTTATTTGAGATTGTGAATTCAATCACGTACCTGACACTATTTTGTAAAGGTACATCCTCTGTTTTATTTTTCTGTCTATGCTGCAAAGGTTATTAGAGTCAAAAGGTAAACACTTTCTATGTACAGAGCATCCCTGTTCAAAGTTAGAAGCAGATGATACATGTTCTTCAAGAAGCCTGATTTCATAGCTAAATTTTCCCACAACTTTTGTTGAAAAGGAAATGCTTTCTATTTGGGAACACTGAAAACTTTAGCAAACTTAGGAACCGCTGAGACCTGAGGGCTGAGAGCTGTTTTGTTGCTCAGTCACGTTGATTATGCCAGTGCATGATGCTTAGAGACCCAGTCAATATGTCTCATGTGGTCTTCATTCAGATTGCTGTGGCAACATTAGTGTATTGTCGTAAATATTCCCCAGGTCACTCTTCATCACTCAAGTGGTGAAATATCCTAATTTTTCCTTGGTGATACAAAACCTAATCAGAGAGTATCTTTGTGTGGAAGTGGATGAGGAGAGATAAGACAGAAAACTGCTGATAGCATTAAATGCATTGAGAGATTTGGAGGTGCCTGATGCAACCTGACAAATTGCCATATTGAGGGTTGAGGGAAATACCAAAATCTGTGGTTTGCTCTACTTTATCTATTGCAGAACTGCTGTCCATTTGAGTTTCTAAAAATAGCAGTCAAAATAGTTTAGTTTTGTCTTTATTCTTGGATACAGAATCCTTAGACAGCATTCAAAGGAGCCCAGTATACATAGAAATGAGTTAGCATCCTTGAATGAAGACCTTTCACTTACCAATAGTTTTAAAAGCTACATTTTCCCCCAGGGATTTAAACTCTATTTATTCATACATCACTGTGTATGGTAGCAACAAAAAGAGCACATATATTTTAATATATAGGAATTACACTAGAAGACAAAAACATCATACTGTATCATAGCACAGGATATGATATCCTCAAACAAGCTTAGCAAGTACATGCTTGGCATAATACTTACATTTCATTTTGGCACAGGAATAGTGTAAAATCAAGGTAAATGAGGAAATGGGGATTTGATGTTATAAAATTTGATATGACACTATTTCTTTCAGCAACAACACAGTAATATTTTTAAGGCAGTTGTAAAAAAAAATAAGACCAAAAAGTCATATGGATAATGTTTACTACTTCTGGGTACCTTAAAGCATCCATTGCTCAGACATGCCCCACAATAATGTGATTGAATGGTTTGCACAGTGCTAATTTTTCAGTATTTGTCTTTTTATCCTTGCCTTTGAATGATTTTGTCCTTGAAGTGCAGTAAGTTATTGGTAAAAATTAAAAAAATAACAGAAAAAAACATTTTCTCCATTAGAATACCTTACTTTTGTGTCTAGAGGCAGATTAAAATTCTGGGAAGCATTAACTGTAGACCTTAGTTCTGCTGGCTTTGTATTTGAAGTGAAACAGTTTCCATTCCAAAGAATTTTGATGGATTAGAAGCACTCATACGTATGCCATTGAAATGCCACTGACAAATGCTGGAAATGAATGGAATGTGTTTTAGCAATATCTGTGATGTTATCAACAAACAACTGAGTGGAGTTTTTCAGAGCTTACAGTTCTGATCTCAAAAACTTCTGGATAAAATGAGACATGTCCCTGGCAGTTGAATTTTTTTTTTAAAAAAGTAAGAGAAATAGACATGGAATTCTTCAGGCTTTGATTTTTTTTCTATAATAATCATTAAAAGGTGAATTTATCAAAATACTTTTGTAATGCAAGACCATTGGCAATACATATCTAAGTTCTGAAAAAGCTAAAATCCCAATTCCATTTAATTTGGAAGTGCCAAGATTCAAGAGGAAATTCTGCTAGCACGTTCATTCGTGTGGAAGCAGTGAATATAATTGGAGACAGGCTGGGAAGACACCTTATGGGAGAGATCTTGAAAAATAATCCTGAGATCATATAGAGTTCCTAGAGTCAGCTAATCAAAAGGTTCTTCATTTCAAGTGTCAAATACTGATTATTAACTGCAGATTACCAAAAAAGGTATTATCTATCATAAACATACTGTAAAAATTAAATAGGAGCTTTCTATAGCAAATTATCTTGGAGACAGAATACGGAAAGTGTTGGCTTTAAACTGAAAATCACTTACCAAAACTAAGCAAGTTTTGTTTTCATGATCACAGTGCCTCATTGTTCAAATTACAGGCCTTAGATTCTCATGTAAGTTTGGTAATTTTTGTGTTTGGTTGGTTGATTGGAATTTTTTTAAGTAACAGCCTCAGGCCAGTCGAGATGCAAATTCATCTGAATTCTAGAATATCAGTGTATTGGCAAGAGATAATGCAGAAAGGATTAAGTTTGTTCTTGCAACACCACTAAACCTAATTATTTCAGGGAATATTCATAGAGTAAATAATAGGAAAGGTGAGAATAACTGTTTTCTACTTGTCATCTGTTTAAGTGGTAAGTTCATATAAGTGGATGATAGCTTCCTAAAAGCCCTTCGACAATGAACCTATGCCATGAAATACCAAAACACCACTACTCATTAAAATGAGACCTTTCTAATTTTAAATGCATTTAGGAGACACTTAAAATGCGCTAACCTTTTCCTAATTTTACATAGAGAAATTAATATTTCTATTCTACACAGGTTGGTAATGTAGGCTCACAAAAGAGTGATTTGCTATGGTTTTTTTGTTACATCAGGTTTTGTCACATGCAAGAAAGCTGGCAGGGCTGAACTGGTGACTGCTAAAAGCTTGTTTATATACCCTTAAGGAAACATCTGCTGCCAGAGATGGCCCATTGCTTTTATTAAAACTGCCAAGTGTAAACTTTGAACTGTACCAGGCTGACTGTCCTGGCACCCCGCTATAATCAGATGGCCTTGGAATTCTTGCTTCCAGATAACATTAATTACTAAAAAATTGGCAAAAAACCCGCGTGGTCATTTCAAGCCAGGATGTCCATGGAGTTACCATCAGCCAGGGTCAGGAGGAGATTTCTGGATTCCAGGAGAAATCAATCTTCCAAGTCATGCTTTAGTAACCGGTTTCTTTAAACCACCTTCATCCCAGACTGGCTAGGATGTAGGCAAGTGCTTCCCAGAATCCAGACCTCTGCACAAGTAGGCATGGCAGAACTCACCCTCATTAAATGTCACAGAAGGGGCAGCCCAAGACTTTTTTGCCTATTATGCTTCCTATTATGTTTCCAAGCTGTGACTTCACTCCTTGTTCAGTTTCAGGGTGCATTCATGGCCATAAGTCAGTTCCCATACTTCTATGCTGCCTCCACCAACCTCCAGCCAGTGACACTCCAGTGACACACTTATGTTCCTTACCCTTATGAGGATTCAGTGCTATAGCTGGTTTACAACATACAACACCAGTTGTACAGGGACTATTTTTTTGACTGCTAGCCAAGGAAAGCTACACTGAAGGCAGATGTCTGTAAAAGCCTGTGTAATTCTGAAAATAGCTTTTAATCAGGGGTCTGGGGAAGTTTGATATTTTGTATTTAGGCAGGGTACATTATTGATGTTATTCTTTTGGTATCAATAGAATTACAAAAGCAATTATAAAAGCTCAATGTATCTTCATAGAAGTCTGTTCTCACTATTGACCAAAAGAGTCACCTCAGTCCACAAGGAATGAGAAGGATTTTTGACATTAGCCTCTTCATTTCTGACAGATAACTTTTATCTTTCAGCAATTTGAAGCAATTCATTTCCTCCAGTTGAATACTTATATAAGCGTATTTGTGCTGTTGTTATTATAAAGGATTTGACAATAATATTTAAATGAAAGCTATATATCCTGGTTTTTCCACAAAGCTATACCATCCTTACATAGCACCAAGGTGCCACACAGAGCCACAGAAGTTTAGGAAATCGGAAAATTTTACGTCAGCAAATGCTTGTTTAAATTCTCATGAATTCAAGCTTTTTACTTTAACTTACAACTGTGACTCTTTTTGGAAGCCTTTCTAATGACGTTTTATGAAGCTGAGAAGAATACAGATAAATCTTTCGTTTACCATCCACACTGTGCAGAGTTTGTTATAGATAGATAAATTCTTCATGTTCTCAACTTACAGAAATGTGATAGAATTTGAACAGTTGAGAAATCCAATAAACATGATTTCTTTCCATGCTGAAGATCCAAAATCTTCCCTTGAGTTTCAGTATCTTATCTGATTTTTCTTTTTTGATTTTTTTTATCTGGAAGATGGAAGTCAAGCACTAGGATAATTTCTGTGGCCTAAGAGTAAAACAGCTAAGCATTTAATCTGTTCAAAGCTGTTTTAACACTTGCCATTAAAATTTTTCGCAAATATTTTCTGGTCTTTCTAAGAATGTTTATGTTTCAGTTTGAACTACAAAAATTCAAGAGTACTTGAAAAAATACCAGCCAAAGCATTTAGATTTAGTGATTGTGAAGTCACTTGCATTGTTTAAAACCTGAAGGAATCCAGAGTGGATTATATTGCTTTAAGGCCTTGAGCTGCACCTCCTACCAGGAATTTTTCCATAGGGGTTCCTGGCACCATCACAGCCATCGGAGTGAAGAATATTCAACAAACAACTGTGGGGGTCTAGCCTAGTCTGTGGGATAACTTTTTATTGAAGTGAAAAACAAAGTGTTGCTAAAAGTAGTAGACTTCTCTTATCTGCCTCGCTCTCATCCCAAATCATTTTACACTGCAGTTAAACCCTGAGGGCTTGTAAATGTGTAAAAAATTCCTCTGCCTTTCTTTCTGTCTTAGCCTCTAGCTTTATGCTTTACATTAGTGTGGAATAGTAAACAATTTATCTATTTATCCTGTTTAATATGTGGGCATTCATATACACAGGTGCTTTTAGACAATATAAATGTGGCTATTTACCTTGTTGCTCAAGTGAAGTCACATATATGTTTTAAATATTTTTGAAGGGAGGGGATGTTGATTGCTGCCTAGGAAAATAAGGCTAGGTGTTGTTTCTGTAGCTGCTGCTGCAAATGAATATATTTATCCTGAACTGAAAAATTAAACTGATCAGACAAAATGAATGGAATTTTTGCCAGAATGAAGTTTAGTGTTATTGTTCTAAGTGAACCCCCCCTGCACTGTAAGGACTACAGGTCTGAATCCAACACATCCAACACATCCAACAGTAATTGCTAGACAGTTCTATATTCTTTTTCCATTTCTTTTGGAACAACTGTGCTCTGCTTTGGATCTGGTTAGAGCAGTGTTTTATTATTTATTATAGAGCAATCATCTGATCTATCTTGTATGGCTGCTCATGAGCTGCTCTTGCCTCTTTTCCAGCATAGGTTTTAGACAAAGAAGGGTGGATGGGGGCAGAGGTTGGATATGGGCACGCCAGCCACAATCCAGTGCTGTTTAGATGGTGTGATCCTGGTGATTCAGAGCCCAGGTGAGGCTGTCCTGCTGCAGGGCCCAGGGCTGCGTGAGAGCAGGAGGAAAGAACACACCTGGCTCAGTACGACTTCTCCCTCATGCTCTTGCACAAGATGCAGTTTGGAGACAGACAGAACACTGACTTTTTACTGCCTTTTTTTTTCTTTTTTTTTCTTTTTTCTTTTTCTTTTTTTTTTTTTTTTTTTTTTTTTTTTTTTTTTTTTTTTCTTTTTTCTTTTTTTCTTTTCTGATGTCAGTAGTTCAGGTGAGACTCAGAATTAGATGTAGTTGTAGGATGAAGACCAGAAATTGCAAAAACCTGTTTCTGGTCAGTCAATGGCATTTGTTGTATGAAATGACATGCTCTTACGTGTATGGGCATGGAAAGACTCATGGCTGGACAATGTGAGCAATGATGATGCAGTGACAGCCATCTGCTCTAAATCTCATTAATATTTCACCAAGGCTAATGAAATCATTATAAAAGTAAAGTGAGTGAGAACCAGATCAGACAGCATAAAGAACAGTTTACAGCATGAGCTGAGAGTTCAAATCTATATCAAAATGTTTTTTTACTCTGAAAAACCCCTAAAGCTTCATAAAATAAAGAGTTCAATGGTAAAAGATGAGGCAACAAAGCATCTGTAAGGAGAATTATATCAAAACCTGTAATATTTCATTCCTTGCATTAAAGAAAAATATTTAAAACAGGCACATTCCCAGCTACTAGTTTACACCTTAATGGTTGACAAAATGTGACATAATTCCTTCTTCAATAAAGCAACTGAAAAGTGGAAAGTTAAACAAGACTGTGAAATAAAGTAGACTTTGAAGACTTACAATATAAACACTGGCCACTGTTGGAACTACAAATCAAATAAAACTGCTCTCTGAGATTACTTTCATCCTCCTCTAAGTTCTCTTTCTTCATTTTACACACAGTTGACTTCCTATATCTGTTAACTGAAGGGACCTACAGTGCAATTACTTTGTTTCTGTGTAGTATAGAAAATGTGTGCTTCAAGTTCATATTTGCTCCATTTTGCCCAATGTCATAGACTACATATTTTTTTTCCTATTCTGTCCCACACCGGTGTTTTGGTAGAGGAGAAATATCTGCTTCCCTTGTGCCCTCATCTCACTTGATCCACAGTCTCTGAAGGAGCAGAACAGACTGACGTAAAGTTATGACAGCAAGAAATGTGACCTCTTGGCATTTATGTTTTGGAAATTGCTATGTACTGCAGTTTCTGTTGAGCATTGATCTATTAACAAACTGTGTTTGGAGAACAATCACTACAGTTGCCTTTAAATAAGTAGATAAAATGCATGTTCAGTTTGTACTTATAAGGCTTTTCAAAATGCTTGTAAAGGAACACCCCTCTGGCAGTGTGGGTAAAAATATTAGAAGTTAGTATAATTCAGAGACTTTCTCTGTATCTAAATATAATCTCCAGATCATCCAGAACAACTGAATAGTCAACAGCTTTGAAAATTAGGCTATGTAGATTGTAGATTGATACCTAACCATGGAGCTGCAAGTATCCCATACACATGATCCTGAAATTTTTGGATCTTTCGCATTTAAACTTTGTAATATCGGTTTTAATTTAATATTCTAGTATTGCCTTGAAATTTTCTTCCATGGTCACACCTTATCTACTCAGCCTGTGTCTTATTTCATCTAGTATGTCAATTAAGCAAGATGAAATAGCCTGAATATTTTATAAAGTAATAAACTGATATAAACTGCTCACAAAATAATATGTTGCTCTAAGTAATCTTTCTTCATCCTTCAGCACTGAAAGTATGCAACTTCATTTGACATTAGATTTTCACAAGCTCCCTAAATCCAACACAGATGGTAGATCTTGGAAAAATAGAATCTCTTTATTTTTCATAGATAGGTCCTAGATTTTTGAAAATAGCATAAACTAACAGGAACAAATATAGTTGGTAGCTGAGTCTAAACAAATACCTGGTACCTTCTACTCCTCTGAAAAATGTGTTATGGGCAGGAACCATGGAAATTTCTTCATCCAGTTAAATTCAGTGATATGATACAGGCTAAAAGAATCTTTAGCCAATATAGCTAAAAGTGATACAAACTGAGCCAAAATATTTGTACATATAAGACATAATGTTGAATTGCTGAGTTCACCTTTAAAATAAATGATATTGTATTGGGAGGGTAATTCTCTTCATGCTTGTTACATGATCAACAAAAACCTTAGAACTTGTCTTGATGTGTCTGAAATTAACTGATATAATGCCCAGAAATTGCACTTTAACTATGCCCAAATTAAAAATTAATTCTCTCTCTCCTGTTCTTTTTTTCTGCCTCCTTCCCTGACGAGGGACAAGGAAGCATTACACTAGAAAGCAGTGCCGGAACTTTCAAGATCAAGGGATAATCTCGATGGGGATCTTAAATGGTGAAAAGTTTGCCAATGGTTCAGAAGATCCCAGATGAAAAGCAATGTTTACAAAGTGAGATATGCATTGGTACAGGTTCAAAGATAATACATGAGTGTTTTCATAGTCATTGGCCTTATATTCTAGATTTCATTTTTAAGATGGATTGTACCCTAGGGATAAAATGCAGAGTGCTTTTGAGTTCAGATGCCTTCACCTTGTGATTCTGCACTCATTCAGTATGGATGTATTGTAAAAAGCCAAAATGAGTCCTTCCTGTGAAGGCCAGACTTAACCTGGCCTGCTGTGGTCTTCCAGATGAAATAAAACCTATTATAGACACTCAGGTTTGAATGTAACTCATTTGGCTTTGAGCAAATTCTCAGCATGAATTTCTGCTTTGTGTTTTGTCAAAAGGAAGGAGTTCAGCTGGAGACATTACCTATCTATGCCTTTTCTTAGTGCTTGAGAGAGCAAAGATGATAACTTTCAGAAAGAAAGATGAACTGTCTTTACCTTCATAATCTCAAATTAAGGTCTGAGAAAAGCTTGAAGACTCTATAAATTCTTTTATTAAGATCAAAAGGCAAAGATTAAGGGAAGAGAGGGGAGAAGCAATTTAAATATCGTGCTTGTGGCTTTTGTATCCCTTTCAGTAAAATTTCTTTGCTAATGACTCTTTTTGGAGCTTCACACAAGTTTGATTCCTTGAACCTTAAGCAATCAAGTTCATTATTTTTTCTTGCATTGCCTTGAAATAAGACCAGAGACAGGACTCAGGGAAACAACATGGAGCTGAGTCAAGGGAGGTTTAGGCTGGATAGCAGGAGAAGGTTTTTTATCCAGAGGGTGGTTGGGCACTGGAAGGGTGGTTGGGCACTGCAACACCTTCCCCAGGGAAGTCGTTGCAGCACCAGCCTGACAGAGTTCAAGAAATGTTTGGACAATTCTCTTTGGCACACAGTGTGATGGGGATGGGGGTGACATTGTGCAGGGCCAGGAGTTGGACTCAACGATCAAACTCAGCATATTCTGTGATTCAGTAATTCTACAAAATGCTATTTATTATCTCCAAGCTTAATTTTAATAGACTTCCTCACTATTCATGCCCTTAGCATGTTTTTAGAATATAAACCATTTCTTAGAAATACTTTATTTAATAAATGAAGTGGCTGTCTTATTTAAAAAGGTCTGCATGCACCTTCCCTTCTTCCACCAGCCCTTTTGGACTTGTTTATGGACTACTGAGACATGGGGCTTATCTCAGCCTAGGGAAAAATATTTTTTCTCAAATGTGTCCTGAACATTTTGACAGCAGATCACTGACACTCTTGGAAAAGAGGGAGCACCTGAAGGGTAAGAATTCTCAGAATTCAGTAGGAACACTTTTCCCTTCATTCACCACCCACATTGCACTGCTCTCAAGGTCTGCAGGGATTAACCAGTCAGAGGTTATCCAGAATCCCTTCCAGCAGCATGAAGCTGCAGGGGAAACTCCATCCTCTTTTAAAGGGAAAAGGGAGTGATAGTCTCCAAAGTAAGTCATTGCTTTAGGAGACACTTCAGATATTCACAGCCGTTGCATTTCTTATGAAAACCCTGGAATGCAGATGCAATAGCTAATGGATTAGTGAATCCCTGTGCATCTGGTGATCTAATGCTGGGATTAGCCCTCCTGGATTGCAGGAGCACAACCATGTAGTAAGAAATTGCTCTGAATATCCTCACTGCTCAAAATACGATACATCCTGATAATCAAACTGGCTGAAGTCAAAAAGATGAAGATGTGTGCAGAAATCTGGTTGGATCCCAGAGCCATGCCGTGATCTTTCCTCTTTCAGGTTACTTAAGAGAAGTTCTCTGTTTTGTTATGGGTTTTTTTGTCATCCATCCCTGTGATAGCTGGTTTTTGTGACCTGTGTTTCTGTTGTTTGTGTCACTTAGTAAAGTAGGAACATTTTCAGCCTGTAATAAGTTACTGCCTATGTCCAGGTGGAGTTTCCATCACCATATGTTCGGACCTCCTCTGTACCTGATTTTGTCTGTACCTCTGTACATGATGCTGTTCTGGTCAGTGAAGGCTCTTGCATATTTCAGTGTAAGAGATCACAGATCAATAGATTACCTGAACCTCACAGAATAATGTCAATTTTTCATTTTATTGGGAGGCTAAAACAGGAAGGAATTGCAAAACCCTGAAGAACATGGGAAGAACACCACACAGCAGCCTGGAGTCTTTAAAAACACTTTCCGTTGTTTTTTAATGCCTTTTTTAATAATAGACCACCCCCTTCTGAAGAAGAGCTGTACTAGTATTTTCTAAGCTCCATGCAGGAGTGTATCCCAGGACATGAAAATACTTGGGATTCTCTTGTGTGCAAAAATGTGAAAAGTAATTTAGCAGCCCTGGCTGATTTACTCTAGACACAATAAATAAATAATCCCTATAATCCAGTATTGTACATTTTCTTCTACTCCTAATCTGGCATGTTCTACTGTAAGAAAATCATTTTATACCAAAAAATTGAAGTAACAGGAGATTCAGCTGAAGTATAATGTAAAAATAGCAACTTAAGGTGGAATATGAATTATGATCTGAATAGGTGGAAATGAAACATCTACTTATGCACATAAACATGTGCCATTTTAGATACATATGAATATGCAAATGTAAACTCATACCCTGTATAAATAAGTTTGTAATTCACTGAAGTCTTATTTTTTGACAGCACTGGGGACTTAGAAGTTATTATTGGGATATTTTGCAGTGAATGATTTCTCAGCCATAGGTGTTTTGGGCCTGCTCTAAGGGAAGACCCAACTTCAAACTCAAATTAAAACAGATATATTTACAGAGAGCTCCTTCCAGTCACTTGTATAATATGAGCTTTTCATCAGTTCGATTATAATGTGTTACATATTTTTGTGTGGTGATCAATGCAACATTGTTAGAATGAAAGGAGATAGCTAAACATCTGTTACACATTTGAATTTCAGGTGTGAGCATGAAAATAAACCTTAATTTTTCATATTTCACCCTGTGTACTGGGCACCCAGTTCTCAATATATTATAGTCTTTTATATCTTAAAAGTGTAACTCTGCTATTTCTTCATATTCCAGGTCTGATTGTAATTTCATGCTGCTCCAAATTAGGTATTACCCATTAAAATGAAGGATCTAGATCGTGATCTCACTGTGTGTAATCTGAAGGAAGTCTTGCAGACCAACAGAGCAACTCTGAATTTTCATAAGTTAACTGTAACCAGAGCTAGCTCCAACTGCCTGCGTATAAAAAGATTATATAAATGACATCACAGTCAAGTCTGTGTTATTTGTTTTCTCTTGGGAAAATAATTTATGTTTGCTTTTAAATAGGATCAGAAATCTAATAAGAGTCAGTTATGTTAAGCAATTAGCTGAAGGCTGACAGAATAATCACTGCTTGAAGAGCTTCCCAGCTGATACTTACAATTAATTATTATTTTTTTTCTTCAGATTCCTCATACATCCTGTTTCCACAGAGAAATTCTGATATGTGCTAAAGTAGACACCACCAACAATAATTACAGCCCTGAAGACAACCCCTCCATTTTGAGAGAAAGATAAATGAAAAATTATGTGGCCATTAATGAAAAAAAATAAAATAAAATCACAGAATAACACAGTTGTAAGAGACCTCAAGAAAATATCTGGTCCACATTTTCATGGGAAAGAGAAACTAGATGAGAATATCCAGCATCCTCCAGAGTTGTGTCTTGATAATCTACAGTGGTGGGGGTTCTATTGGTTCCTGGGAAGTTGGTCTGACGAAGGATTGCTCTCATTGTAAAAAAAAGCCTTTCTTATGTCAAGAAAATGTCTTCTTGTACCTTTTGCCCCTTGTCTTCACCACGTGACTCCTTGTGATGCGAGAGCATCTATATCCTTTGTAGCCACCTTCCAAGTACTGGAATTACCATGATGATGCCCTATTGGAATTCTGGAAGATGAAAATTTCAGGCTTTCTGTGCTAAAAGGCACTGACCCTCAAGCAAGTACTACACTTGACTTGAGGCCTTGGAACAGGCTTGCAAAATTGAGTGACAGCACTGGGGCTGTGGATGCGTAGTTTGAATAGAATTGTGTGGTATCACAGGGTGAAAAATTAGAGTTTAAGATTTTAGTATATAGTAATATATATGGGGTAAGATGTAGACTTTAGGAAGGAGGTTAGTTGCTCTTTTTTCACTTTCGTCTTCCTTCTTCTTCATGGGTTTGAGTGGTTTTCTGCAATTAGTTAATTCTGGTTCTGTAATTGGTTAGTTATTGGGTTTAAAGTAAAAATAGTTTAGGTGGCATTTCACAATTGGATGGATTGTCCTTGAAAAGACCTGGTAGAGATAAAGAGATACTCCATTTTGCACCTTGTTAACTAGAGGTACTGCAGAACTCACTGCTTGTGAGACTGTAATACAGATAAGAATTAATAAACATCTAAGTCTGAACGTGAACTTCATCTCTTGTGCTATTAAATCCTGACCTCGGCAGAAAAAGAAGTCAGAACCATCAAAATGCCCCTTCTGATCCTTCTCATCTTCAGGGATAAAAGGCCTAGCTCCTTCTGTCTTTCCTCACAGGGGAGGTTCTGCAGCCCCTTGTTCATTTTTGTGCCTTCCTTGAATTGTGAGGACCCGAAGGAGATGCGATGCTTCATGTGTTGCCCAGCAAGCTCTGTTCAGAGTGTGGTGAGCAGATCTCCATCCCTGTGCCTGCAATGCCCCTGCAGCTGCACCCCAGGGTCTGATCTGCCTTCCTAGCTGCAGTGTCACCCCAGTGACTCAAGTGATTGTCCCCTGGACTTCAGTGTCCCTTTCAGCAAGGCTGCTCCCCAGACACGCAGGTCACGGCCTGTGCTGGGCCCTTGGTGATGTCACCCCAGGGGCAGGACTGTGAACTTGTCTCTGCTGCACCTCGCACTGTTCTTGCCAGCCCCACCCTTTCAGCCTGTCCTGGTCTCTTTGTAAAATGGGTTTGTCCAGAATATCTGTCAAGATGTGGGACATTAATCCCTGAGGAACTCTCCTTGTGACAAGCTGCCAGCCTGAGTGAAAACCATTGATTATCCCTCCCTGAGTGTGCCTGCTAAGCAATTTCTTACCCATTTCAGAGACTACTCACCCAGTCTTGCCAGTTTTTCCAGGAGAAGGATGTGGGAAAATGTCTGATCTTAATTCAGTTTCTACTCTAACAGCTGAAAGAGCTATGAGTAGAGAGTCAAAGTCCTGATTGTTGTACGAACTCTGTTCACTCCCAATTGCCATGTCCAGTGCATCATCCTAATACCTGCGTAATCATATTTTCCTCTATATGAGAAAATAATTCTCTTTGCTTTTAAAACAGAATTCCTACCTTGATGTTTTCAGAATTATGCAAAACAAAAGTCAACTTTATTGGAGAGAGGAGATTGTGTTTGTTATGAAAATCTTTACTTGTAGCAGTTTTGATATGATCTCTCTGAGAAGGGTTCTTTAACTTTTCTGTGTAGGACTGCACTCATTCCGCCCAGTTTTGAGGTTGCTGGATAGTGGTGGGTACTTCCAGCAGGCAATGGAGGTACTGTGTTTTGGCAGACCTTGGAAAGATTTGCTGCTGCCAAAGAACTCAGCTTCACTCAGAGCCTTGATCCGAACATAATTCTTCATTCACTTGATAAAACAGGTTACCTGCTGTCACTCTTTAGTCTGGGCTTTATAGTCATCATGGTTTAATTAAATTATTCATGGTCTAACACTGTGGTAGAAGCATAACTGATAAATTAATATCAGGGAGTGCCACCTTTCTAATCTGCATTTAGAAAAAATCATCTACTACTAAAAGCCTCCTTTACTAAGTCTGAGTCCACACATATTCAAGGTTACATCCCATGATCTTTACTGAAGCATTTCATCAACAATCTTAAGTACCACGACTTAAAATCATATTTTCTATTTATTTTTGTTATCAAAATCTATCTTTCAATACAAACTTTTAGATTTCCTGCCTTCGTTGATTTTTAACAGGTAGTGATACACTGATCACTAGGATTAGGTGGAATTAATTCTCCTGAATTTCAATTTATTTGTGCTCCTTTGCATTTTTCGTAAATGCATAGTGAATTGTAGATGATTGTTCCTTAGTCAGTGTAAGCAGGTATGTGAACTAGCAGCCATGTGAATACCACAGTCTCCACAGATTCTATATATGATCAACACTCAAAAGCAGAACAGTTTCTTAAATTGAAACATTTCAATATACAAAAAAGCAAAGTTATTAACTGATAATATATATTTAAAAACAGGTTGGAAATTCTATAGTAGCAATTTTAGAGCAAGAAAACTCAACAAGGTTACTAAAAAGCTCTTACTTTTAAGATGAATGTCCATATTAAACAAAAAAATCAAACTAACCAATGAACCAACCAATCAAGCAAAAAAAGCCAAGTGAATTTATGCAAAAAAAAGTACCTTTTTGTAAACTATGCAGCATTTGTTTACTCAACTGCATCTAGCTATAAAGTGATTACTTTCTTTATCCCTTCATTACTAGAATGAACTGAAGCTATTTTCAACTTTCACAGGGGAAATATTCTAGATAATTAAAATGTATGCTTTCCATTATCTTATCACTTTGTAGCCGCTGACAGTTTTAACTAAATGTATCAAGCTGATGAATGGACAACATCCTCTTTGAATAGATAAGGCTATGCTGTTCAATTCTCAGCCATCTTCTCCTTAATTCCCTGGAATGCCATTATTTATCTTCTAAAATTAACTATCTGAGCAAATGTATGTGACTTGCCAGAAAATTATTATTTTCTGAATCTCCAGCCTAGATATTTTAAATATATACAGTTAATCTGAGTAACAGCAAGTTATGTGAGATAAATAATGTGACAGAATTTGGGTTTTGTGAGAACCAAAAAGATGGCAGGAACAAAACCTGTGTTTGCATTTGTAGTGTTCTCTAAATCTCTTTAATTTTGGTAAATGATTGACTACCTGTGTCATGACTAACAGAAATGGCATTGATTAATGTGCGTTTACATGTCCAGACTGAAAATCTCAAAAATAAGTGAAGACAGAAGGATAAAATAACACCTGTTGTCTCATGGAAATTATTGATATTTCTTCAAATTATAGGAACCTCTAAATGGTATCTACAGCAACAGGTCATAAAGGATGGTAGAAGCTGCATTTCAATACATATATCTGATTCATGGAGTTTAGCAAAATATCACTTGAGATATCATATTACTTGGAACCAAACCCTATAATATTACTTCAAAATTTTGTTCATAATTTTAAAAAGCATGGGTATGACTTGCTTTTATGTCACTTGAAGAAGAAAAGGGTAATTTATTTTCTGCTAACAAAGAGAGAGGAAATAAAAAAACTTAGTGTTTAAGAGCTATTCAGACTAATTTACAAAGTCAACACTAACAAAATATAAGATCTGTATATTAACCTGTATATTAGGTCTCCTACCTAAAATATGTTGTTCTGGACCACAATTCATAATATTTTAAAGTGAATTGAGCAAAGAACTTGACGATGTCTTTTAAAATGCAGCATGCTACTCAAATTCCCATAAGATTTATTAGCTATCAGCAATGTAGTTAAACAACTACAACAACTACAAGAGTGCAGTCAGGTCATACATCCATTTTATGAGATGGTGAAGCACACAAAGTTAGGATCTACCATCCAAAAAGCCCTGCAACCTCCTCTAACAGTGCCAGAAATATTTTTAATTGCTGTTCATCAATTCATAAAAAAATGCAGTATGTTTTTCTTGTTTAAATACTGGCTCTAGTATTTTTTTACTTTTTCCATCACTTATTTGTTGGATTTGAAACTATTGATTGACACTGGAAAAAATGTAGCATTTTTATAAAAATAAATTATTTTCAGTGAACATGAAAGGACTGACAGTTGTAGACATGCTATCTGCTGCCCAAGACAGTGAGAGGCAAGAAATTTCACTCTTAATTTATTTTTTGTTCCCAGGTAGGAAGATTTCAAAAATTATATCCTAATAAATGGACCGAACTTTGCTTCTCTTCAGCATTCTTTGTTTTCTAAAGGAGCTGGACACCTTTCATCCAAGTTTTCTCTACAGAAAAAGAAATTCCTTGAAAATTTCAGGCAGAGTACATATGTATGAGTAAGAAAAAACATCCTCTAAGTCAGGATTCCAGTGGATTTGTGTCTTATAGAGGCTTGACTTTTAAATGAAGATTCAGGTTCAACTGCTGCTTTTGTAAAGATATGGAATGTAATGTGGATTTTTGGGCATCTAGTAACATTTGAGTTTATGTTAATCTCTGTTTGAGCATTTGAGTTTATGTTAATCTCTTTTCCTCATTTGAGATGATACCAAGATCAATACACTGAGCTAAAAAGTAATTTACTAAACCTAACTAAAAAGCCGCTTGTTTTCCCAGAACTTAAAAGAACAGTGATTCCTTCCTTTGTCTGAAACTAGCTATTCATTGGTTCAAATATGATGGTTTGTGGGAAAGACTTGGCAGATTGCTGATAACTCTGATACTGAGATCAGCAGGGCATAGCTATTTAACCCTTGTCTTCAGTAAAATTGGGAAAAATAATGGAAACAAATATTCAGTCTAAAATGCGGTTGGTGGTACTGCTTCTGTGGTGGCTAGATTCTCACAATCTTTTTTGGTGGTTATAAGAGGGGCAGGTCCATTAACTCAATGAATTGTGTCTACAGTACTGTGTCTAACTCTACAGTAAATGAAAACAAAATCTAGACCTTAAGGTAGACCATGGTACTTATCCTTTACTAGAAAAATAGTATATTGAGTACAAGTGTGGAAAAAGAATCCCTCTGAGAATTTTTATTGATTCTGTATCAATTCAAGGTTTTCTAAATTGGTGAAGTTGTGCGTAATGATGTATTGAAAATACAACATGAGAATATTAATTGAATTTCAGACATATAAAGGTGGAAGTACCCCCACAAATAGATGCAGTCTTTTGAACATCACTAAACTGCTGTGAAAGAATTAAATACAAAAATAATGAAGATGTTTTAATATTCCTTAGGGGGAAGAAACCTTATAATATTGGGACTTTCTGTGGATTACTGCCATTAAAGGAAATAAACCAAATTTAGCCCAACAACAAATTGACTTACAGGTATTGAAAAAGCAGTATTTTGCACTTAGAACTGCACAAGAAAGCTTTGGCAGAATAATTTGCCAGTGAATCTAAATGATCTGTTAAAAAGATTTGTTTTTTGCTGCTCTTGAGGAAGTTTCAGGGAATATATTCTGGAGGAACACTGCAAAATGCTTTGTCATTTTTTGAGAAAAATATTTGGGGTTTTGGTGTGGTTTTTTTGGGTTTTGTTTGTTTTTGTTTGTTGTTGTTGTTGTTGTCTTTTTTTAAAGCATCTTCTCTTGTAAGCAATGGTATCATGCTCATAAAAAGATTTCCTGGCTGCCCACTTGTGAGGCTGCTGCTTTCTGGTCTCATACTATTGGATTTTTTTTTTAAACTTGCCTTTGTCTGTAAATCTGTTTGACTTTTTGTCTTGAATTTTTGAGCACACTAGCTGGATGATTTAGTCCACTTGTTTCACATCCCAGATACAGGGGCTTTGACACTCAGATCACTCAGTGACAGAAACAGAGCATCTGACCCATTCTCACCTTGGACATGACTTTTCTGTAGGAGCTACTCTTGAGCAACCATTCAGCTCTTCAGGGAGATAGAAAGGCAAAGGCAAACAAATACATAGGCTTACTCATTTTACAAGAACTTATTTGGGGAAATAATAATATGTAAAACAGGGTAATGTTAAGTTCGTCATTCTTGCTGGCTGTCTTCTCAATATCTGTGTAAAAGCTACGCTCCCCTTACCAAAATACAATTTTTACTGCAAATCATGTTTTTTTTTTCCTCTAGTTACTTTCCTTCTACACTTCCTATGAAAATGTGGACTTTCTCCTCTCTTGGCTCAGACTGCATTTTTTTTTATTTCCTGCCTTTTGAAAGAAGCATGTAGCATCTTAGGAGTCATATTTCTGCCCCAGTCTTATACTTACACTGTCTTTGGGAAGTTGGATAGATCTCGTTTCTCTTAAGGTATAATTTTCCTAGACTGAGATAAGTACATATTTTTTTAAACTACAGTTCATCAGTTCTGACTGATGATTGACGTAGGCATCAAAAGCTAAAAGGAGAGGTATGAATGCTTTGTGCATAGAATCTAGTACAAAAAAATCATCATCTTCACATTATAACTAATCCAGTCCTTCATGGCTTTTGACATGGATTTGACTAATTTCCCCTAGAACACCTGTTTCCTGTTGTTGACTGTAAAGGGAGGCTGGCTGGTAACATTGTATTTGATGCCTAATTTAGATGCCTAAATTTCAGTAAGACGACTCCTACCTAGTGTGTTTAGACTTCTGGAGAGTAAAATTTTTCTGCAATACTTTATTTTGCAGATATATTCCTTAATATGCAGAATTTTTCTTTTTCTTTTCCAGCTGAAAAGTGTTTCAAATCCCCCAAATCTTTGTGAAGTAGAGTTGTTACACTCTGCCTTTTTTTCTTGTATACAGTAGATTACAGGCAGGCTGTAGTACTACTGACAATCACAACTAAATGTACAAAAATAAAATCAGAATGTCAGTCACATTATCAAGATTATACATACATTACCACCTGCAATCAGTAGTTCACATCCTGATGAGACTGAGAGGTATTTTTCATCGACTGAAGTGCACTCAACTCAGACTTGAATACAACTGAGTACTTTGTAAAAGATAAAAATGCCATGACCGGCATTTATAGGTGAGACATTCAAAGTAGATAGTATTTTCTGTCTACTTTTTAGCTTTTCTTTTGTTTA
This sequence comes from Trochalopteron elliotii, assembly GCA_024734555.1. NCBI lineage: Eukaryota > Metazoa > Chordata > Aves > Passeriformes > Leiothrichidae > Trochalopteron > Trochalopteron elliotii. Next base: position 898,769 of record JANPWX010019821.1, read on the forward strand.
CTTGTCCTTCTGTCCTTTCAGTGGCTGTCCTCCTTTCCACCTCTTTGCCTTTAACACTTTTTGGGCAACTAAGGTTTGCAGAGGTTATTGATTTTGTCCAGGAGTACCTGAAATCGACAGATTATATAGTCAAAGTCATCCCCTACGTAAGACTGTGAAAAGGTGTAAGAGGCACTAAACAGGCAACTAATATGCCACTTAGATATTTTTGTGTTGCAAGGAACATGCCCATATGGTCTTTGTGTCACTTTGTTGATAATGCTTTAATGAAAAGGAGATGAAGGTTCATCGGTGTCGAGAACAAAAGAGAGGGTGTATGGAGATTATGACCATGGGTTTCTAAGATTCCCTAATGCTCAAGAATTTATCCTCTAAATTTCTCTGCTTTATTGCAAATTACCACAAAACTTAAACCTAACAGGTAAACTGGTACAAAAACATAGTAAAAAATCACCTATCACAATTATACTTATGATTTATAAATATAAATATAAATATAAATATAAATAATAGAAATAGAAATAGAAATAGAAATAGAAATAGAAATAGAAATAGAAATATATAAGCAGTTATTGCAAACTAATATCAGCAATCAATAATACAGTATTGGTGAACAGTATGGTAGCACTACTATGATAGCAGAAATCATTGAACAACAATCATTAAGAGCACCTACCAATTAGGTAAATATTTTTACAAGTTACTATGATATTTTCATTATTGAAGCAACTTATCAGCAGTGTAATACCAGATATGATAAATTATTTACATGGATTTATAATATCAATATCTAGGGAATCAGACAGATTTTAGAAGGGGACAGACCACCCCAAAGTGGAGGGCAAACTAATCCTGGAGGTGAACCCAGACATCCCAGAAATGAGAGCACAAACCAAACCTACCCCAAAAGTGGGTCCAAAAAGGGGGAGCAGTGAGATTACAGGCTGCCTCACTTCAAACGTGATTTGTGGTACAGAATCTGGAGTGAGAACCCAAGATCTCATAAAAAGTTAGTGTGGAGAATTCAACCTGTTTAGAAAAGAAAAGGTAGGTGTGGCAAGGTATTCCCCCAGGAAGACAGACTCAGCTTTGAGTAGAAATTAGGCTTGTTTTATATTAGAGACACAAAATGGCATACAATATCATTGCTTTGTGCAGCCAATAGATGCTTCAATTCCTGTTTTCCAGCTGATTATGGGGTTTTCTATTCTTTCAGGATAGAAATTTCAGGATAGTTTTTCTTAGACTGTTTCCCACTTCTTGAATGATAAGGTGTCATTCCAGTTCCTTGTGTTTGACTTACTGATAGCATCCCGGGATGTCTCCGCTTTCCAGGTATACCAACAGTGTTTCCAAGAGACCAGCTGCCCTTTTCAAGGATGGTACTGGTTCATAAGCTTAGTTCCCAGGTTCATAGCTTCCAAGCTGGCATTTTCCAGCAGTATTTTCCAGCAGACATTTTCTTCTATTCAGCTTCTTTTTCCTCTCTAGCCAGGTTGTCCTTCAGGCAACTCACATTACTGGTGCACTAGGCAGAAGCCTTGTTGTCAGTCTGATAATAAACCTTACAACTTCTTAGAGTTCTAGTTTGGTTTGTCAGATGTTTCTTTGATATCACATTAATTCCAACTGCTATCTTAAATACATATTTTAATTTGGTGTCTATTCTGTACCATATGTTGTTTTTCAGCACTGTAACTTTTTCAGAGAAAACAACAAAAAATTACAGCATTCCAGAACTGTAAAGTGGAGATTGTTTTAATTAAAAGTCACTTTTGTTCATATGGGAATAGGCTGCAGAAATAGATCAGAGAACACAGAGGATTTTAGGCTAAGCCTAGCATGAATATTTTGGAAGATTATGACAAATTATCTACTTTTTTGTCACACATAAAGCAGATTTGTCTACATAATGTTTTTTGAATGCTTGAGATTTTCAGGGTAGTATTTGTCTATTCAGCTATTATGTAAAGGTCAGGAGTATACCAAGAAAAAAGGAGGCAGGAGATACACTGTGGAGAAATAAGTACTAATCAGTCTTCAGAACTCAGCTGCACATAGCAAATGCTAATTCACAGACTCACATGACATTTAAATTTGGAAGGCACACCTAGATTTCTTCTAAGTCCAAGATGTCTGCTCAAAACAGGATCAGCAAGGGCAGGCTGATCACAGCCATGTCTAGTCTGGTATTGAATAACTTCAAGGACAGAGATAATACAACCTCTGTGGAAAATATGTTCCAGTTTTGGACCACACTCCCAGCAAAGCAGGTGGGTTTTATGCTTAAATGGAATTTCATCTGCCTCAACTCCTTTCGTCCTTCATTGAGAAGAGGTTGACTCCATCTTCTTTGCTTATACCTGTGTGGTATTTGGAGTTAGTGACAAGATCGCCCTGAGACATTTCTTCTCCCAAGGCCAAACAGTCCTCACTCTCTCAGCCTTTTCTTGTGTGAAGGATGCTGCAGTCTCCTAGAATCCTTTAAGGCTTTTTGGTAGAATTGCTCCAGTGTATCTATCTCTTGTAGGGAGCACACAACTGGACACATTACTCCAAATGAGAGCGAAAGGATGACACCCCTCAAACTGCTAGTGATGCTCCCCATAAAGCTGGAGGTTGTTGGCTTTCTTTTCACAAAAGCACATTTTTGCCTTATGTTCACCTTCTGGACTCTCAGGGTCTTTTCTGAACAGTCATTGTCCAGGCTGTCAGCCTCCAGTGAGTGATACACGGGGTACTATATTTCTTCCATAATACATGTGGTTATTCCTTCCCAGAGGCAAGACTTCTGAATTTCCTTTGAGCTTAATAAGATTACTTGTTTTTATATGTCTCCAGGTTCTCCACAACCCTCTGAATAGCTGCACATCTTTTGTATCCACCACTTCTCCCAAATTCATATCACATGCAAACTTGCTAATGGCATATTCTATCCTATCACCCAGGCCATCCAGGACTGATAGAATACTGAAGAATGTAAAATTGTCATATTTTTAAACCGGTGAGTATGACAACATGGAGAAACATTTTCTGTGTCTCTGCATCAAAATATTTAGATGGAAAATAGCTTTTGTATATTTATTTATTTAACTTGGGATTTAGAACCGAAGTAAAGTAACATAAGGGGAAACAGTGTATCTGTGGCTTCGAAAATCAGGACTTTTCATGTTTAATGGCAAATCACAGAATCACAGAATCATTAAGGTCAGAAGAGACCTCCAAGATCATCCAGTCCAACTCTTAATGAAGCACCACTGTGTTCAACATTTAACATGTCCCTAGGTGTGACATCCACATGCCTTTTGAACACTGCCAGGGGTGATGATTCTATGATTTCCATGGGCAGCCTGTTCCAATGCTTGAAAACCTTATCCATGAAGAAATATTTCCTAATATACCATCTAAACCTCTCCTGGTGCAACTTGAGGCCATTTCCTCTTGTCCTGTCAATTGTTACCTGGGAGAAGTACACTACTTCCAGCTAATTGCAGAGAAGGATAAGGTCCACCCTGACCGTCCTTTTCTCCAGCTGCTTCTCATAAGACTAGTGGTCCCTTCACCGGCTCCATTATCCATCTCTGGACATGCTCCAGCACCTCCATGTCTTTCTTGTAGTAAGTGAGGGGCCCAAAACTGATTTGATGTGTAGCCTCACTGGTGCCAAAGATAGGGGGATGATCCCTCCCATAGTCCTGTTGGTCACACCATTGTTGATAAAAAAATTATGTTATATTGTATTAGTATTGTAATAGTATTAATTATGGGAATAATTGTGAAAATTGAGACAGTTACATTTCACTTTTGTGCTTGTCATAGGCCTTGTCATAATAGCAAGAAGTCACAGAAGTCCTTGTGTTAGAGAGAAGAAAGATCTCTTACTTCAATATCCCTCCTCCTCTTGACGGACTGTTCTTTTTTTTCCTAGAATTTTTTACCTGCCTGCTGTGCTCTATGTTAGCAACTCTGACATGGCAGTAGCAGGAAGGTGTCCACATCTCACAACCACATTGATATTTTCCCTCTAGTTCTGGACTTACACATCTTGTAGTGCCTGTAAATGTCACCATGCAAGCAGGGAGCAGCTCCTACCCAGGGTTAGATGCTGCACAGCAGTCAGTGAAGTAATACTCAAAAGCACCATTCACAGATCACTGATATTATGCTAACAGACCATACCACAATTTAAATTTATGCGTCTCAGACATGAGCATGTGTTTTCATTTCAGAATATGTAGTTTTTGGCAGAATTAATAAAACCCCAAATCAGCCAAGGAGAAATTAATAATCAGACAGAGGTTTAGGGTATGTTTTAGAGCAACTACTCTGAGGGTGAAGCCAATTTGTAAAGAAACTCATCTAGTAAAGTTTAATATTGATTACTTCTGAGTGTTTTTGTAGGTAGAAGACAATGAAGTCTCTTGCTGCAAAGTCAAAGAACTTTTAAGAATTATAAGATTAGTTGTGATATGCAGAATAATAAGCAGGGGAACTAAGGCTGATTTGGTTGGTTCTGTTGGCTCAAAGAAGATCTAAAAGAGCTTTGTAACATCAAAGAGCAGTATTATCCTGTACTTTTAGCATACTCAAATTAGTTTATCGACTAAATAGGTAGCCAGTTTTTGGAATAAGAATCCATGCAAATTGTGACACAGAGAACATGCTGCTCTAGGATTCGTGGTGAGGACACCATGATTTAGTGAATCAGCAACTGAGTAATTACGGAGCACTCCAACAAGACTGGATCACAGTGAGAAAATACACTGAGCTACTGGTGAAAAAAAAACCCCAAATTCAGAGCTACCTGTGTTCTTTAGAAATGCATAAGATGTTTGGAAAACCCTTAAAGAGCACTTGGTGGTGCTGACCTGTTGAGAAGATGGCCACAGCCATTTAAACACATCAGCAAACTGCCCAGAAAAGGTGGCTGGGCAGAGAACAGTTAGAGAACTGCAACAGACAGGCTCTGAGAATTGTTTATGCATTAGACATGCATGCATATGTGCTGTAGTTTCTGATAAATGTGAAATGAAGGGTTAGTGCTGTGCTGCAATACTGGCAGGTGTGCTTGTACCTATTGCTGAGAAGGCAACATTGAGTCAATAAGCACATGCTTGTGTTGTAAGAGTTTTGTGCATGAATGGAAGCAGTTGAAGCAAGAGAGTTCTTGATCTGTGTCAGTCAGAAAGGCAGATGCTCAAAAAAATGCACAGGAGCAGAGCTACTATTGCTCATTGTCCAAATAACACCCACTCACATCAGAATGTCTACATCCACCCATCCTTTTGTGATGCTTTTCAATGCATCACAGTTGTGTTTTTCAGACTTCTGCTCTCTGCAGTCTGAAAACTGATGAATCACAAAATAACCAGAAAGGTCCTTTCCCATAGAGAGTGAAAGAGAGCCTCCCTAGAGATCCTTGTGTTGAAAGCAATTGTTCAGCATTGTTTTCCCTAAAGTCCTTGCTCTTTCTGCAGAGCTAGAAAAGAATATATTGTTTTTGGAAGAGCCAAAGAAAATAATGAAACATATGGGGGTTTTGTTTGCAGTGTTAAATTTTAAAGTATCCTAATTGCATTATATATTATTTTAGTATAGAGGCAAAACAATGACTATATTAAGTCAGGCTTTATTATTACAATGTCCTTACTTTCTTTTTGAGATTAGAGATTCCTTTCCTAATCAACTATTCATATATTGATTGACAGGTACTGTGCTAAAGCTAGAAAATTTCCTCGCTACAGTGTTGATTTTTTCTTTAAAGCTGTTGAAATTTCTGTGTTCCTTATGACTTTAATGTCAGTAAAAATTAAACAGAGTATACTACTTCCTTGCTTTCAGTGTGGTGTTCTAAAGGCTGTGGATCATTAAAAATACTGCATAATTTATGAGGCTGTATAATAAAATCACAATTACTATGCAGCTGTGGTATTGGGCTAAATTGAAATGTTGAACCTAATAATACATTCATTCACTAGAAAGGGTCAATGATTATTCTTACACTTAACATTGAGCATCTTACTGCTCTGCATGATTAAACAATTGTTAATTTTCCTACTGCCTCTGGTCTGGAAGATGAAACTCTTTATTAACTTTCTAAAAATAAGTTTCCATTACAGAAACAGCTTGGTACTTTATTAGAAATGGTCCTGCTTGTGCATCTAATACTTTATCTTCTCAGTTTTCATCTCAAGACATTGCATTAATTGGTATGTAACATAAGATATGAAGGGTTCTCAAACTGAAAAATGATGGATCACATTAGAAATACTCAGGGAAAGGGAGAAGAGAAATTCAGATGGATGAATCAGTGTTACTGGCATATCATATCTGCGGTTTTGGTCTGTTTTGTATGTGAGAGAACAGCTATTAGCATGTATAGGATGGCATTTCTTCATATACTATTTGGTAGTCCCATTTGAGAAGATTTTTGAGGAAAAAAGGCATCTTTCTAGCTTGGTGTCATTATCTTGCTGTGGTAGACAAAGGTCCCAGTCTTAATCAGGTTTCTAAGATGTGAAGTTGTAGGAATAAAATTCTCCCATTTGTGAAGTGGTGCAGTCCAAAGGAACTGAAAAAGACATAACTGAAACGTGGGACAGAGATGGTAAAAGCAAAAAACGCACAGAGGGGCAGGGTCAATTTATAAGAAAGGCGAAGTTTTGCTTTGGTTTAGAACTTGTAAATTTCACTGACTTTCAGAAAAGATTCATGCCAAGTTCATTGTCTTCCAAAAGTGTCATGTAAGTCTTAAGGCTTCTGTCTTAATTTGATTCCTTCACAGGATTTTTCACTTGGTGTTGTTTTTTGCTTTGGAGTTTTTTTTCTACAGGAAATAGAAAGGGTCCTCAAATCTAATAAGGGATTAAATTTCAGCACAAGTGCCTCCTGCTGTAAAGTTCTACCTATGTTTTTTAGATCCTGCAGTTTGTCATGGCTGTACTAGAAAAATCAAAAAGTGAGCAAATGAGAAGACAAGAGATGTTCAAAATAATTGTGTGTAGTGGGTTGACCCTGGCTGGATGCCAGACACTCACTCAAGCCACTCTATCACTCCCCTCTGCAACCAGACAGGGAAGAGAAAATATGAACGGCTCATGAGATGAGATAAGGACTGGGAGAGATTGCTCATCAAATACTGTCATGGGTAAAACAGACTCAGCTTATGGAAATTAATTGAATTTATTGCTAACAAAATCAGAGCAGGATAATTAGAGGTAAAATAAATCTTAAAAACACCTTTCCCCAACTCCTCCCTCTTTCTCAAGCTTTACTGATGCTGAAAGACTTTTTTGTTTTGTTTTTTATATATTTTTCATGTATTTGTAGCTTTGTGGATTTTTAATGCCCAATTCTATAGCCTCTAGCACCTTATTACCTTTTTTCACACTTTACAGTAGCTATGTCACATGCTTGAAATTCTGTTTAGTTTTATTTTCAAGAAAAGAATTTCTAACAAAGACACTGTTTTGCACTAGAACTTAAGAGACAAACAAGAAATAGGGAAAAGAAGCCCCTGCAGCAGCTCCAAAGTGCTGACCCAAGGGTGTATTGCTGGGGCAACTGATGTATCTAATGTACCTGCTAAATATACTAATAAATTAACCTTATAAAAATAGTAGAAATCCTGTACTACACATGCCATATCTATGTTTTGTAGACCTGAAAGCTTTCATTAAAGATCTGCTTTTTGTACTACTATTTTAATATTATTTGGAAAAGTTTTTCTTCTGATTCCACACAACATTACCTTCTCCCTCAATGGTGCAGGAAGACAGGGAGTGGGGGTTACAGTCAGTTCATCACAAGTTCTTCCTGCCACTGCTCCAGTGTGGGTTCCCTCCCACAGGAGACAGATTTCCACAAACTTCTCTATCATGAGTCCATCCTGTAGACAACAGTCCTCCACAAACTGCTCCAATGAAGGTCATTCTTCCATGGACTGCAGACCTTTAGATGCAGCCTATTCCAGGGTGGGTGCTCCATGGGATTACAAGTCCTTCCAGGAAACCTTCTTCAGAGTGGGCTACTCCCTCTACAGGTCTGCAGGCCCCAGCCAAGTGCCTGTTTGACCACAGGTCTCTCCCAGCTTTCTCTCAGGCATCCACCTGCTCCTGCACAGGCTGCAGATGAATCTTGGCATCCCCATGGACCTCCACAGGCTGCAGGGGCACAGCTGCCTCACCATGGGCTGCACCACAGGCTGCAGGGGAATCTCAGCTCTGGCACCTGGAACGTCTTCTTCCCCCTCTTTCTGCACTGACTTTGGTGTCTGCAGAGTTGTTCTTCTCACGTGTTCTCACCCTGTTGTTTTCTGGCTGCAGTTGCAGCTGCGCAGTCGTGTTTAAATCTGTTATTACAGGAGTGTTGCCACCGTTTCTGACTGTCCCAGCCTTGGCCAGCGGCACATCTGTCTGGGAGCCAGCTGGGATTGGTTCTACAGGGGATGGAGGAAGCTTCCAGCAGCTTCTCACTGAAACCACCCCTGTAGAACCGAAAACCTGGCCATGCAAACCTCATGCACTGTGATATATAAAACATCTATCAAAAACACTTGGAATGAGTTAGAATTAGTACAAATTAGTAAACAAATGCTAAGTAAAGATCAGATTAGATTTTTACAATAACTATGAATGAAACCTGATATCTAGAAACATCAAAGGCTCTCCTTTTCATTGAGTTAATGTCTTATCCATTTTGAATACATGTGCTTTGTGCTTAGAAAGAGAGTTTCAGCCATATTCATCTATTTATTCTGATGAAGGAAACAAACTTTTCTTTCTTGAGTTTGCATGCTTGTTATATAATTGCAATTGCATTGCTATCACATGCCTGTGAATATTTTCCCCTGCCATTTTCTAAGTCTTTTATGCACAAATCTCTTTGTTTGAAGCTGTTCTCTTCTTCATCTTCAGGTATAATTATAGCTTGATTTAATTATAAACTTTTTTTTTTTTCCCCAGCACAAAAACTGTGTTCTAAAAACTCTCCTGGAAATTCTTATGATGTAAGATGCAGATAAAGTCTTCAATCCTCATATAAATAGCAACATGTAATGCAGTCCAGGAAAAGATCAGCCAGGTTTTCAGTTCAGTTTTTCAGTTCAGTTTTTCAGTTTTTTGCCTTTTCCAGTATAAATTTTTATATCAATGCCTTATTTCTCTCTTTTCCCTCCATAAATATAGAATATGACTCTTCAAAGGTGACTTGCAACCTGTGTCCTGAAGTTCTCCCATTTAAATGGCAGTAGTGCTTGATTAATCCTCAAGAGTTTGTGACTTCCTTTCTGCAAGCCTACCAAAACTTACCTCAGCTATGGGAGACCCTTGATGTAAAATGGCTCAGTGTATCTCAGCAACAGCTCAGAAGAAATGATCTGAAGGAGACCAGGAGTAAGAGATGGGTATTTGTTTAGATAACCCACTAACAAAGCCTGTGCCTATTGCATCACTGCCCATAAGTGTTTGACATTCAATGTGGGAGAAAAGGATGACTCAGAGGAAAAGTGTCCTTCAACAATATCTTATACTTTTCAAATTTTTTTGGCTATCAGGAATGGTAAAAATACGGATTTAAAAATACACACATACAGCACTTAAACCTCATCCATCTTTAAAAAGTTCTATTTCTGTGATGTTTTGCTTGTATACATGTTTCTGTTTTGTTCAAATAATGTAAAATGGAATTTTCACTTGTTTTTCTGAAGAGTGATTGTATCATTTCCTGATGGCCAAATACTTCTGTATCTCTGAAAAGACATTCTCTTTGTCCTCAGATCCAGAGGAGACGTGAGTTCCTCTTCTGACCCATTAAAGTGCCTAGGACTGGCTCCCATGTTGTGATATTACCTATTGGCACCAACTTGTAAATCAAGCTAGTCTAAAAAAAGCACTGAAAGGGTGTCATATTGGGTGGACCAATACATTCCCTTCAGAGAGAGGGAAAGCAAGGGATCTGAGAACACACAGAGCCTGAAGAAATCCAGATGAATCCCAAGAGGTTCATGCCTTGGTGGAAAACTCTGTCTTTGAAATCCATAGAAAGTTTATGTTTCCTCTCTACGAAATTCAACCTTCATCGCTGAATTTAAAATTTCTTCATTGTTTTAAACTCCCCTTTGAGACCCTTTGTTTCTGACTTGCTTTCTAATTTAAGTCCAGTATTTTAAGGACTGCAGAGCATCATATTTTTTTTCTTTCTTTCCCTAAAGCTAAAATGGTTTATGCAATTTAATGTGGTGTACAACTAAGTGTTTAGCAACTCCTGAGATGGCAGGAGCATCTGTCACTTTATCTGTCAAATCTTTTTTGGAGTACCTTGTGATAGCTGGCTGTACAATTGCTAGCATTCAATGGGGAGACAGAGAAAAAGATCACCAGAGATTACTGTATATCTTTTGATCTGTCACCCTTTGTAAACCATACTCATTGATGTTCAACATTTTATTTTTATTAACAGGATTTTCTAGGACCCTGCCTCTCCTTCCTACGTTGTTATGCTCTGATCTGAAGCGAGTTTGGCACCTCTTTCATTGTTGGTCTCTGAAAATAAACAAGTGTGAAATAAGGTATAAATATTTTCTCCAATACTGCTGTTAAATGTTAAATATTCAAGGTAGACACCAGAGTTCTTGTGATGCTAAGCTGCTCAGCATTGACTTCCCAAAGTTCCTGTATGGTAGGTATACAGCCCAGAGCCTCGCTCCAAAGTTTACGTATCATTCCATGCAGCCAGCGCCACGAAGTGAAAGTCATTGAAGGGGCAACTGCTGCCTCTGCTAAACATAGGTGCAGCATATTTTCTTTTTCTGTATCCATAAGGTTGGATCCAGGAGCTTGTACTTCTTCCAGGCTCTGTGTTTTAACCTGGCTGTGTCCTCACCCTTGTTCAGGAGGTGCCCTGCGTTTCAGTGGCCATCAGAGCAGTGGGGTCTGGGTGTTCCGCACAGCAAGTTGAGCCAGCAACAAGGCAGCAGGACGGGGCTGGCAGAGGCAGTAGTGTCATCAGTCCTGTGCTCCCACCTGGTCCAGTGCAAACGCTTGTAGCAATGTGGAATAACACAAAGTGGGATTTGTTTCAGAGTGTTTTCTGCTCTCCCTTACTCTGTCTGGTCTTTAGTCTATGGACTGTACAAATTCAACAGATTGTGCCAGATCAGAAGATAAGACTACCACAGAAAGTTCCCTGAAGATAAAGGGCCTTTCTCTTCATCCAGAGAAGATGAAGAGATCCTACCCAGGAGATAATAGATTTTTTTTTTCTGCATGTTGTGGAGAATGCTTGGCTCAATGCCAGAGCATTGTACTTACCTTCAACTCATGCTTCTGTAGTAAACACGATATCAGATGTAAAAGAAGACCAGACAAGACAAAAGAAGGCAATTTATGACTCTCTGAGTATTGAATAATATTTTTGCTCTAAATCAGGAGCCGAGCTGCCTTGGGTCAGCTGGACACTGTCCAATAGTTCTTACACTATGTGCTTAGTTCCTATTGCTTTTTAAAGCTATTAGAAGAGAAGCAGGATATAAATATATGTTTATTAAAGGCAGTATCTGTGTGTATTCAATTTCCACAGGCCTGAGGCAATGTGTTACTACAAACACGATAAGTAATTTCAGTGAAGCCCTCAAAGAAGATGTTACTTGTAAGAATTACTTTAAGACCATTTGTCCCAAAACTTATTTAATGTATACTTGAATGTATAACTAGAGAAGTAGGTACCTCTGTAACTTAAGAAGCAGCTTAGATCTCTGTGGATCCAGTTTCTTAGAAAGTGTAGTATTGATATTTTGGCTTTATCTCCTGTAATTGCCAAAGATAAATTTTTGTTTCAGTGTTTGTAATAAGCTTTATAGGTATTTGAGCACAACTGTCCTGTGCTTGTGCTCAATAAGCCTATATTACTGGCAGCAGCCGACAGAGCAAATAGGTCTCTAAAAATCTGAACAAACCAGAGACATTTGTAGATTTAAAGATAGCTACCATGAGCTGATACATGCTTTGAATTAATATTTTTAAAATCAGTTGGCAGTTTCAGCTATACAAAGAAAAATTCTATCAGTAATGCAGATTTTTTCTTTAGAATGGTGTCTTGGGGAGATTTTATGATGGTACTCTATTCCCTAATCATCTGCTTTATGCCCAGAAATGGCTGCTATGCTGTAAGATGAACTAGGTGGCAGGGCCAGAGCCTGGGAACCCCAGGTGGGGTCTGTTCAAACCTCAGTCTCCCTCTGGTGTGCTCAGGCTGTAGCACAGACATTTTTCCTTTGATTACTTTGGTTTCTGCTAGCTTGAAACAAGAAGTGAAGGTTCTTTTTTACTTTCCCGTAGCTTGGAGGTGGTAGTGGGAATCCTCTCAGTGGCTTTTTGTTTGTTTGTTTTTTGTGGGTTTTTTTTTCCCCTTGAATTGTTTTCAGGTTTTTTGTGCTTTTTGTGGGGGTTTTTTTTGTGTTGTTTTGTGCTTGGTTTTTGTTTGTTTCTTTTGGGGTTTTTTGTTTGTTTGTTTTTTTTTTTTTTTTCCTCGTGTGTGTGTGTGTGTGTGTGTGTGTGTGTGTGTGTGTGTGTGTGTGTGTGTGTTCTGTTTGTTTGCTTGTTTTTTAAGCCATCCAGGGAGCTGGCAGGGGCCACCCTAAACCCAAGACCTTGGGGAAGCTGAACCAACATGAGAAAGGACACTAAAATCCACCAATTTTCCTGCTGTGAGGAGGAGACCAACGCCAAAAATCCAGCAGGTTTGCAGCTGCTCTGTGACCTTTATTCTCCCCCTTCCCCTGAGACGAAAGGGGCCAGCCACCATCTTTGCCTTCCAGCTACAAGGCAAGGTGGGGGTGGGGTGTAAGGTTCAATTTTTTTCCAGCGCCTTGCCGGTATCTTGCTTTGTTAGCAAACTGTTTCACCTTTTTACAGTTTCACCCACTGATAGTCGTTTCTCTCATTGGCAAAAAGGGATTATTGGAGCCGTTTTCTTTAGAGAAAAACACTCCTTCCAGAGCGATTTCTCCTAAAATTTGTCTCTAAACTGAGACAAAAGGCTATGAAGTAATGCCAGTGCATGGGTACAGCTCTATATGTATTCTTGAAGTAGCAAGGGCATACGTGGTATAGGCAAGGTTGGGTGTCACAAAATAAGTAGTACAAGCACTGGGAATATGGAAAAAGTCACTGTATTTTATTCAAATCTACTACAGTATTACAGTAGAGCACTAAAGCTTAGGAAGCTGGTAAGCTAAGGGATACCAGAGATGTTTCTAAGTAATACTATTGGCTCTAAAGCTATCTTTAAAAATTTTCACTTGCAGCCTGGCGGTAGAGTAAATGCAAACCTGTGGCCATGCCTGAAGGTGAATCTCCTGAGGGTGTGCCTTTCTGCACCTTGGTATTCAGATCCTGGACTAGCTGCGCTCAAGTGTTACTTCTGGAAACATTCTTGATGGTGAAACTACAGGAGGTTAGCAATGGCAGGTTCTCTTTCTTCTGTCGTAACTTCTAACAGAGAAAAAAGCCTCTCTCCAGCTTAGATGCTATTGTTTGATCATCCAGTGGGTGACTCTTTCATACTTCAGTCTCAGAAGTAAATTACACTAACTGATTTCAGGGTTAATTCAAGGACCAAGGTGCATCTTCTTCTTAAAACATAACTAAAAAGGATAATCAAGTCTTGTTTCTTCAGTGAAAAGTTAGAAATTTCCACACAGGGCTCCAGTCTGAAATTTGACTGAAGTAGATAATTCTCAGCCAGGCAAGCTCTATGAAATACAAAGTAGACTCAGGTTGTTACTTGATTTTTAAAGCATCTGTTTTATTATTAATATACTTTTAATACCATCTCCCTGATTGTTTTACAGACTGACTACAATTTAAGTTAATGCAAAGACATTAAAAGGCTGCCTTTTAAATTTTTAACAGGAATAAAAATGTACACAGAGCATAGACTGTATTGAGTTATCTGGATCTGATCTACAAACACGCTAATACCATTTCACACTTTGTTTACATATATTCTTGGAAGTCATAGATGCTTCTGATTTTGTTTTTTGTAGCCACTGTTTCCTAGGTGGTCTAAATACTAGTTAAATGATCTTTTAGAGGTTCCTAAGAAGTTGAGACCAAAGTTCCACCCAGGTGAAAGATACTGGGAAAATGAAAGATGGAGATTAGTTAATTTAAATTGTAGTTAGTCTCCCCAACAACCACAACAACAAAAACATCAAATGAAACTAACCAATCAGACAAAACCAAGCCCACCCCAAAACTACAAAAAAACCCCAGCCCTCCCCCAAAACATATCAAAAGACATTGGAGAAATGGAAGCAGAGGAGAGAAAAATAAAGCAGCTTGAAATACTGTCTTTCTTCCCCTGCAGAAAGCTGTAATTGACTTGTAGACTAAAAATTGTCAAGAAATTCTGATTGGATTATCAGCTGTTCGAGATAAGGCATTTTTGACTGGACTCATCACCTGACTGTGACTCAAATGGAGAAGTGAAAGGCCAGTTATCTGATAGGGTGAATTTGACTTTTAGCTTGTTTATACTGTGTTACAGTTGTGAAGTGTAGGAACAGAACAAACAAATGTGCTTGTCTACTTAAACAAAACTTTTTTCATTGTTTTCTTCTTTTCTTTTTCCCCATTTAATTTTTAGCTGTTAAATCCCCTAAGTACAGGATTTTTGTGTGGCAGAACAGTAACTTTGATCACTCACGTGAACCACAGAGTAAAAGCCTATTTTGAAAATGTAAATCTCTTAAAACATTGGATTTGCCACATGTACATATATAATTTATTAAACCTCTTTTTGCTGATTCTCTTTCAAATAAGTAGCAGTGATTTAATAAACTTTGCTGCATGCTTTTAAAAAAAGAACCCATGCAAATTCTCTTTTGTCTCTCTAAACAACGTAGATATCTAGAGCTTTAAGGACATGGGATGATGTTGGTAACTTCTAATATGACCCTCCTTTCTTTTCAGATCATTCTCCTCATCCTGAACTAGTCCACACAACCACAAGTAAACTCAGGAAATTCAGAGAGGTTCATACCATCAGGCATGAAGATCTGCAACATCTCTCAGCTATCAGGATTTGAGGAAAACTATTGCCTGTCACTCCAGATCTCTTAGCTGAATCTGGAGGATCCCAGCTGCCCAGATTTGTGACCTGTTGGGATAACCTATGCCTTGAATTTCCTTTTCAAACACCAGAAACAAACATGGGAGGACACTGCTGGTCCAGTGTCTGAAATGCATGTGTTGGCAGAAGAGCAGGGAAGTGTGCCTGCAATTTCTGACTAAGAGATGACCCAAGGGACCCGCTATTGCCCTAAATGGATGCACCACAGAGCACGCATGTGAGTTATAGATGTTCCTAAACAGTCTAATCTAATCGGTAATGGAGAAGTACCAGTTATCCTTTACTATCCCACTGGAAAAAAAAAGCTGCATGTTTATACACATGTGATTTGTTCCTATGCACCTAAGATCTGCTGCTGTGATTACAGATATAAGGGTATGCCACCTCTTACATGTTAACAGAATTAATGACTAGGAGAAACAGTGAGCAAAACCTAAATATTCTGTGCTTTGGCAATCAAATCTTTCTCTGTGTGTTAGATAGAACATGAGACATATCCAGAAAACTGAACCAAATTATTTAATGAGCTGCTTTTTAAAATTTTTATTCAAAAAACAACTAAAAAATTAAGTTTCTTCTCTTTAGAAATTAGCATCTCTATCCAGTATAGAGTAGAGGATGACTTTGAAAAAGACAAAACAACAAAGTATGGCAGAGAAATAATACTTCTAACTATTGCACTGAAAACATAGTTATAAACAGAAGTGAGCTTCATTTTCTTCTCTTTCTTTTCAGTTTGGCTATAATGAGCAGTGGTCAGAGATCATAGGTTGTTTTACACTCCTGATGAGTCAAGCCAACAGAGGAGAGCTTCTGAGCTGGGACCTGCATAGCTTCCAAGAGTGAGTCATAGTCACTGGGGTGTCTATTCTCTTCATTTTCTGGGAATCACAGAGTCAAGAAGGCTTGTCACAGACATAAGCTTTACCAGGAAGTCCTGATCTAAAACAAGAAATGACAAAGATCAAGGGTTCATCGACCAACAGGAGTGCAACCAGCTGCAAAAGTAACTGAGTTTGGACTGTGAATACTTGGCTGGGAAGAGACAGTAAGTATTATTCACTCATTTGTTATCATTGTTAAACAAAATGCCTAGAAATACAGAATGATGAAATAAGTGTGAATATGTCTGCTGTGCTCAGCCTCACAAATAAGCCTGGGAAATAAATGAATGAACAGATCATGTTACCAAAGAGTGGAGATATGAGCGGAGCATAAGAACTTCCTATTTCTGTTGAGAAATCAGTGGCAGCTACAACCTCTCAGCACCGTCTGGTGCAAATCTTGTGCAGTTTACACCTTGCCATCAGGTATCCACTAATGTAGTTTTTGTGCTTTTCATCCCTTAAGATTGAATAATTGAAGGGGTTTTGTTGTTCTTACACTACATCAGGAATCCCAACTGTATTCTTCCACTTTCCCTTAATGATGAGAGCTTGTGTCTGTGCCAAGCAATTTGTGGTATAATTTGTAGGAGTTGTCTGCTGTCCAGAATGTGCTACACTAATGCCTCATCTCAAGAATGCCAGTAGTACAGTGACTTTCTTTTAATTAACTGTGATGTCAGCTTAGTGTAGGAGGCAAGCTCACAGCCTGTGAGTTGAATCTCTAAATTTCTGATCCAGGAAAGAAAATCACAGCAGGCACAGGCAAGCAGTTTTTGATATAGTTATAAAAATTTCCATGAGTTTGCTCTCCTAAGATAGAAACCTGATCAACACTTACAGGAACTTCTATTTTTTACTGTTACAAGGTCTGGTCTGCACAGAATAATAAGAATGCTGTGCACACAAAGCATAGGAATTTGCCATTAGAAAATCAATTTGCTGGATGAAATTTAAATTGTCACAAATTATTTCTAAGTATTGAAAATGAATTAAGCACAGGGATGGAGGGAAAATTTAATAATCTGTTTGGAGATGGTGTTTATTTCTCTTAGTTTAGGTGAGTCCAATAAGAGCAAGTTAAGAAGATTTAGAAATAGAGTCCATCATTCCCCAAAATTTGCAGGAGAGTATCACTGGTTTCACACTGGTCCTGTCTGACTAAGGTTTAATTCTGATCCATCAAAAGTTTCAAAAAGTTTCTCATTTGTTGCAAAGCCATCACAATTCCCTCAATAACACACAGTTAAGAATGTTGTATCTGTGGCTTCATATACTGCAATCCATGCCTCTCTCTATAGCCTTCTGCGAGGAGTAGCAGGGATGCTTTTCCATAGAAATAGCTTCATACATGGGACAAAATGATGCTTTTGGTAAATATTTTATTTGCAAAAAGGGGTAAAACTAAAGCAAAACCAATCACCCAAACAAAAGACATCCAACAAAACTGCGAATTCATCTGAACACAGTGACCCAGTTAGTTCTTGGTTTGGTACCTGGCTCTGAACTTAGCTGTACTTTCTTGGGAAATTACTAGGCATTTCATTTGTGTGCTTTGATGATCACTCTGAATTTGGGAACTGGGACCTCTGAGCCTCTGGATTCAGCTAGGGCATGCTTATTATTCTGGCAATGCTTTCTGACAGGCCATCCCATGGGCCCACTGGTTTTGCCCATTGGTCACCCACTACTCAACACCATAACTAAAAGTTACACTGGTGAACCCTTGGGAGTACCTGGAATTCAATGCCTGAAGTAATCGCCCTCTGTTACAGGGGATAATCCCTGTAATCCCTGTAATCCCAGTATTTCTTCAGCCTCACAGAAAATATAATTAAATGGCCAGAACTTCTGCAAATTTTTTCCAAGTGTCATTATGATCCTGGATCTCTCCTCTGGTACGAGGTAACACATACCAAGGGTCTTTCAGGTGACAAAATGAATGATTTACAAAGTCTAGGATTACTCAAAGACATGTATTTGTTATTTATATTTACTCTTTCTTGGGGTCTTTAAATTGCATATAGCCAAACTCTTCTTCCAGCAATCCAGCAATGATAATTTTTCATATTTTCAGATACAGCTCTTCTTCAGAAATTACCTCTATTTTGAAACAAAAGTAATAACTCTTCTACCATGATTGCTTGCCTTCATATGGAACCTCTCTCACATTACTGTATAGCTTCTTTTTCTTTATGTGCTAGAAAAATATTTTGAAGATTGTGAGTATCAGTAGTTCCCGATGACAATGTTCATAAAAACATGGATAAGAGAAGTAGGATATAATTCCTGTAGTTTTCTATGACATTTATAAGATTGTGCAGTTTAAATATAATGCTATGGAACATTGTATCGTGTTCTGTTTCAACCAAGTAAGATGTTTTTAGTAAGCAAAAGTGGCAAGTGGAAATTTTGCCTTGAGATGAGCTAGATTAACATCCTCCTTTCCCCAGTTACATCTTTTTGCTTCAGCTTGTTTTCAGAGGGGATTACCACTACACAAAAGCAGGGTTACTTGTTGTTGAGTCAGGCCTTTTGTCTTACTGTATTTTTTGTGACAGCAGTTTTTAGCACCATTATTGCCAGACAAAGAGGTACTGACATTGTCGAGGAAGACAGTTTTGAACACTCAGCACAGCCTGATTTACTCCAGTGCCCCAGGCCTCTATTAAGAACACTCCAGCATTATTCCTACGTTTACATTTGGCATAATTCTCATATTATTTGCTTTATTTTCCTTTAATCAGGGTTTGAAATGCTATTGTATTCCCTTATTACTTTACACTTCTCAATGCTGTCGCCCTCTGTGGTCAAAAAGCATGAAAAACCTCAAAATAATTGACCTCAGACTGAGATTGAGCTTAAAATCAAATGGTCTATTAAGTGCCTGTAACAACCCATTGAGCAATTTTTCAGTTAGGAGCATCCACTTTCACAGTGTCGGAAATCATCTGGGCCAATGTACACCACATAAATAAAAAGCTAAGGGATGTTTTGTGAGATAAGATCCCCTTCTATAAAAGGAAGACACACAAGAAGTGGCACAGAAAAGGGAGTGAACTTCACTGAGAGGTGAACTGTTTCTTCATTTTTCTCCCTCACTACCCCAGAAAGGCAGTATTATTTTTAAGTGCAGGAAAAATTCTGAAAAATTCTCATTTAGCATAATGGCAAACAACTTTTGACTCAACCCTGTATTTACATAAGTCATGAAAATGACTTGAAAAAGAAGTGTTAGGTCACAGGTTTGGTAATTAGAAGATGATATTGGGCATTGCTAATGTAAAATGTTAGAGTATTAGCACGCCAGTGAAAGTCTATGCTTTACAGCAGAGTTTATACTGCTTTATTTAATACGACTTTAGACGTGCCAGGTGTTGGTACATCCAGAAATGTTCTCATGGGAGGCCATTCTACAGCCTAACAATTATCACCATGGGCAAACAGTCTCTGCTCTTCCCTGCCCTTGCCAACTGAATGCAGTTGAGTCAGCTGTGTTCTCTTTTCAGGTGTCTTGATAAGTCCTCAAAGATGCTCTTGATTTTGCAGAGTCTCCTTGTGTCTAGGCTCAAGTAGGAGGCATTTTCAATACTTTTTTTTTTTTGCTTCACAATATTGAGGTAAAAATACCCATTTTCCAAGTTGTCTCAAGTGGCAATTTAACAGCTTCCTCATTTTATCTGAGTTACTAGCATGGATAATTCTCAGGATATGCAGACAAATGTGTTAATGCACATGGTGACCCCACAAAACAGTACCTTAAGAAGTGGAAGAAATAGCATCCATTTTAAAAAGGGACGACTGCATGCTTTTTACACTTTTGTACAAGTTTTTATTCAAGACATTGGTCTTCATATGACTCTGAATTCTCAGAGATCATTCTAGGTATTCAAGAATAGGAACTTAATTCAAAAGCAGAACAGTAACAGTCAGGACATATTTTCATGGCTGCTGCTTTGCTTGCAGAAGGATGTGATTTCTGTTTTGTCATCTTTAAAGGTTTTGCATGCTTGTGCTTATGGTCTGCATTTCTGGGTCAACAGAAGTAACACAGTCAGTGTGTTTGTGATCTTGGATAACTTTTACAAACTACTAGTTGCACCAGTGACTTCTGGGACAGTGTTACCACACTAATTCTCTAAATACCAAAAATATATTACATAAGCTTTTTAGACTACAAAAATGCTTGGGGAGAACAATCTTAAAGGCTATATATTATTGTTAACAAAAGTGTTTTCTGTATATACTAATCTATTATTAATTAAATCACAAATGCATGTTGTTGTGCCATCACTTACCATTTCTGTTATCATTGTTTATATCCACTTACTCTGTATTCTTACCTTTAAAATTAAATACAATTTTACAATTCCAGGTACAACTAAGGAAGTAAGGCAAACTATTTCTTTTAACTTCAGGTCAAAAAAACAGAACAGCAAAAATTAAGCAGTCGTGCAAATATTAAAAACCTTGTGCAATTTGCATATCTTCTTAATGGTGATACAAGTTTTGCCTATCATCTTATTGATGGTATTCTTAGTATTTCCTTCCGGGCTTTTCAGAATAGTGACATCCTTTTCCACACATGCCTAAGTCTGACAAGTGAAATCAGCTCCTGAAATGAACTCTGAAGGTCAGCATTTTAACAATAACAACCCGAAAAGATTTTTTTCAGCTATGCCAGATGTGTTGGTTCAACTAAGTCCTGTTTTTTTGTTAGTCCTCTCACCATATAGAAAGTTACACTGAAGCTGCAGTGAACTCCCGTGTACCGAGATTTAACAAACTGCAGTAGTTACCATCCATGAGCTTCAGTCCTTTGACCCACATTCTGTGGTCAATTAATAAATTGACAGTCTGTAAGGTTGTTTCACACTCGGATTGAGTAAAGATGACAAGGAGAGGGCCCTACATCAGTGGTTTCCTTTCACAGTACACTTAAATACCATCAAATCCACAATCAATGGCAATGCACACACGTTTAACAAAGCTTTTAACCTTTTAGCCATCAGGCCATCTGCCTTTCAAGAAATATTGCTCATGGTTCAAACAGCATGCAAGGGATTGTGTCTCTCCTTCATGTTCTTATGACTAGAATCTCTGGGTGGATGAATGCCTGGAAATCTCTTCAACTACCCCACTGCTTCTCAAATTAAAACAAACAAACAAACAAACAAATAAATAAATAAAGCTGTAGGGACTACTATGCAAGAGTCATCCATGAAAAACATCCAGTCAAAACACCAGAAACAGTGATGGGAAAGAAGACTAACCACTTCTCAGTGACTCCTCTTGAGCCCCCCAAGATCTAATGTGGATACATATGCAACATGAAGTAGGACATGAGACCCTTTCCTTTCAAGAAATGATAGGAAAAAAACACCTTGTGTTTTTAACATAAGCACCTTAACCTTCAGGCATAGTAACATGAGTGGAAGTGGAAAAGCCAGGGACACCTGTCCCAGGCATGCTGCAAGCCTTGTCCCTGCCACAGAACCTGGACTGGACCAGCAACTTCAAAAGTGAAACAGGGAGCATGTCCAACTGTGAGTTACTATTACCTGTATTAAAGGGCAAAACCAGTTCATTTGAATTGGATTTGGCCATCTGTGGACCCTGACTTTAGAAAATTATACTTCTCTACAAAATACTGGGAAATTCCTGGCTGATATGATGCACAAAGCTCTGATGAGGCATAGTCATGTGCCAAGAAGAATGCTGCACATAAGGTGTATCATTCTGACTGCAGGAGCTAAATGAAAATGAGTTGTGGGGTTTTAAATACTGGCGAGGACAGTAGACGGGAAGAAAGGATTCCTGGGGTAGATAAATGAAACTAACAGGAATGGGTTACAAGAACATGAGCTTTTAGGCTAGATTTCAGAAATTACTTCATGAGGGCTTTGCTTCACTGATTAAAACAGGTTGAAGGATTTGAGTAGTTGGGATTCAGCAAGAAAACACCAATCAATTACTCTGAAAGCAAGAGAGTCCCCAGGGGCAGACACCAACAGCAGAAACTGGGCTGTTACAGGCATGTGTGTGTGTGTCTTATAACACATGTTGTTGAACATCTTTGGCAAAATAATTCCACTACATGTAGACTTGATGAAGAATCATCTGATTGAATCAAGATGAAAACAAAATGTTACTGGCTATTAATCAGTGAACTTAGCCTTGTAAATATACAAACTATATTGGAATATAATACACTTGAAATTGAAGTGGGTTTTGCTCACTGTTTTTCTAGAGAATGCTCTTTCACATCTTTTAACTCATTGACAGATAAAAAATGGTACGGATTTGTAATTAATAAATATTCTTTTGTGGGACAGAATGATCAAAGAATCAAGGTAATTTTTTATTCAGTGCTTCTACTCCAAATATTTGTAGGAACATCATGAGATTTTTCCAGCCAAACAGAGAAATCTGTTTAGGACCAGTATTCCCTTAAATATATTCATCTTGTATTCAAGATTCCACATCTAGGTAGTCACCTTGCAATCAGTAGAGAAATAGATACTTCCAGGAAATGATCCATCTGACATGGATCAGACTTTACTGTAGGGTGAGATATTTTAACCATTGTCCAATTCTCCTGACTAAACATAAAACAAATTTAGAGTTATGCTGTGAAATTCTACATGTAAGACAAATCCTGACACTAAAGTCCCCCTCTGTTGCTAAGGACAATCTGACTTCTTCAGAAGATGGTAATTCTTCAGGAGAGGTCTTCAAAAGCAGATTGAAATGAGCAAAGCTAAGAAAGGCTGTGTTGGTTTGATATCAACAGGTATGAGGTATCCAACTTGTGGATTTTTTTCAGCTTCTTTTCTAGGTGTGGGACCAAATTACTAACAAAATAAGAGAATTTTTTGCTGCAGAGATAAGTGTTCAGTGGTACTTGTAAGGAATAAGTTAAACCTGTGGAATGACAACAACTCTTAGGTCTGAGGAGCAATGAAACCTCAGTGTTTCTTTTCCCTGTTACAGGGTGAGTTCATCTTCTGTTATTTCTTCTGTTTGTCTCTTCAGCTGGGATAAACTAAATTCTGAAATAGCGCAAGAGATAAAAGATCTAGAAAAAACCTGAATGCTGCTGCTGATGTGCTACTGGTGTTGTTAGCTACCTCACCCATATATTTGTTTTTACCTTAAAAGTTTAGAAGAAGCCCCATGACATGAATGAGGTGTGGTATCTGACAGTAGTGGCCCTTAAAGTAAGAGAAGCCATTAGGAGGTACTTCTGATGGGAACAGATCACAAAAATCATTGCTTATGTAAATGACAAGTAAAAGCACCATCCTCTGAAGAGAGAAGGTGTTCTTCTGGTAAGATGAGTAATAAAACTGCAAATGGTGGGGGAAAAACAAGTATTAACTGCCTTATGTTGTCAACTTTGATAGAAGGTTCTTTTTTGCCCTGTAATTCTTGGATGAAATGTTCAAGTGAAAATATATTTAATGAAAGTTTAGGCATCAACATGTCGCGTTGGCAAAAAAAACCCACAAAACCCAAACAACAAAAACAACACAGGAAGAGAATAAAATCAAGTATTTTGGGCATGAATAGAACACACTAAAAAGAATTTTCATATATCTAAGAAGGATAATCCATTGAAAAACTTAAAACAAATTCCACTGAAAGTAGGTATAAACTTTTGCCACACAATAATTTCAAGCTAACAGGTGACACATAAGGCCAAAGCAAAAAAGTACAACCCAAACAGGATTTAACTGCTGAGGACTAAACTGTGCAGGATAGATAAGCTTCAGTTAAGGTGATAAGAATTTTTCACCGACTTCAGCTTCAGGACCTAAGTTATAAGGCGAATGTTAAATGACATTGAATACTGACAAGAGGCAACAGTTCTGCATTGTTTCTGCACAGAATTGCACATAATGTGTTTAATCCAACTGGTCCAGCTACTTGGGGGAGGCTGCTGGACACTGCCTTACCTAGACATTTGAAGAAGGTACCAAACCCACAGAGACTGATTTAAGGTTACACTTTCAAAACCCAAATGTTTCCAGATTTTAAACTTATTTTTTCATTCCTTGTTACCAGAATGATGACTGTCAGCTCTTTCTTTGACTCAGATGTTGCCACACCACAAGGCAATGTTGCTGAACTTCAGAAAACTGACACCAAATGGTGTCTCTGTCTTAGCTGGACATCACCAGGTGAAAAAACAATGTTATCTGAATCTTGTGAAAAGGACTTATAACTGATGATGGTACATCTTAAAATGTCTCTTGCTCTGTATGGTTGCTGTGGGAAACAGTGGAAGTACCATAGAAACCTGCAGAACATTATGTAAGAGAGTCCCTCATGCCCTGTGAGAAATTCTAGGTGTTGTGGAGAGGAGAAGACTCTGTAGGAGATCATGAAAAGATCAGAACATCTTGGTGGCCACTAAAGGCTGTGGAAGCCACAGAAGATAATCAGCAAAAGAGTGGTTTTATAAGTAGTTGAGGCAGGGAGAGGATGTAGGGAGAGAGAAGGCTGGAAAAAGTGTTTAAGGGATCTGCATAGCTTCCATGCTAGAATCTTGAACAGGAAGGCCTCCAGATGATAGCAGAGTGACTTTGCAGCAAACTTGTCAATATGTTCTTTTAAGTCAGGCCAGAGGGTGGCAATGAATTCTATCACCATCAAGAGATTATTTCATAAATAGGGAACATTTTCTGGGAGCAGAATACTTTTTTTGTATTGCAAAGAAATCAGGCCTTTTATAAAAGTTATCCTGTTTTCTTCTTGCTCAGTCTTAAAAAGAGTTAATTAGAAGTTACATGGTTTACAAACCATGTAAAATATAAGTAGACAGGGGAAGAGTTAAACAGGAAACAGAAACTGCTAACAAGTATTACATTTGCATAGCATAATCTCTAGTAATTGTTCTTAATAAAGGGAAAGAAAAATCAACAATGATCCTGTACACGTGATTTTCAGTTAGATGAAGACTGGATTTACCCAGACATTCACAGTATATTATCCATAAGTGGAATAATTACCTCCATTTACAGCTGCTATACCAACCATCAGGATCTTTCAGTCCTAAATCGATCAGCTGGAAGCAATTGATTTCTGACCTTCTCGGTCTTTACTGGTTTGACTGCTTATCACTGCTCATGGCTGTTATCTGTACCATTGTGACAAGAGGCAAGCTCAGACAACATCGGTAGTTTTAATTACCATGTCCTTTGTATGCTGTCAACAATGAACACAACTGTACAAGCAGTGCTTCCCCTTGGAGAAACAGGCCTTATAACAAGATTTGCCCTCTGTTAGCATGAAACACTAACTAGCACAGTCATGATAAGCATATCTGCATCAAAAACTAAACTATATCTATCTTGAGCAATAAATTACAGGGCTTCCTTTCTTCAGGTCCCTGTATTTCTTGCGGCCTAGAAGGACACCGAGTCGAAAATCATAACCACAAGCAATGCACAATGTTATGTAGCCCATGTGAATGTAAATGATGAGAGCAGCCCTAAGTCAGTAACTCGTGCCAAATGAAGCTAGGTTGCAATGTTCCAGTAGCTAAGTTTTCAGATTATTCTGGATCTTTTTAGTTACTGTACTGGAGACTGGGTTTTGGGGAGTCTTTCTTTGTCTTTTCTTTTTTTTTTTGTTGTTTTTCTTTTAGCTTGTGACACTGACTACTCTAAAGGAAGATTCAGAATATCATTGGCTCAACATGGCCAAAAAAATCCTTACAGTTTGTACAGTTTTTAGATGGGGAAAAAACTGACAACTGGCTGTCATAGTTTCATTATGTTGCCATTTTCCACCTGTTGAATCCTTGTAATCGGAAAGACAAGCATGACTTACACAACAAAATACGTATGTGCAAACAGACATATAAAGAGTCAGCTGAGTTATCTGAAGAAGAAATTACTTCTATGAACTGAGAAAATCTGTGCAATTGATACAAACTTAACCTGCACAAACACTGTTTGGAAATAACCCAGCAAAATAGAAGGTTAGTGTTGATCAGTTTCTTTGGGATGTCTGTTGCTGAAGTCCTTCAGGTAAGCACACCATTTATGT
Organism: Trochalopteron elliotii; assembly: GCA_024734555.1. NCBI lineage: Eukaryota > Metazoa > Chordata > Aves > Passeriformes > Leiothrichidae > Trochalopteron > Trochalopteron elliotii. The sequence continues at coordinate 924,841 of JANPWX010019821.1, forward strand.
TTGCTGCCAGGCCTCCAGAAACTGGTAAGTGTATAGCTGCAGAATCAACAAGTTGCTCTGTTTTGTCTGGCTACACAGAGACTCATGAGAGTAGTGGGTAATGCTGAGGTAGGATCTCACAGTGACAATATCGGGGCCGGGGGTGGGGAAAACACAAGAAGGCAGGGTGAGGAGGAGGGGAGGAGCAATTAAGCATGTAGTGGAGGAAGATACCTTTCCAAGTCTGTTCCAGTTTTACCACCTTCAGGATGATGTTTGCATTCACACATGACCAGAAAGGTACTTGTGGAATCCTGTCAGAGGGAAAAAAAGAATGCTGACTTGGACTTCACCAGAAAATGGATATTCATTGTCCTTACAAGCATTGCTTTCACCACCCCCTTAAAAAATACTCTGACTTTTTATAAATGAGAAGGGTCTTTCCCTACAGTCTGTGATGTGATTTCTGATATTGATGAAAAGAAAGTAGTGCTGTCTCATAGCAAATGTGACCAAGCGCAACCAAAACTCTGTGATTAGCACCTTGAGCCATCAAACAGACAGAGGTTACGGGATGAGAAGCTGGATACGTGTCTTTTCTGCATTAGGTCATGGGGGAGGCCACAGCTTCAAAACCCTGTGGGGGTTTTGAAAATCGGCTGTCCATGGTGTGAACAGTGTCTCTAGGAGACTGACTGTCCTTTTGAGAAGAACTCAGGTAGACATCTCAGGCAATATCAAACTAGACCCAACCAATCAAATTTTCAGATCCTCGATTAATTCCTTGTTTAATAAAAACATGGTAGTTAATAAACTTTTCCTTCCCCTTTCTTCTTTTTCCTCTCCTTCCCAAAATAAAGAGATGTGCTAATTTTCTTGAGCACAAGGTGGCAGGATTCAGCTTCACTTTAAAGCCAATAAAGACAGAGCAGTGCTTCAAAGTGATAAGGTTTCCATTATTAGGAATGCAAAATCAGCCAGAATAAAGTAGATAGATAAATCTGCAAATAGGTGGAACACTGGAAGGAATAAAATATAGGCTAAAACACTTGGAGAGTGCCTCGTGTCTGAAGAAAATTCACAATAGTTTTGTATGGAAGCCAAATTTTGTCATTTAGGGAAAAGGTGTGGGATCTCATATAAGAGAAGCAGGAACACCTCAGTGTAGTCATCAGCCCAAAAGACGGTGTTGACTTGAGTTCACAGGTTTGCTCTGAGTCATGGTACAGACATGTATCTCTGACCACAGTTCTACCTTGAACACAAGAACCTCCATGTGAAAAGTTTCATGGGAATTGGGATATTTCACTGGAAAACAAAATGTTTCTGATAAGATCATGAGGTTCCATGAACTGTCCAACCACTCCCTCTTGTAAGAGCTAAAAATTCCCAAACTGTAAGCAAAATGTAAGCAGTTTATTTCTACACAATTTTGGTAAGAGTGGTCTTTCTGTACACACTCCTTTGGATGGGATAGGATACCACAGCACACATACAAATCATGTGGCCTTTACCTGTTCTCAGACTCTGTGGTATAATTTCTTATTCCTCCACCTAAATAACAGTACTCTCACAAGGAATCTTTGAGTTTTCATCTCCTACCTCTTTTCCAGAAATAAATGTTTCAATCTTTACAGATATTTACAATAATTCCTATACTGTGACACATTCTTTATGTATGAGTTAAAGCTTCAAAACTTTTGAAGTAATCACTCAACTTTAGAACAACGATTTCAAGCAAACACTGAGTTTTTCTGCATCTTCAGGTTTTCCTTGTAATATATTCAGATGATTATTCTCCTATAACTTTATCTATGTCAGTAAAATAAAAATGGGCAAATAAATAAATATTGCAAAGGAACAGAATTTCTCGGATGTCATTGATTTGCTTTCACCTACTAAGGCAATTCTCTTTACCAGCTCAGAAGAGGTTTACCTCACCAGCTCTGAGAAGGCTCTATTACGCAAGATTTGAGTGTTCTCTGAAGTGATCTATTTGCTGTGCTTAACTGTCCTTTTCAAAAGTTTTCATAATGTCAAACATGAATCTGCCTTGTTGTAAATCAAGTGTATTATCCTTGTCCTATCCTATAGACAAGGAGAAAAATATTACCTGTCCTTGTTACATATTTCAGGGGTGTTATTGAACTTCCTATCAGACTTCATGAACTGAAGAAAGTGAGTTCTTTCAACCTTGACTCAATTCATATTTTCTAGCCCTCTGATCTTTGCTATAGGTTAACCACCTTCGGGATGATGTTTGCTCTTGTAGCATTACCAGAAAGCTACTTGTCTCTAGTGGTTTAGTTGTGGCTTCTAACAGTTCCTTAAATACTTGATTCATATTGTGGCTCATCCTTAAGTACTGATTAATAGGAAGTACTTAAGTATTTTAAGTTCTTTTCTACTTTCTTGAATCTACGAGAAAAAAATGCACAGAAAACATAGAACTAGAACTTATCTATATAGAAATGAAGTCACGATTTCCCACAGAATTTCTTTGTACAGCTACCCTTTAGTAATCCTGGAATTTAAAGACTCGAAGCAGGAACTGTGCCTGTAGAAGGAGCTGCTGTTTCCCCTACTAAGCCAGCAATGGTATTTTTGATGGAGCATTCCATAGCTTTCATATTGGCAACTTTGGTGGCCTGAAAAATATGACACTTTCAGTTTGTTTCTTCCCACATTCCTCCCCCAGCCAATTTTAGTAAAAGAATAATTTTAGGGGGAAAATAGATTTTTAACATAAATAATTTTACCATCATATTTTCACACCTGATAATTTTTGGCATTGTCATGCAGAACTCTATGTGTCTCAGACTTTCTAAGACAAGATTACTGTACAGTTCAGCAACACTCCTATGAGAAATCTTCTGAATTGCAGCAAATATAAACTGATGTTCACCTCAACAGGTGATAATACCCTTTTCCAAATGTTGCCTCTAGCTTTATTTGACACTGACCTGCAGACTTATGAATGTACGATCCAGCCTACAGAACTTTACTATCTCAATACTACTGAATTATCTAATTAGCAAATTTGATCCAACTGCATGGTTTTATCTAAAACTTCTTTCACAACTCTTCAGTTTCACAGATTCATAGAAAACAGAGATATCTGTGAAAGAACAATGTTCAGTGTATGTCTATATGATTAGACAAATGTGAGCTTGTTTTCATACAATAATTAGGACAGTTAAAATGGGTACTTACTGCTCTAAAGAGGTGATGTCTTTGTGTTCCTCCAGGGGAGAGAGGGCAAATAAAGCATATTTTCCAAAGCTGCAAGTAGACTTGGCTGGAGAACAGTAATGAAGGTGTTGCAGTAACTTACAGGTTTCAAAATTTTACTTCGATCCTGCATTAAGGCTCTTTCTCAAGGTTTTTTCTAATTTGAATCATATTGCATTTTATGCTATTATTTTTTGTATCTCTTTCCTCTAAATTCTTTAAAAATCACCAACTTTTGCCTCTAGAAAATTGCTGCATGACATTTTAATCTTACTTGTTATCCTTCCATAAGTATTTTGTTTAGAGAAATACTTTAAATTTATTAGTGCCTTTCAAAAAAAAATTGTAATAGGTGTAGACAAAAGGTCCTCCCATGTTTTTATATAGTATCATTGGCTTTGTTATTCATTTGGACTCTCTTCATCTTCCTTGTGTTTTATTTAGAAGGGACTAAGTGCTGAACTTCATAGAGAGGCAGTATATTCTGAGTGTCTACACAACAAATTTACTTAAACTTTAACAACTTCGGTTTAAAAATATCATGACTGACAATACTTTTGATTATGTCTTTTTGTACAGTCTGCATTTGTTGCTTTATAGGGAGGTATATTATTTGTGTATAGTGTGTTTTAGCTAGGTATGGCTATGACTTTCTTAGCAGGATGTTCTTCTAAAGCAAAATCAACCCACATCAGGCCTACAAAGCCACCTGGTAAGATGTGGTTTTTCCTGATAGCCCGAGCAGATGCAAATGGAAAGGAGTGTGTTTTCAGCTAGTAAGTGTCATGACAAAATGATTCTCGAGCACCTTCTGTATTAACAGTGTTGCTGTTCCCGAACAACACTATATTAACTGTTCATTCTGTACCTTTGTAAGAGGAATTCTGTAACCTTTTTTCTTTAATTCGCCCTGATTTAGTAATTTCAAAATACTCCGCTTGAGTAATTAGGTAAGAAAGGACCATCAACATCTTTATACTTAATGGTAAGGTGGTAAGAGAAGAACCTGTCGTCACAGATGAAGGACTACCTGTCATGTGCCAGGACAGAAGCACAGAATCTCAGAAACGGCAAGGGAAGAGCATCCCAGATCAGCTGCTCGTTGCACCTGCGAATACGTGACACACGTATGTCATTCAGACTTGCCTCAGCCTCGATGCACGGAAATGATAACTTCTTGTGGCGTGTCGGGTGCCGTGCCCCTCCTGCTCCGGGGGCCGGTGTGGCGGCCGGGGCTGGCAGGCACCCCCGGGCCGAGCCCCGCGGCCCGGCCCGGGGGTGTCAATTTATCTTTAATTGGTCCTGGAATAGTAATTTCAAGATACT
>JANPWX010019821.1:929776-1189032 GCA_024734555.1 Trochalopteron elliotii
GCTGGGCTGCCCCGCGTCCTGCGGGTGCAGCTCCTGGCGGATCTGGTGCACGGGATCGTCGCCGGGCATCGCCTCCTTCCCCGTGCCGCAGAGGAGCGCCGAAGGCGACAATGTTACCGAGATGTGAGTACGGCCCGCGAGCGGGGGCGACGGGCCGGAGCAGCCGGGGCAGCTGCGGGCGGGGGCGGCGGGAACTGACCCACGCCAGGAGGCTCCTGCTCCGCGGGCAGATGCGGTGGCTTGAAGCCTAAGAGCCCCGTGTGATTTTATTTGGACGCGGCTCACCAGAGCTGCCGCTGCCAGCCCGTTTAGATGATGAATCCTAATTGTTCGCGATGCAGGTCGCGGGGACCGGGGCGGGGGTCGGCGCCGGCTGCAGCGGGACCGCGGGGCAGCCGGGGAGCGGGACGGGGCTGGGGCTTTGCCTCCTACCCTTGCCCCAGCTGCTGCCGGGGGTTGCGCACCGCTCAGCCCGCACCTCTGCGGCGGCAGCAGGTATGAAACGGAGGGTTTTTTCAATTTTTTTTAAAAAATATTTATTTAAATTTCGTTCCATCAGTTTATCGCTGCGAACCGAGAGTTTTGGTGGGTGGCTTCCCCTTCGCCCCAGATTTCTCTCGTTTTATTTGCGTGCAAAAATAAAAAAAAAAGCAACCCCCCCCCCAAAAAAAAAAAAAAAAAAAAAAAAAGACAACACCAAAAAACCCAACCCACCCAAAAAAGCCTAAAGGAAAAGATGCGGCAGAAAGTACCAGCTGACTGCCTTTCCTGCCCTAACCATAGGAATGCGAACCTGCTTTGACCTTCTCAGTGGAGGTGGGTGGAAGGAAAAAATACAAAACCTGCAGAGGAATGAACATAGTGCTGCTTGTCAGCAATTGGGAGGGAATTAGAGAACCCTAATAAAAAAGGGTTTTTTTCCCCTCTCATTCCCTGTGGTCCTTCCATCCTTGCTGGCCTCAAAGACATATTTGGTGAGGGAGTTCTGTAGCTTTTCGTGGTAAATCCTGCATCGTTTCATAGCTCAGAACCCCATGGCATTTCATTGCCTAAGAAAACCTCTTGCAGAGATAAAAATTTTGGATACTGGAAGTGTGGATGATAGAGCTCAGAAAAAAACCTTCTCAAGCTGTTTTGTTTATATTTTCCCTACCCTTGTTTTTGAATTGTTTTCTGTGGCATTTAATGTAAAAGATACCACCATATTTGCCCCAAACCTATACAGATTTCTCACTATTTGTATTTTCTATCCTTCTACTGTTTTTCAGTGTCTTTTAGAAGAAATTAAAAAGTACTGTGAAGTACAGTGTGAGTTTAGATTAAATTCTAGCCTTTGGGCTACATTCCTGCAGTTTGTTGAAGTCAGTTTGCGGCATTTCCCTGCATGTGCTTGGGGGAAAAGCTGGAGGCATTCATTTCTACTACTCATGTATGGCCTACCTTTCTGAGGTTTTTTGGGACCTGCGCTAAAGAAATGGTCTTTCTGGGTTCTAACTGTTATTGATTCAGATGTTTGTGTAATACTCTGAAGATTGCTTAAACAGAAAAAGAAATTACTTTGAGCTATGCATCTGTGATCATTTTTATAGGCTGTGGGAGCCTTTTTAAACAGTGCATTCTGTTTAGAAGTAACAGAGCAATTTTCCTCTAGAATTTAATTTCTGTCTTGAAAGGCCAAAACAGAAAACACATATTGTAAATATGTTTTATTCCATGATCAACCTAAAACGTGTCTAGTCATTTTGCATTGATACCTTTGGCTTTAATTTTTCTGGGTTTTTTGAGCATCATTGTCTTTACAGTTCTTTTTGATTTTTACTGTATCATTCTGTGACATTGCACATTGTTGTGTTTGGTGATCTAAAAATAATTTTGAGTCATGGATTTCTCAGGAGATGCTGTTGCACGTATTTAAGATGGCCTTTTCATGCGTGCTTTTAACATAAAACACAGGGACCCTTTAATTAGTTTATAGACTAATTTAAAAAATTTAACTGCAGTAGCTGTCAGGTTATTTCATTGTGTAAGCTCAGTAAACACTAAGTACATACAGAAACAGTTCTAGAACAGTAGGTACAGATTGTCAAACTGTTTTTAACACCACAGATCTTGCCTAATTCTAGCTAAAAAACAGGTTTAAGAGACTGGAGTGTTTCATTTGTGCTACACTTGTGTAGCTTCAGGCCTGGTTCTTCTTTTATGTGCTCTGCAGACACATTCCACTGGTCTCTGGTGGAATTACTCTTGTTATAAATAACATGTGAAAAGTATAAGACAATTAATTTGAAGAATTTATTTTGTATGTATTTCCTGAGTATCTACTGAAATCAGGCCTTCGCTTGTTGGTTACTTCCTGGTCTTGACAGAAGTGGATCCTGCAGTCCTAGGCAAAACATCCACAGCCACTGGGGCATGGGTCCTGAGTTCAGTTCCTTACCATAGCCACAGGCACTGGGAGCACTGGGAAAGCTGCATGGTCAGGGAGTGTATGTGAAGTTCATGGTGGTGCAGAGGATTGGCTATGGGCCAGGTGGATGGCACTGAGCAGGCAACATGTGAGTGGGCAGCCAGGGTTTTCCACTTGGCTTTAAGAGACAGAAAAGGATGGGACGGTGCTGCAGGAATAACAGAGATGAGGTACCATTGTATCTGGCAGCCTCCACTACTTAACACCCAGGTGCTTCACTGCTGTCTTGGTTCACATGTGGATTGTGCTTTAGAGTTTATAAGCAGCCTTATCCCAGTCCAGCTATTTCTTGATTCCTGCTCGGATCCAGCATCCAAATCTGTAGAGAGGGTACTTCTGCATCAGCCCTATCAGCCCTGCATCAGTTTCAGCCAGCTGCTGAAACTTGGTGTGGGAGGGCAGAAGAGTATTTATGCCTGGTGCTTTCTTAGTCATCTCTCTCACTATTTCCCTTCCTGGCTGTTTTTGCATAGTTTTCTACTACAGTAAATAAGACAGATTTTAGATTTGCCCAGTTGGTTAACATGATGATGTGGGCTGGTCTTTATCTGGAAAGCAAGTACCAGTGCTTATCATAACAGACTGTACTTGTAATAATTGTTCAGTCACTTTGGAACTATTGAAGATAAACTGAACTTCAGAGTGAGATCCTGCATTAGGATAAATGGTATCAGTCATTGATACATTAAAAGCCAAGGAGCAAGAGTGACAAAAGCAAAATGACTTTATCAGTTTTGTAAAACCCATGCATTGTAGACACAATGGCAGATAAGTAGGCCTTGCCAAGATCACTCATGCAAAACTATTAATAGGATAGTAATAGAGAAATTTTTAGAGTGGTCGGGACTTCTTGTAAAAGGACCAGTGTAATGTTCTGTTATTAAGGAAAATGTATTGCTATTGTACCTCAGTGTACATGACTCTTTGAAGACTTTGGTTTAAAAGTGACATCTTGCAGTACAAGTATATTCCTGGCCTAGCTTCACAGTTCTGCTATCAAGTCATTAATATGTTTACTTATGATTATTTAGGTGAATGAGGTTTGAAATTAATTGGTGTTTTTCAGGAAGAAATGCTTGCCAACAAAATAGTAGGTGACTTTCAAGCTCTTGCCTATTAAAAGAGAGGTGATTGTGTATTGCGTACATTTCAAAACCACAAAATAAATTTCTAATGCAGTTATATAAAGCACTCTAGAATTGTTAATAAGTAAGACAGGATAAGTAATTTATAGAGTAAATTATTTAACAAGTCATGTGAGCTTGTGCTAAAAAAAGGGACACGTTTAAATTCATTGAAGCTCAGAGCTGTTGGTATTTTGAGTCTTTTTTATTCCAGATTTTGAGACTGTTGTAGATTTAATGTCATATAAAACTGTCTACAAGGCACCCCAGGCTCTAGCCCCTTCCTCCTCAAAGCAACTTCTCACTGTGCATCATTGCATGACTTGGCTGGATTGAGAAGTTATTTCTGGTGACTTGGAATTGTGTAATAAAATGGTATGAGGCATCAGGCTACAAATTATTAAAGGCATTTTGGACATTGGTGATGTAATAGCTTCCTTTAGGAATCTGTCCTTTTTAAAAAAGAAAAAAAACAACACCTTCCTTTAAAGATCTGGGTAATTGGTTAAGGTGAGTTAAAAGTAAGCACTGTGAATATCAGTTTTGTAATTTCTAGGCTATAAAAATACTCCAGGATCACAAAGCATTGAATTTTGTGTATATTCTTTTTTTGCTCCTGGGGAACTTTTTGTATGTCTTGTTCTAGACTGTTGCCCCTGTGGTTTGTGAGGACTGATGAAGCACCTGAGGTTTTCCACTGAGGCTGTCTCAATCAGGCAGAGACAAAACAGCTCACAAGGCTGGGAGAGAGCATCATCTTTCAGGAGGCAGTCAGTGTTGGGCAGGGTGGCAGGAGCACTGTCCCTCCCTCAATATTTTTTGATTTTGAGAGAGGTTTGGGGTGTATATACTGAAATGAAAGATTTGGTCTTGAACATGTTTTTTCAAGAAACTTCCATTTTTTCCATACTAATGAGAAAAAAGGGCTTGGCAGTGCAGCCTGTGATATCTTTAGGATGGCATTTTCCAGATTTCTCAGGTTCTATTTTTTCTCCATTATTTTTATGCTGACAAGTGTAACAGAGAAAGTAGCTTAGCAATATTCTGGATCCTTAATCACTGTAGAGCAAAAAATTTTATGTAACTGAACATGGGCCTGATTTCTCCATTTTGATTTTCATTTTAAAGTAAAGAGGGATCCCCCTTCTCTCTCTTTTTTTGTTGTTGTGTTAGTTTTGTTGTTGTTGTTTTTTCAGGAGGTTTTTTTTTCTTTTTGGGTTTTTTTTGTTGGGTTTTGTTTTGGTTTTTTTTTTTTTTGGATTGCAGTTCTCTTTCTCCCATGCTTGTCATCTCTCACTACACAAATGTCTAAGAGTATGGCCCTTAAGGTGGTCATCCAGATATCCTTGCCCAAGCAGGAGAAGTGTAGCAGGTAATGGAGCAAAGAACTCTAAAACTGCTTCCGTGTGTTGTTGATGCCAGATGTATATTTAGCTTGTTACCTCTGAAAAACTGCTCCTTAAAAACTGTTCTTTAAAAAGCAAAGCAGATTGTATAAATTCACTAATTTACATGCATTTCAAATGGAGAGATAAATCCATAGAGGTTTGAAGCCTTCTACTGCTTGAGTTGTGAATATGCTTTTATACAGGATGCTGTTATGTTTGTGAAAATCTTTTCATCCAGATATATGTAGTACATCGCTGCTGTTAAATTATATATGATCATATATAATTGGGATGCATCTTAATTCCTGGTTGATTGTGAACCTCTATTTTCAGAAACTACAAAAGGCAAAACAAACTACTGCCTGTCCTGAAATGCATGTGTGGACATTTTATGTTTTTATAGCTACTATTAAATGTTTTATTATAGTGCCACAGGATCACAGAATGGGTCAGATTGAAAGGGACCACTGGTAGGATTATCTGGTCCAACCTCCCTGCTCAAGAAGGGTCTACTGGAGCATGTGGCACAGCACTGTATCCAGATGGTTCTTCACTATCCAGTGAGGGAGATTCCGCAATCTCTCCAACCAATCTGTTCTTGTGCCTGGTCACCTGCACAGTAAAGAAGTTCTTCCTCATGTTCAGGTGGAACATGCTGTGCATCAATTTCTGCCCATTGCCTTCGTTCCATTGCTCAGCACTACCAAGGAGAGCCTGGTTCTGTCCTGTTGACACCGTTATTTCAGATGCTTCTGTACATCAAGATAGCCCCTGAGTGATCTCTCCTCAAGGCTGAACAGGCCCAACTTCCTCCACCTTTCTGTGTATAGGAGATGCTTTAGTTCCTTAATCATCTTCATAGCCCTCTGCTGGTCTCTTCCAAGAGCTCCATGCTGCTCTTGTCCTGAGGAGCCCAGAACTGGACACAGCACTCCAGATGTGCCTCACCAGGGCTGAGCAGTACAGGATCATCCCCCTTGTCCTGCTGGCAATGTTCTTCCTGATGCCCCCCAGGACACCATTGGCCTTTTTGGCCACCAGTACACACTGCTGGCTCATGGACAGCTTGTTGCCCACCAGGACCCCCAGGTCCTTCTCCACAGAGCTGCTTTCCAGCAGATCAGCCTCAGCCTGTGCTGGTGCCTGGGGTTATTCCTCCACAGTGCAGGAGGAATTTTGCCTGTGTTGAATTTCAGGCAGTTCTTCTCTGCCCATCTCTTCATCCTTTCAAGGCTGCACTCTGGGGTATTGGCCACTGCTCCCAGCCTTGTGTTATCAGTGACCTGCTGAGGAGGCATCTGTCTCTTTATCTCAGTCTCATTGCTGAACAAATTAAACAGCATTGGGCCCAGTATTGACCCTTGGGCCCAGTATTGACCAATTGTGATGAGCCTCCAACTGGACCTTGTGCCACTGGTTGCAGCTATTTGGGATCTGCCATTCAACCAGCAGTCAATCCAGATCACTGTTGTTTGGTTTGTGCTTCTTGAACTTGCCTTTGAAGATATCCTGTGAGACAGGATCTAAAGCCTTGCTGAAGTCAAAGGAGAAAATAACCACTGCTTTCCCCTCATTCATCCAGGTTGGTCAAGTATGATTCTCCTTTGCTGAATCCATGCTGAATAATTCTGATCACCTTCTTGGCATCCATATGGATAAACATGGCTTACAGAATGAGGCATTTCATCATCTTTCCAGGGAGCAAGGTGGGGGCTGGCCAGTAGTTCTCTAGGTCCTCCTTCTTGCCGATTTTGAAGACTGGAGTGACATTTACTTTCTTCCAGTCCTAAGACACCTCTCCTGATCACCATGACGTTCCAAGACAACTTCAAGCAGCCCAGCTGTGGTGTCTGCCAGCTCCCTCAACACTTTTGAATGCATCCCATCAGGACAGCATCTTTTTATTTGTTCCAAGTGTCCTGTTGCTGCTTTCACTTCCTGTGTATCTCCTGCTTGTGCTTCACTTTTGACAGGAGTTTTTTGCTCATCCATGCAGCTGTCTTGCCCTCTTTGCTCCATTTCTTACTCATCAGGATGCACTGGTCTTGAGCCTGGAGGAAGTGATGCTTGAATATTTATTCACCCGCTCTCTTGGACCCCTCTTCTCTGCAGGACCTGTTCCCATGGGATTCTTCCAAGAAGATGGTTGAAGAGGTTAAAATTATCTCCTGAAATCCTGGATTTCAATCTCACTTGCTGCCCTGATTCCTCCATGCAAGGTGCTGAACTCCACAACCATCTCATGGTCACCTTGCACAATTGTAGTGGACTTACTGGAAAGGAGCCCCCCCATGGAAATTCTGCGTTTATTTTTTATTACTTTCTTGTAAGAAAATTACCTGTATTGAGTGTTGGTCATTGACAGAAGCTGTAGCTGAAACTTAAATATTTTTAATACCAATTCAGCCATGTATGTTTCTGTGTTGTGTTTTCATTGTTAGGATAAATTCTTGGAGATCAGGTTTCAAGTTAATATTCTTTTTTTTCCTAGACAAAGCCTGAAGTAATGAGTTTTTTTTTTTTTTTCTTCAGAAGTAAGATAAAATGGAAGGAAGCAGGCCAAAGGTGTCCAAGGTATTTTCAGAGGCACTTTGAGAGATTGTAATCTTTGAGTGGTGTAACTTGAACTTTACTTTGCTAAAGCAAATTAATCCTGATTTTGCAAGGTAGTTAGATGCCTTTTTTTTTTTCACAGGGAAGCTGAGGCTGGGATTCTGGCCTATGCAAAGTCAGTGACAAAAGTGAATGGAGTTAGTGTTTCACCAGCATAGTTTACAGTACATATGTGAAGGATGAAAGGATCCTTGATTCAGGCATTTTCCTTTGATTTTTAAAGTTTGGAAGAAATGGGGCTTGTTGCTCTATTACTTTATGTGTTTTTTGACTTCCAGGTATTTTTATCTTTCATTTTTTTGTTCCATATGAATACTAAATACATTGAAGTAAGTGGAAGCTATGATTGAGTATTTCAGGAAGGAGCCTTTTACAATGTTTTAGATAATGTTGCTTTGGAATGAACCTCCTCATGCAAAAAAAGTTGCAGCTCCTGCTATGGATTAATTGTGGATTTATGGTTCATTGTATACAGTTGTCTAATGTACAAATAAAAGAAGGGCAACGCATTAATCAAAGTTAAGTAATCTATTGCTGAAACAGACGACAGTGAAATGACAGCACTTCTGGGCTCCTTATGGAAGAATCTGTCCACAGAGCTGTTGGACAGATCTTTCCCAGTAGAGGCTGGGAAAGTTACCTATTTTTCCTCTTGTTTTGAGAGGTGAGCCAAAAGAAATCATCCAGTTTTAGATGTAAACGAAATTAGTTTTAGCTTTTTAATTTCCTAACCATGCCTATAAAACTAAGTAAGGCTGTGTTCAGCAGGTATCTTGTGGAGCACGGTTACCCCACATTGCACAATAAGATGCATGTGAAGAGTGCATAGGGTGTGACTTCCCATCCTTTTGCAACAACCGTCTGGTTTTCTGAATGCCAGATGGCACAGCAAGCAGATGTGGATAAATTATGTGCACATACTGGGCATGTTAGACTTACTGGGCATGGACTGGGAGACCTTTCCTACAGCATGTGCTCTGGGTGTCATGTGCTGGATCTACTAATCATGTCTGGGACTGTCTCAGTCTTTGGCATTTAAAATCTGGCAACTGCCTACTAACTGTGTAGCAAAGGCACTTAACTCAACTGGCTACTCTCCACAATGGAGAATGTGCTTCTTTTAGAAAGTGATTCAGGAGGCTAAATTAGGCTCCCACTGCAAATTACCCCACGCAGTCATCCCCTTCCATCTCCACTGACTATTAAGAAAACTCTGGGGACTTAGTTCACTGGGGTGAGGAGCAAAAGCAGGACCTTCCTTTTAGCCAGCAGGGTCATACTGTGAAGTAAACTGATTTTGTGGTCCTAGGTGAACCATTTCAGCATGCATGTGAAGAGCTTGCTCTGCTAGAAGCAGTGCATGGGTCTGACCAAGGTCTTGCATGTCAGCATCTTAACTGCTGATCCTGTATGGTGTAGAGATGTGGGCTTGCCTTGGTTCTTCCTGTCTCAGTTGCCTTCCTTGGCATAGAATATTCAAATGTACTTTTGGCTCAGAGAGCAGGACAGTCTGTTTGGCTAAGAAGCTGTGATGCTTATTCGTGTAGTGAGACAGCTGGGTCCTGCTTCTGCCTCACTGAGTGTTCAATTACAGCAAAAATGAGAATAACACAAACAGGTAAGGTGGAGATTGCCGTGCTTTGGATGGCTTTGTAAATATGGTATCTTCTGAGAGACTGGAATCATATTTCCTTAGGGAGAGGAAGAAATTGAATCTGGTACTCCAGATGCCCAGCATTTCCTCCAGTTCTGTGGTCTTCAACATCATAAAAAGACATCTTTTTTTTTTTTTCCCTTTTCTTTTTTCTACCCATCAGGTAGGTAAATAGTCTATTGCATATTCATCTCTTATTCTCCTCTCCAGTCTTGCCTCTTCTAAGTTTTAGAAACAGATTTTGGAGCACATTAGGCATACAGTGATCTTCACCTGGTAAATATGTAAACTGTAACCTCCAGCTGGGAGCAGTTTTGTTGACTCTGTGGGTCAAACTGTGTAATGTGCATAAGCATATCTTTTAAGCGTTTTAAGTTTAGAGTGGTAGTAAGTTACAGAATATCATGGAAGCACAGAATATGCTGAACTGGAAGGGACCCTTAAGGATCATCAAGTCCAGCCCCTGGTCCTGCACAGCACCACCCCCAAGAGTCACACCATGTGCCTGAGAACACTGTCTGAATGCTTCTTGAACTCTGTCAGGCTTGGTGCTGTGACCATTTCACTGGGGAGCTGTTCCAGTGCCCAACCACCCTCTGGGTGATGAATGTTTTTCTAATACCCAGTCTAAACACACCACTTCAGGCCATTCCCTCAGGTTCTGTCACTGAGAGGAGAGTTCAGTGCCTGCCGCTCCTCTTCCCCTCAAGAGAAAGTTGTACCTGCAATGAGGTCGGTCATCAGTCTCCTCTGGGCTGAACAGACCAAGTGCCCTCAGCTGCTCCTCATATGGCTTCCCCTAAAGACTCTTCACCATCTGTGTTGCTGATAGCTTAATATTGTTCTCATACTGTGATGTTCAAAAGTGCACGCAATATTCAAGGTGTGGTCAGTGCAGAATAAAGCAGAACAGTCCCCTCTCTTGATTGGCTGGTGATGCTTTTGCCACTATTTATAAATACAACAAAATTACAACATTACGAACATTCTGAATTGGCACAAATCCATGTGACATCAAGGCATCTAAGCAGAAAATATTAATGCTGGATACTACTTCTCCTATAGATGTCAGTGCAAATCCTGGATCATGTTTGTGTGCTATGACTGTCTTGTTGCCTGAAGCCTATGTCATTTAGGGGATATGAAGGTAGCACAGGTGCAGAAATAGATACTGTTTGCCTTAGAGGTTTGTGTGGGTGGAAGAAAGACCCTTCCTTTCCTACTCTGAACATTTCTCCCAAATCTTTGTGGCATTCCTGTCTGCGTTGAGATAGGGCAGTTGTTCCCTCTGTTGCATGGTTTGGTTATATGCAGAATTTTTGCCTGTTTTACAGCACTTCTACATATTCGCATGAGTTTTAATGAACAGTTTAGCTTAGCAGTATGGCTCTTCACACTGAGTGTCTAAAATAAAATTTTAGGAGGTGAGAGTCCCAACAGTTGGAGGTATCATCCCAATACCAATCTGTCTTATATTTACAGGCAAACACTTCACTCTCACCACCTATGTCTTTGGCCAGGGGCATTGCTGCAGAGGAGGTGTAGGATGGAGGAATGCTGAAAGGTGTGTCTGGTACTAGGGTGCAGTCATGAGAACCGTAAGCAGAAACAGGCTGGAGAATGAGAGAAGTACTACTCTACCCAAAGGAGTGGCAGGGACAAAAGCTGTGAAAGTAGTGGTGGTGAGGAGAGGGCAGCTTTTCAGAAGTGGTGAAGAAGGTTAAAGATTAACTAAAGATGTCACCTTGTGAAAGAGGTACGTGCAGGGTAAGAGTTTAGTTTGAAGGTAAAATGGTAGAGAGGTGATCTAAGACTTGAAACTATAAAATTTAAAATATAATATACATTATATATAATATGTAATATATATGCTGTAGACTATACACTATGCACCATGCACTATATACTATATAATATAACTAAAATAAATGCTTAGAAAAGAGTGCATTCTCCTTATACTTCAAAACTATAACAACAAATATAACCATGAGCAGGCTTTAAGTACAAGCTGATTACAGACTAGAAGGAGAATTGCATATGTCACATAGCAGAACAAACAGAAATATGAAGAGAAAACTCAAAGACATGGGATGGTTGTCTGAGTGTACCATTGTGACAGAGAATTTTCTCAAAATCAAACTGGCCTAGTACAGGAGCGTGGAAAGTACAAGAAAGAAAACAGTGGCAACAGTGTGGAAGTCAGCACAAGTATTAGAAATATTCTGGATTCTGACAATTGTGCAGAAAGTGTAATAAACACATCATTATGCTAATACATGCAGTGCAAGTAAGAAACTACTTATATTAAATGAAGAACAGGATTCCTCAAGTAGAATAATGCTACTGGAAGAGGATACAAATTCAAAAGATTGGCCAGCTACAATGGAAAGTGAACTATACTGTAATGTAAATAAATGTGATAAAGTGAAATAGGAAACTGTGAAGAGTACATAAATGTGAAATGGTGAAGAATGCCTCTGAAATGTAATACAAATTATGTTGAAACATTCTCTGAAAAACACATAAGCTAAATTTAAGTGGTAAGATTGGTGTCAACATACAGAAGGTGGCAGCCTGTTCTGATGCTAGAATGGGTGAGGTAAACATGAAAAGGACAACCCATAACCCTTTTGGAATGTTTCAGTAACATGTGAAGTTCTGTTCATGTATGTTTTTCATTAAAAGGCAGGAGTGTCTTGGAGAAGACACAGATCTGTGATAAGGGCTACCGAAGATGTTTCACATGCCTTGGAAGGGAGTCTAGAAAACCAGTTGGGAACTATGGCAGATGGTGTTATTTGCAGAATGAAAAAATATCTGCTTGTTGGGTTCTCTGTGTAATAATTGCACAGAAAAGGGTAGAGGTTATGACCATATGTAGTTACTCAAGACTTAAATAAAAACAGAAAGAAAATTTTTGCTGGCTAGTGGAAAGGGCAATATTTTTTGAGATGTCAGGAGTCAAGTTGTTCAGCAAATTTAATGTATTAATAGGATATAGATGGATTTTTCGGGGTAGATGGCTTCAAGTTTTTCATCTTTACTCCACCATTTGGAAGTACTGCCTTTTGATTTGCACCTGGCATGAAGTGCATTGCATGCAGTGAAGAGAGAGTAAACAGGGTAGCAGGTGCTGATATATGTCTTGATGATCCAATGATCCAGAGCAGATTGACTGGAGTATTTGATATCCTAATAACCAGTGATTTTAAACTGAATAAAACCAAATATTAATGTCAAACAGTGGGAATTGTATATGTGGGAGAAGACTGACTTCAAAGGAGATTTCAGAAGGAATGGCTTGTGTTGAGTGGATATGAACTCAAGGAATACTGAACTTGTCAGAACTCAGAGACAGGAAAAAAAAGCTGTTATGGGGGATACTGATTTATGTCAGAAGTACTATCAATTCTAAAGGATATGCAGCTACCTAAGACGTCTCTTCCAGAAAATCACTGTCTGAGTATGGGCACCTGAAAGGGAGAGAATTCCAAGGTTTTGACAGGAACCAAGAAGCTTTAATGTTTTGATTCACTGAGAGACTTAAAAAGATGCATATAAGGGATGGTTGTTTGAAATCTTACTGTGCTCTTGTGGAACGGATGTTTTTCCATTCTCATTTGCATCAAGGCCAGTGACAGCTCCAGAGATGGTGTTTGCAAGTGCTGGAAGGAATGTATTTGCATTACCACTTTCTGAAGACTAGGTGGTTCTGCAGCAGAAAGAACTGTCACGTATATTTGTATGTATTCATTCCTTTTAGATGCTCTTTCATCCTTGCAAGGAAATAATAACATCATCATCAACAACAATAATAATAAAGGTTAGTCTTATGACTGCTTTCTGTTGAGAAATAATGGAAAGCCACATTCACTACTCTGATATGCAACTTATGTAGGTTGGTATTTCATTTTCCAACTGAGTTCATACCACTTCAGTGTAGTTTTAAATCTGGTTTCAGAGGGGCTACAAATGTAACTGAGTTGAATATGCCAGGTTTCATCAAGTATTGTATCAAGTTTACAAATTTTACATGATGTTAATGCATAGTCAACCCAGGACAATAACAGTGAATCAGCCCACAGTTGTTGAAAATGCCTATAAGTTTTAGCCCACCTTTTGATGAACTTGGAATGACATTTGAGTTTGTAAGAAGATATGGCACTAGGGAAGTTCGCAATGTTGAATTCTTTATGTTAACATATAGCTCTCACAGTAGTCTAGGCTAAGGACGTATATGACCTGTCATTAAATAGCAATTCATCTACTGACAGTCCAATGTCTGAAGTGGGCTGGTTTTGCCCCCTAAAACTTACTGAAAAAACAGCTTGGAATATAAAGTTCTCCCAAAGTTCAGAAAAATTTCACCAGTGAGTGTTTATTAATTTTAATTTTTTTTCTTTCTCAGCTGTGTGAACTAGAGCTAGACATACAATTGATTTATTTTTTGGAGTGTTAAGAAAATGTGTTTCTCATAAAGGGAGTTTTTTGGCAACAGAAATACTTCTGGAGCTGCACTACAGTGTTACTTGCTTGCATCTATGTTGTTAAGACTAGCATGTGCTATTTTTTTTTCCAACATGGCCTTACAGCTCCAGGTGGAGTAGTATACCTTAAAATGCATGAAGCAGGAGGAAGTAGAGTAATAAGTTAGGAAGGCATATTTCTGCTGGCCTTTATGTTCAGGTTAAGGAAAAGTTGGCATGGAATCCCTTTTTTAAATTACCAAGGAACAAAATAATCTAGATGTCTTTAAAGATCAGAACCCATTTTCTCTTCATGCTTTTGCAGTTCAAAAGTTGCTTCACTGATGTTAGACATAATCTGTATCCTTTCACTTTTGTAATGAGTTTAAGTGAAGACCACCCTCTCAGAGGCGATCTTACCTGGAGGAGTTGAATCTTATAGATTAGGATTTTAAACAGTTGTTTAAAATGTTGTAGCAGTGGTGAAGTGTGAGTGTGCGACACTGTTCAGTAGCTGCTGAAGTGTGGCAAGATGGACATGCTATTGTAGGTTTGCAATGTGTGATTCTGAATGCCTTTATTAGAATTAATCGGTAGTTTACAATGGGGAGATTAAATTAAAAGTCTGAAGACAATTATTGTTTACTGATTACTCATTGAAGGAGATGCAGAATGCTATAGTATAATCAAGCAAAAAGCGTTGTAGGTAGCTAAGGGCCTGATTCAGAGGCAGCAGCAGTATTTGTGGACTGATACGTGTGGTCTGTCTGGTGCTATCCAGCCAGGCTCTGGCAGTGCAAGACTGCTGTGGTGTGCAGTGGGAGCTTCCAAACCCTTCACGTGACCAGCCAGTCGTGAATCAGAATGTTTTTCTTTTGTGCTACAGTCAAAAATGTTCAGTTAAAGAAGAGGGTGGATATTCTTAAGGGCAGGCAGGCAAATTACATTTCTCAGTGTTGCCCGCTGCAAGTCAAAGCTTTTAGAGTATAAATGTTTGATGGTAAGTAACAGTAAGGTAAAGTAGTTGTGAAGAAAGTAAAAATAGACTTTAGTTAGAGAGAGGTTTTGTTTCAGATCTCCCTCCAAATTAAACAGAAGAGCATCTTCCCCTTGTAGGGTATGGCTACATCATTCTACTCTTTTCTTTCTCACTGCTATGACATAGCTACAAAGGCTTAACTTTAAACAGACTTGTTGAGTAAGGTAGTGTAAGAGGACGTGACCTGCTTATGGTAAATTGCATCTGTCCACTCTTTTATCAAGGATTCCAACTGTGTAAACTTTGCTTTACTATTGTGTTCTGTACTGAGAGTGTTTTTACAAGTGTATTGCAGAGCAGTTATGGTGTTAGTTGCACTTGGACAAAAGTTCTTCTGAGTCCCAACTAGTATGGTTGTGGGAAAGATGGTTTCTTTTGGTTCTTTCAGCTAAGAACTGGAATTATAAATCATTCATCTTAGAGAAAGTAGTACCAGCTCAGAGTAAAGAATGCCCTGCTCTTGCCAGCCTAGGGTTTCTTCTAAGGGATGCATAAAGGAAAGAAAGGAAAGAAAATACCACAAACTCATACTACTATGTCCCAGATATTATCTGTTTTGTCTATTCCCTGATGGACTGATACCAGTCTTTTTATACAGATTGTGTGCTCATACTAAAATTTTTGTCTGATGTAAGTTGTGAAGCTTCATTGACTTCAGCAGAGGTGAACTATTTTACACTGAGTCTTAACACAGAATGTAATACACTAGCATTTTTGTGCAACACTGTAAGTTATGTCAAGTTCTGGAGTTTCTTCTGATGAGTGGTTCTGGTTGAATGTTTGTGTGATTAAAATTGCAGTGTCAGGTTTGGATGGATGGTGTGTATGTTTAAGTGATGGGTCTGCATTTTGACAGTGTTTATCAGGTTTGGGTTTTTTTTTGATGGCCTAGTTTTAGCGAGTACAACTGGTTATTCTGTTTCTTTTCTTTGAGTCTCTTCACACTTCGTGTTTCACTGTCCATTTTCCTCAATTCCTGCTCTTATGTGATTTCCCTATCTCTAGTTGACCTTGACAGGATTCCTGTTGTGTGAAAACTGAGGACAGGATGAGGAAGGTATCTTTGAAACCTCTTGCATAACTTTATTTTAGCATTATGAGGTCCAAGTGACAGAGAAGATGGATGATACTTAATTCAAGAATGAGTTCTTCAGGGCATGTTTAGAAAGGTATGTTCATTGACTTGTAGGACTCTTAGATGAAAGAATTGCTGGATTTTTATATACTATTTCATTACTGTTACTTGGCAAAATACGTAGACTTGCCAACCCACAAAAAAACCCTAACCAAACAAAATAGATTTGTAAATATTGAGATACTAAATCAGACTGTCTTAAAAATTCAGTAAAGGAAACATGAAAAACAAAGGACTCTTATCTTCTAATGCGTGCCCTGTGTAATTCTTATTCTGAAAAGTCTTGCAGAGCAGTCGATGTCATATGATGCTGTAGTAATGTGTTCCATCTAGCATCATGCATTGCCTTTTTACTGCCGTTCTTTTTCCTAAGGGACAGTGGATGCCATTAGGGGAAACTTTTAACTTTTCCTAGTGCATGGTGAGAGCAGAGCCCCCGAGTCAGCACTGCAGCTTTAGAGGAGAGCCCAACCCAACTTATGGGATTCCCAGGCTTCTCTTGGGATTTAGAGATGCAGTGAATTTCTCTTAACGCAACCAGCTCTGGTACATAGATTGCTTTTGGAAGAGCAATACGCCTTCTTACTAATTCACTAGAATTCCCTTTAAATAAATTCTAAAGAATGTGTAGAGTGAAGAAACGTTTTCTTCTAACAAAGAAAGACTCGTTCATTTTAGGAGAACTTGCATCTTTGGTTTGTTTGTGATGCTTGTGAAAACACATGTCAATCTCTCTTCAAGATTTTCTGGGACTGGGCTTATATTTTGAAATGTGTCGACTCTTTAGCAAAGTATCCCTTAAACCAGGCATACTTTTCTGCCCCTGATGTCAGAAAAATTGCAGTTTCCACTGATTTCTTATTCTTGGACTATATGGTTTGCAGTGTGAATTTTTTCTTCCTGTAGAAGTAGTAATGATACATTTGCTGTGAACATTTTAATTTCCAGTCTGTGGGATGTCACTGGCTATTCACAGATCTCACATGGTCATAATACAAAGGACTGGCTTGCATGCCCACATGCTTTTAGGCAGATATTAAGGATGTGTGAGTGGACTTAGTACTTAAGTCTGATAGAGCAGTTTCTCTTCTCTTGATTTCTGCTTGTGTGTGTAACATTATGAAATACAATCTCTCTTTTTTCAGTTTTCCCTTTGCCACACCTTGTAAAAAAAACCCCTGAAATTACTTTGTGTCAGAGGAAAAAAGAAGTGTAAGAAATGATTAAGTTAACAACAGGAGGGAAAAGATTAGGGAAGTATGATTGTCTCTCATTGTAAGTGGTGATAACTCCAGTACTACCTTTAAACGTGTGCCCTTGGTTGTTGTTAAACTCATGAGGTAAGGACATGTGTCTTGGAGAATGGTGACACTGTAATACAGCTTTGTTTGACCTTCAGGTTGACTTGATTTCTTCATTTCCCCTGTGTAAAAATGAGCTGTTCCCCTGTCCCACAAAGTACCATTTAAATTATGAGGAAGATTTTAAGGAGCACTTTTGCTCTGCAGCTGGCCTCATTAGGACTTAGAACTAATTGCAGTAGGTCAGCAATCATAACTGACTTCCATACACCAGTGTATGATTTCTGAACAGTCAAAATCATGGAAGCATCTACTTACATACTTCTTTCTGTTTTGCTTTTTCAACAGTTACATCGCAAACCAGCCAAATTTGGAAAGTATCAATGACAATGAGGTTGGATTTTATGTCGGACTTAAAAATCTGTGAGTATGGGATACATTTTATACAGTTAGTTTTTCTGTATTTCTTTTATAGAAGCATGTAGAGACCTTATCAAACTGTGTGCCTAACTTTGTGTGTTACTGAGCAAAACTGTAAATCCTGCAGCTGAGCCTTGTAGAGGTTTCATCCAAACTCTTACTTTAATCATTATTATCATTACAGTTTCCATTATATTTTAAATGAAATATTCTAACAGTTTTATTTTTTTCCTAGGACCGTGGTGGATTCAGGCCTAAGATTTGTGTCCCGTCATGCATTTGTGAAAAATGTGAACCTACAGTACATGTGAGTAAGAATACTGTCTGCATTCTAAGTCAAAACTGGCCAACTCATGTTAATTTATTTATTGTTAATTTATTTCTATCTCTTACCATTTGCTACATTAAAAAATATCTTAACAAGACAGACTTAGAATGGTCTTCTATTGTTAATTGCCCTTAAATAAGGTATATATGGGAAAGAACTGCTGGATCATAAAAATGTAATGTGTGAAAAGACTATCCAGTTCATTATCCTGTCTCTAACAGTGTACTTCAGCTGAGTCTTTTGTGATAAGTGATGTACCACAAAGAGTGTGTCTCTTGAGGGTATGATGTCCACAATGTGCATCAC
This sequence comes from Trochalopteron elliotii, assembly GCA_024734555.1. Taxonomy (NCBI): domain Eukaryota; kingdom Metazoa; phylum Chordata; class Aves; order Passeriformes; family Leiothrichidae; genus Trochalopteron; species Trochalopteron elliotii. The sequence continues at coordinate 948,018 of JANPWX010019821.1, forward strand.
ATTCAGTAAAATGGTTTAGACTAGCTCTAGTCTGACTTGATGGGCTGAACATGTTTTATCAGCAGCAGTGCAGGAGATGCATGCATGGAGCATCTAATATGATTTGATCAGTATGTGTGCCCAGAGACTGTGATATAACTGTGAGCTGAAGTTCTAGGGGTTTGAAAGCTCACTCAAGATCGGAACTAATACACTCAGAGCAGAATATAGGAATGTTGTTGCTTTCACACTCAAATGTGGTTTGTAACTCATGACCTACAGGAAACAGAATTTGTATTTGTGCAGTTTTTTGACTGTGTTTTCCTAGATTTGTTATGCTTTAGATTTAGCAAAGGCTGAACTGATCACAGTTCTTTTTCTGCAACTTTTCTGCCTTCCGGTAGGACAGACATAGAGTAGCTCACTTCACTACTTACATGGGAAACTGTGGATCTCGTCCAGTAAAACACTGAAATCATGAGAGTGGCTCAGTTCCTTACAAATACTCTGTTTTAACCAAATATTCTAAGTGTGTGCTTTAGTCCATACGTCTTCAATAGATGGACATGAACATATATTAACATTTAACCGAACCCTTTGCTTTTATCCTAGTGAGATTGGGAAGACATAATGCCAAACCTTGGCTTTGTAAGATACTTTCTTGTGAAAGGAAAGAAGTGTTCAGCAGAACACAGGGTTCTGTTTGATTTGATTGCTTTGCTCATGAGATGGAATCACTTTCTGACCTGTATTTCACAAAGAACAGCAATTACTTTGTGCAAGGAAGTAGACATGAATGTCCATTTCTGCCTAGACAGTAATTGCTGTCGTTAATATGGAAGAGTCACCAGAGGAGTGTGAACCAGATCTTGTGAGCCTGTGAAATTTATATTACTTCATATAGTCATTAAAAAAGAGTTTTTATTATAATCAGTTGGTAATATAAGGGAAATAAGTTCCAGAGTAAATTCAAGTGTTTGCCTGTGTAACTGTTGCTCAGTGAATTATGGCTGTAAACTATGAAACTCCATAAAGTCAAGTGCATGTGCACTTGCTGTGGAAATATGCAATAGAACATGCTGTCTGAGGGGTGAATTTGTAGAGAAAGATTTAGTGACTGTGGTGGGAGAGAAGTGAGATTCTGTCTCTCTACAATGAGGCAGAACAAATCAAATTCAAGTCTGGGATCAAAAAGAATATTGTGTTACGCTTTACATCTTTTCCCTATTGCATTAGCTGCTGTGAAGGAATCTATTGGAATACTGTATATAGATCAGGACACCAAATCTACTCATCTTGAAAGATGGTATGGAGAAGAGCAGTGGAGCCATAAGGAGCTTGTAAAGCAAATAATATAAGGAGGCTCAGAGTCTTAGTATGTTCAGTGCAATAAAGAGATGATTGAAAAGGAACTTATATCATTGCAATAGGACAAAGAATAATGATTTGAAAATCAAGTAGGGTTGATTTAGATTAGTATAAGGAAGAAGTTTTTTACAATAAGGGTGATGAAACACTGGCACAGGTTGCCCGGAGACATGATGGATGCCCCAGCCCTGGAAGCATTCAGAGTTAGGTAGGAGCAAGCTGGTATAGTTGAAGATGGGGGAGAGCTGGAACTAGATCACCTTTAAGGGTTCCTTCCAACCCAAACTAGTCTATGATTCTATGCTTCTGTACTCATATTTAAAAGGAGAGTAATTATGATGAGGAAAGCAGTCAGTTCTCACCATGAACATGAGTACAGTGTGAGAAATAATGGGTTTAGTTTGGAGAAAGATAAATAGAATTTTGGAAGACCTTCCCAGCTGTCTGGGCAGGTAGACACTACAGAAGGTGCAAGAACTGGTATGATCCTCTTGAGAAGCTTGTTTGCCTGTTGCCTTAGGGAGATGGGTTTCATGCAGTCACAAAGTGTGTCTGTCTCCAGTGTTCTCTTGCAACCAAAATCTACACAGGTAAACAAATTTTCAGAAAACTGACCATTGAACAGAACAGAGACAGTATCAAAGTTACCACTTAAGGGAAAAGTATCACTGTACATAGGTAAGCTGCTAGGCTTTACAGAATCCACTTGGACAAGATGCCTTTAAAGTGTTTCAGCCATAGGAGGTGCTTAATTTGAGCATACAGTCAAAATGGGAATACATATCTGCTGGTAAGCAGACTTTGGTAGAGCTGCAACTCATGAAGCTCCTTGTTAGAAACAAATTAGACCGACTTGACATCTGTTCAGTTGATATAGATGGATTCTTGATGCTGAATACTTACATTATGGATCAGGAGCTTATCCAGTCTTGTACTGTTTTCCTTTTGGTGGTGATTTAGTTATGTTGGCAGACACAGGATAAGCCCAGATAAGAAGGAAAATATTAAGTGGCACCAGCTGCTCTAGATGCACAGAACAAAGTAGTAAGTATGGAGGTGTTTTTTACCAAGGCTGATCTGTTATCACTGCAAAATACATTTGTTTGTTTTCTTTGGCAAGTCATTAAGCACACTAAAATGTTTCTGAAAGCCCCAGTGAATCATGGCTTGTTGTCATCAGCAATAAAAATCCTGTTGACTGCCTATGAAGGAAGTATAGCTCCTGTTGTGGTTGGGACAGTGAAAACTATTAAGAGCTAAAGAAATTTTATTTTACAAGGGCAATCTGTGAGTACAGGTCTTTGAGAAGCCTTACATTTTGTTTCAAAACAAATTTTTTACTATCCCATAAAGAAAACAAAAAGCATTTTTCTGCAGATTGATGTAACTGTACAAGCATAAATTTTGCTATGATACTATGATGCAGCTTTCTCTTTTATTCTATGAAAGATCTTTCAATGTAGTTAAGGAGCTATATTATATAAAAGTGGTATTTATTTTATGAATCATACAAGAATATCAGTTTAAAAGAAACTTATTAATTCCTATTTTCTCAAGCCCTTTTTGACATTTCTTTATTTTCTTGGGAAAGCTCACATAGCCCCGGTATCTCTAAAATTATCTATCATGAGAAGATTTGAGTAATGACATAAACAACAGGAAAAGAAATGTCCTAATAGATACTATTAAAGTGTAATTAATAGTCTTGCTCATCTAATTTTGATATTTTCACTGCCCGTAGACTCAAGTTAGCCAACAGTCTCATTTTAGTAGTGCTGTAGTTTATAAGCTTATCTACTGCTATGAGTAATTTAATGGACCTGTGTAATACACAGTCATGGTATATTGTCAGTGCCTTTAAATATGAAAACATTTCATAGCAAGTGCCTGCTTACAAAAACTTCGAAGAATAGTTGTTGTTATGTACCAACCTGCATCTAAGTGCATCACTGAATCATAGATTGTGAGTGTAGTGTATATATACAGCTCCAGGTGTTAAAATGTGTTTATCTCTACACTGTTCAGGTTTAGGTAAGGCAGCCAAAGGAAACCATTTGACATCAACCTTGTTGCAGATTTCCCCTTGTTTGCACTCAGGGCTGGTTCCAGCCATAGGCAGAGCAGGCTGTTGCCTATGGAGGGAGACTGAGTGTAGCAAAATGGCCGTGTCTTCACCTCTTCCCTTCAGTTCTCCTTAAATCTCTTCCTTCCTCTTCTTTCTTGCTTCCCCTTTTCAGAAGCACTATAGGTGATAGAACTCTGCCCATGTTGCTAGCTCTGTAGATCTTTATGCTGTTTCTCAGTCTGCTTTTTTTCTACTCATATTGCCACTGGTTTGCTTATAGCTGAACTAGGGCTAACAAGTTTGAAGTGAGCTTGATATTTTCATGTAAAATACAAGCATACTTTTGACTGAATCTGGGTCCTCACCTAAAGTTTAGCTTCGGGGCCAGTCTCTGTACTCTTCACTTTTTTTTCTATAAGAAAAAAACCCTTTATAATCCCAGATGTATTTTCTTTGGGCTGTTTGCCGTGGTCTTTTTATGTGTAGCTGAACTGGGGAATTAATTCATATTCTCTTTTCATAAAAGTGGAAGCGGGATCATTAACTACTTCAAAATAAACCTGGCAGTGATTTTTTTGACTTAACATGAATTAAAGAGACTGCAGTAAGCATCTCTGTAGTCAATAAAAAGTGCTCACTTTATGAAAAAGATAAATGTAAAACTAAATTTACTGTCAAAGTATTGCTTAAGGTGATAAAGTTATAGTAGTGGTCTGCAGGTAAAGCCCACTGTATATCTGGTTGTCTTTTGGGAAAGGTAGGATTTATTTCATCTGCAGGTAAGACAGGCAGGTGCATGCCTCGTCTGGCAATACCACAAGGGCCTCCATATGTACTCCTGGGAACAGGAGCAATTCTCCTGTGTGGGAAGTGAAGAGTTTCCCATGGAGGAATAGGGTTTGATGTGGCTCCATGTTGGAGGCAAAAGCCCAAGTCAGTATGAGGATCCAGCTGCTTTTAGTCGACCTCCCAACACAGACCATATGCATACTAGGAAAAAAATGCATACTGATGGTGTTTGCTTAAGCATAACTTCTGTTCTATATGCAAATTGTGCCTTAATGGTGATTTATCTGATCAGGGTCCATGAGACATTTCCACCAGCACCCACCATAGGGCAGTGCAGTTCACCTGACTAATGAAATAGTAGCTCCTGTGTTTTGCTGTCACATAGGAAGACCCATCAGTTTGTCAACTTCAGGCTCTTCTTTGCCAGAAGGAATCAGTGATGAAATATAAATATAATCTCTCTGATTCTGTTCTAAACATTTGTAGAATATCCAACTTGTAATTTCTGTGAAAATTATCTTGTACTCAAACATCAATGACTGAAAGTTGGGAAGTAAACACCGTGTTCTCTAGTCAGATTAAAAAAAAAAAAAAAGATATTTAATCCCTGATTTTAGATTCAATGCAACGTTAAGCGTGGAGCCCTATGGCGCCTTTATAATACCACATAAAACTCATGGTATTTTGGCTTGTAACACTGATTTGCACTTTACTGGTGACAGTTAAACATTTTACTGCTCTCAGTATCTTTAATTCATAGGCTGATAAGACTGTACAAAACCAGCATTATTTTGCTTTTGGGTGGAGAAAGCAGTTTTGTAAGCCTATGAGGGGAGGAGTATTTCTGGTTCAGATCAGACATTTCTTTGCTCTGCATAATGGGAGAAGACCTTTCACTTAATTACCACTGGAAACCGTAAATGCTTAATTGACATAAAAAAGCCCAATCCAGGCATTTTACAGTTTTCCTTTTGATCTTCCTTGTGGGTGCATATTGCACATGCAATTTGAAAAGAACAACTAAAAAGCTCTGATGTGGATGTGTGCTAGCATGTGAGGAGGGCTTATATGAGTACAGAAATTGGTGCAGCATCAAAGAAAGGGATACACCCATTTCACATGAATAAATTGAGCATATAATTAACACCTGGACTTTACAAAATACTTTTGAAACACAGTTAAATCTGATGCTTTTTTGTGTTTGACAAATAGCTAAATCTGAAAGTATTGATCCCTGTTGAATTTGATCTTGAATGTGTTTGACATTAGATGCTGACTGGATTCAAGCCTTTGAGACCCTTCAAACCATAAAGCAGGACTGAACACTACCCTTTCACAACTGAAGTCAAAGAACTTTAGAGCTGGATCTAGTTCTTCATTGCTTTTTCAAGAGACACAAACTGTATTTTTAGTGTTAGAAGAAGCATTTCTAATTAATGCAATTTTTCTCTTTTACCATAGCAATTTATCCAGAAACAAGCTCTCAAGTTTGTCGAAGAAGCCTTTTCGCCATCTGGGTTTGTCTGATCTGTAAGTTGTCATTTCTTAAAATATAAGTTTATTTTTGGCTGAAATGGAAGAATAACACTTCGAAGTTTGTTCTCATGAAGGCAGAGGTCTGTCAGCAATTAGAAGTGCAGTTCTAGTCCAAAGAAAGCATCAGTTCTGAACACTTAAATGCAGAGAAATTTTCATTCCAGAGCTTCAAGAAGGTTAGGTACATATTTTAAAGCAAAGTAGAGATCAAAATAGCCTCTTCCTTCAGCTTTAAGATGTTTTATTGTGACATTACTTCACACAAAACTACTGGTGTTTATTTAAATATTCGAACTAGTGAAAATACAGTCTTTTGTAGATATTCATACAGATTGTCTCTCATATTCTTACACTGACTACACAGCTTATATGCTTGTGCCTGGCTATTTAAGAGTGTTTTTATTTTCTCAAATTCTTGAGTTGCACTGTGCTTTATATAATCATTTAGCAGTGAAAGCAGTGATAAACATTTATTTTTGGTTTTTTCAGTACTAATATTTTTTATTCTCTGTAACATATGCCTTATTATTGATACATGTTACAAAATTTTGGTCATCCTATGCATTCTCTGCTAATATGCAGAGAGCTTGCTGGGATTCTGAGAGACCTGGGGCTGCAGAGGAGAAGGAGGTTGCTATTCTGGATTTCAGAGCAGAGTCAGAATTTGTCCAAAGTGCCAGTCCAAGTATGAAGCACCTGGCATGCAGTCCTAGGCCTCTTCTGGTGAACTTCAGGATTTGAGAAGTGAAATGAGCAAATCTCAGTGGCACAAAAAGAGGTTAGGCCACTTAGGTATATTTTGTTGATAATTAAGTTGATATAATTATTTTCTTTGTGGCCCAGGGAACACTGCTCACTGGAATACTCTTTAATAACTTGACAGTTGTGAGTTCTCTAAGGAGGAGACTAGCTAGTTGCAAAGCTCTCCCATTGCTCCATGCCCATTGTTGTTCTGTAGCTTCTGCATGAAGAAGCAGGGCAAAGGTAGTGGGGGTGAGCCAGATATGGGAAGAATGGACAGTGTGAAGGTTAAAGAGAATAAAATTTGAGGTATGGAGGCAATGCATGATGATATGCAAGTTGAGAGAAAAAGGGGATACAAAAGTGAGATAGTGTTGTGGACTTGGGAAAGGAAGTGTAGGGCTAGACAAACTGAAGTTATGCAAACAGATATTGTGAGATAAACAGACTTGGGGAAAATGAAGGAAGGAAAGTGGAGCGATAAAAGCAGAGCCTAAAAGGAGGACAAACCGTGATAAAAGCAGTATGTGTGAACAATTCTGTTGATAAGTGTTTAATATATAGCTGAAGATCAGAAGTGAGAGAGAAAGAAGTGTTGGTAGATGAATCTGAGATATGAATGTTGCCATAAATAGCTTCTGAAGAACTTCCACTAAATTTGATAAACAAGTATGTTTGTCCTATTAGTGCTCCTGCAAATCAAAACGTAAGGGGATGAGAGGTTTAGAATAAGGTGTAGTAGAGGGTAGTCACCAAGTATTACAGATCGGGAGATGCCACCTTGAAAGGTTTCTTCTAGAGCAAATGAACTGCAGCTGTAGAATTAGAGCAAACAAGGTAAAGACTCAGAATTTGCTTTCTGCAGCTCAGAATTTTTCTTTTACACAAGCATCTGTATAGGGTCATTATGAGTCCAGCATCCTGCCAATGATGTGCCTAACTCCCTACATGGATTTAGCACAAAATAAAACACTAGAAGAAGATTGCTCAGCCCCTGGTCAAGAGAAATTTTTCTTTACCAGGAAGGCTTAAGATGTAACAGAAGATGGAAGATGCATTTGAAAATGCATGTCATAGGCTTTGACCCATAGAAACATCAGTACAGGCTATGTCTTGCGCAAACAATTTTTGTTCATGCTTCATGTTGACGTCCAGTGGATGACTTCTGTGAATACAGATTGCTCCTTCAGACACTTTTGAGGACCCTGCAGTCGTTTCTCCTCAAAAAACTTGAGATGACTTTTGGGGGAGCAGGTTATGGCTCTAACAAGATTATTTTTTTCATGATTTGCACACTTCATGTCTTCAGGAGGCATTTATGAGCATAGATTCTGCAAGAAATTTGACCTTCTGCACATGAAACTTTGTTAAGAATGATTGTTCTGCTGGTAATGAAATGCCTTAAACAGACACTTGCTCACCCACTTTATTGTATCTCATGTATGCCAGTAGAAGGAAAAATAATACTGGTCTGTGTTTATGTAGACATTTTTCTGTTCATATTTAACATGCATGTAATTGCATTACATTGTTGTGTAGTTTTTTTAAATTTTAAAACTAGAAATCGTTACATTTGCTAACCTGTGGTTTAAATTCCATGCAGGGTACTGTATCAATTTCTATTTCAGGGCCATTTTTCATTTAGTATTTCTTCATGACATTGCCTACGTTTTTTCTGTGAGGTTTTTCTAGATTGTTGTAGCAGATGAATTTTAAAGATCAGGGAAAATCCTTTTTTGTGATTGAAGTTTGTTAGAGTGTTTGAATAATCCAAGACTGTTTGACTTTATAAAGAATTTACCAACCCGCAGCAGTAAACTATTTCTGAGGTAACTGAGTGGTGGCTCAGGTGTAGAAGACATGAATTCTAATCTCTTCCTGATTTATGAAATAAAATGGAGCTTCTTGAATGGCCATTCCCCACGGGCTCCTGATTTACATTGTTGAATTGGAAATAGTAGCCAAATCCCCTGTGTGATCTGTATTGTCTGTGATATTCTGGGTCCTCAGTGCATGCAGCGCTTAATTCCCTACATGGAAACTTGGCAGCTTACTTTGCCCTGGACTTACCAATGGTGCATATGTTATGTTCCTTAATGAGAGAGTTCAACCCGCCTTCCTTAACCTTCCTAACTAACTTGTGTTTTCACTCAGCTGAATGTTTGGAGCCCCCCTGCCCCACATTTCTTTTTCTATATGTGTGGCACGTTTCGCCTTCTAAATAAATTGGTGTTTTTTACTGTAGGATATTGGTGGACAATCCATTCAAGTGTTCCTGTGAAATCATGTGGATCAAGAAATTTCAAGAGACCAAGTTTTACACAGAAACTCAGGACTTATATTGCATAGATGACAACAATAAGAGGACAGCCTTGCTGGATATGAAGGTCCCGAATTGCGGTAATATTCTTTTAACATAAAACTACTGCTAAATTATTGTGAGCCAGGGAAAAACAACCATGCTTTTTTACAATGTACTTCTCAGGATGACAACAGTGCTCTAAAGGAAAAGTTTTCAGTAGAGATATTAACCACTCAGTGGTCTTTTGCCCCACATGGAATGGTTCTGGACCTTCATAGAATAATATAGACTCATATAGCATAACAGAATATTCTGAGTTGGAAGGGAACCATCAGGATCATGGAGTCCAACTCTGCACAGGATGCCCCAAGATTAACACCATGTCCTCAAGAGCATTTGCCAAATGCCTTTTGACCTCAGACAGAGTTGGTACTGGGACCAGTTCCATGGGGGGCCTGTTCCAGTGTCCAGCCATGCTCCTGATATCCAACCTAAACTCCCCCAACTCATCTTCATACCATTTCCTCAAGTCCTGTCATTGGTTACAAGTGTGAAGAGATCAGTGCCTGCCCCTCCTCTTCCCCTCATGAGGAAGCTGAAGACCCCAATGAGGTCTCCCTTCAGTCTCTTCTGGGCCAAGTGACCTCACCCATACCTCATATGGTGTCCCATCAAGACCCTCCAACAGTTTGTATAAACCTGTTTGTTTTTCTCTTGTTCTGTTAAAAATGTACTATTATTTAAGTGCAGAGAAACAGAATACTGATTATATTATATATACAGGTATATAGAATGCATGTGTCTTTGTTGAACTAAAGGTTAGTGTTTCCAAGCTCAGTAGACATTCATAGGTCAATTTTACCTACTTGAATTTTTTTTCAGGTATTTACAGTTAATGAAGTCTTTATTTTCCTTCAAAAATACTAGTACTAGGACCACAGGAAGAAAATTCAGAACTATATGCTACTTGAGACAAATTAGCAACTGCTCCGGTCTTCATGCAAGTAAAACTCTACTGAGTTCACTTTAAAGGCTATACAAAAGTTATATCAAGCTTGGGTCTGTGGCATATTGTAGCATGTTGTTTACAGGTATATGGATCTAGAAAAAAAGAAAAGGAAAAATTATATAACAACAAGGCCATCACCTTGCCTTTTTTATATATGGTTTTGCTGCCTACATATTGTCCTGGGACAGCTGGGGAAAGATTTCACTCACTAGCTGGAGATTTCTCCTCCTCTGTGTATGAGGGGTGTTTCTAACATGATGTCACATCTGCTGGACTCTGGAAGCAGAGTGGGAAGCTGAGGTCCTCAGCAGCAGGCAGGCAGGAGGGAAAGGGAGCTATATTCACTTAAAGCTTTTCCTATCCAAATCAGCCCTTCATGGAGGGCTGATTTGGATAGGAAAAGCTATAAGTGGATGTGACCAGCAGGAGAAATTACACTTTTTCTCCTTCCATCTTTGCCCATTGAGTGTCCTTTTCTTCACTGCCTGTGTGGAGGGTGCTCTGATAGCAGCTGCCAGCAAAGATCAGCCATGGTGGAGACCACTGCAGGCCCAGCAAATGCAGCATTTAGTGTCAGTAATGTGTTTTGTGGCCTCATATTACTGTTGATCTTGTGCCCAGCTTCTTTTTGGGGCCAGGTGTGGTGGCAGAAATGGTGTTAATTGTGCAATCAAAAAATTCAGGGAGTCTTGTGAGCTGCAGAGTTGGTCTTGTGTGTTCCAGGATCTGATTAACCTGAAATGAGAGCTATAATACCTAGCTGAGCTAAATGGATTCAATCTCTTGCTCCAGCTGGATGGACTAGAAGGTAGATTAATGTGCTGGGTGTAAAGAGGTTGGCTGTTGGACTGAGATCAATTATTGCAAGAGAGAAACTCCAGCACATTTTGTAACATTCTTGGCTGGCACATCTAGAAGCTACCAGGTTGCTTGGATTTTCCTTTGAAAACTTTTGATGTTAAATACCCAGAATTAAACCTGTGAGAGATTAGTTCTTTCCCCTGATTTCTTAAAGGTCTGCAGCCAAAACAGGCTTGTCTCTGAGCCCTGGCTGCTGTTCAGGTGCATATGTGTGTACACATGCGTGCATCCTGTGGGCATATCTTGACTGAAATACTTGTCATGACAAGGGAAGGTGGTACTTCCAACTAGAAGAGGAAAAGGAGGAGGGAAGGTGAATATACTCAACGTTTAGACTGGAATTTGCAGTATGTATAATTTGCATAGGGAAACATGCATTGTATTGAAGGTCTGAGTGGATGCCAGCACATGCCTACAAATCATTTTTGTTAGTTTACAGTGCCCAAATGTCACCAAATTTTACATAATTTTTCCTCCCCTTTTCCCTTCTTTTTTTTTAGCAGCTGTTTCCTCTTAATTTACTTTCTGAAAATGAGCCAATGCAGGACATAGATTTTTAGTAAAGATGACAACATACCCTTTTCCTAGACATAGAGAATCCCTGGTGAAGAGCAATGCCCATGTTGGTGGTCTGTGTTCTGGAAGATATCTGAAAAATCCAATGTATGTCTCTTGGTTTCAGTATCTTTGCAAATATTTTTCTGTATTTTGAAGGGCAAGACTTAGTTTCAAAACAAAACTACTGATGAAGCTGGTATATTTCATTTCCAGAACCTTTTGAGAGGCTAATATGTAGAACTGAAACAGAAGAGGTATTCAGCTTTTGACGTATTGAATTTTTTTCCTGTGAGCTCTGTGATGTTTTGTAATTCCCTTTAATGTGAAGAGAAATATTTGGGCATGTAGGCTTCTGCATTTTTTAGTAAAATATTGTTGCTGCTTTTCTAATTTTCTCTGCTAATGAAATGGTTTAATCTGATCTCCTTGCTGAATTTGTTTTTTCTTTTCTTAAATTTTATTTGTAAACTAAGCAATTGTGCACTCTTCTTTGTGTTAAGGTGTTACTATTTCATAGTGTATATACCTATACGGTATGTAATGAATGTTTTGATAATAGGATCTCTTTCTGCTGTGTGCTGTAAATAAATCTTGCTGGGAAATAGGTAGAGGCCAATGTGGTTTCTTCATCATAGGGCTTTGGTTTGTAGGTAATTGATGAGAAAATTAGCAAATTTCTGTGGTACTTTGCTAACCCTTTGTACAGTGGAAGTGTTCAATAACGTGCTGGTTAAAGCCTGACTGCCATTTAGATGTCATCAGCTTTGTGATTTATTTTCTTGATGTTTAAAGTCAGGTATGCTCACTATCTAAGACCTCCTTTCCAGCTGCAATACTGAAAGTGGCAATCAATAATTATTTTTTCAACTGCATTTGAAATGTGTGTAGATATGATAAAAATGGTCAAATTTTTCTAGCTTTTAGGATCACATGTAATTACTGTGTCAAAGATTTTCAAGTTGCATCTACCACAGTAGTAGAGTCTTTTGTGTATAGAGATGGTGGTGTTCAGTTTTGCCATTTTCAGAGCCTTTGCCAGTTGTCTGTACAGCATTAACAGCACCACCACCTGGGACATCTCTTTTTGTTTCCATCTGATAAGTAGCATTAGAAAAGAAATAAAGGGAACTAAAGGAGTAAACACTTTATTCTTATTAATGCTTCTAAGCTCTGGTGGTTTTTACCACCAGTGTCTTAAGTCCTTGGAAGTGAGGCATGTTTTGTGCCTTGCGTAGGGTCACTCAAAAGACTGTCAGTCTGGAGGTCACCTGGAACTCACTGAATGCCAGGGAGGCAGGACCACATCCTTGGGACTAATTGTTAATGTGTTGCTTGCTCCCTCTGGTAGACATTCAGTTACTGAGCTGTTATCATTGATTTCAGTGATACTGAAAGAAGTCTTTTTACCATCTAGTGTTTTGAGAAAAGGCGTGGCTTCTACAGCTGTCTCTGCAGTCCTGTGCAGATTTTGTATTACTTTGCATCTCAGTCTGGTTAATGGTATTTTGCCTTATCTGGCCAATTTAGTTTTGTATATGGAGATGTGGTGCTGAATCTGTCTTTCAGTTTTGCTTACTGTGCCAGCTTTGGATGCCCTTTTATCATATACTGTTTCTTTAGGTGCCTTCTTTCTTGTCACTGGTCACATATACTAGCTAAAATCTAATGTCACAGATTAGTTCCCTGTGCCAATTTCCTTTACATATCACTAAGGTATGTTCAGACTAGCTGGCTCTTTACATCTGCAGTCAGTCAGTGGAACTGTTGTCTGGTCTAAGAGCTATGGGATTTAACGAATGCTCACATTCTTTGCCTGTCTCTTCTCCTGCACACAAAGTGCTGTGGTGTTGCTCTTAGTACTAAGATACATGTGTATGACTGAAAAATTTTTAGAAGAAATTTAGTTGTTGTAATGTAGAATTTCAAGCTAAAGTAACTGCTTGTGCATTTCTTGCTTTTGGGGAAACCCATGATTTTTAACAGGCAATTGCTCAGATGACTGAAAATGGACTGAAACTGGGTCTAGCTTCACTTAAGCCTGTTTCTGGTGATGCTGGTTTTTTGTGCCAGAGGTAAATAAATAAGTGGTAATATGAGACTGGAGGCAGGTGGTTACAAATCCTAAGAGGAAAAAAGGCAAACTGAAGGATTGACATATTTCTTTCTTTGAATTTACAGAAAAGACTTGTAGTATTACTGAGCCAATAAAACAAGCATTAGATCTTAGGCAATCACAGTACAATGAAGTCTAAAACCACAAGCAAAGGCGTAATCCAGTGGGTGTTGACATTTTTTTCCCCCTATCAGCCAGATTTCACCGATAAGACTATTAGAAGGAGAATATTACAGGCAGAATTAAGTGAGTTTGAAAAAAGCCTTAAATGTTCTCAGTGTTTGTGTTTCAGAATATTCATGGATTCTTTAGCCTGTGCTGTTTCTTTTGGCACAAGGACTAGATGTGGTGCATGATGTAGGGTGGCAAACTGTTCTTATTTTCTCTGTAAGAGTTTTAATTCTTATCTGTTATCATGGGCTATGTGAAAGGCTTAGTTTTTAATGAGACTTTGACAGTAGTGGGGTTTCACTGTTGCTCTCAATTTATTAAAATTTTCCAAACTTAATTAAAAGAAATTTCTGTCTTTTAAATGGAAATAACCAAAAATTTATGAAGTTTGAAAAGGCAACAGGAATCTCATCTTCAAGGATATGTATATTTCTTTCTTTTGAACATGCAACGTTTGTCTATTCGTGAATCAAATGTCAACTTTCATACAGATGTTTAGATACGACCATCTATGTAAATCAGGGATTGTGAATGATGATAGTTAAATGACATGTGGCATATGTGAATGTCTCAAATTTAAAAAAGCGCCAGTTTTTGTTTGATAATTCTGATTCAAGTTGTGCTTTAATGTCAACAAAGGAGATTTGTAATACAAGGTAGATAAGAAATAGAAGTAAAGCATTATCCAAAGGGAAAGAAGTGTCTCTGAATTGATGACATTGTGCAGGTTTACTGAGTTACTCTCTGTGCGTGGCTTGACACATCTGTGTAAGTGTGGAATACTGATCTGCTAAGGAGAACAGCTCTTTAACTCTTTTTTCTGGTGATATTCTTACTTTGCTCTGTCTAGGTGAAGACTGATGACTAGATAACTCTACCCTGAAGTCCAAAGAAAGTGTTGTTTTCTTTAAAAGGGGAAACCTTTCTTCAAGGCATCCCTTCAGTAATATACTTGGCATATGTTATACTTGGTACCAAAAGTGGAACCCATAATTTTAATTTTTTATGTTGCTCTCTGAAAATGCTCCTGTTTCAGGATCACATGTTTAGCATATTGCAACATTAGGCAGGTCAGCATTATTTTGAGTATTTTCTGGACGCACATGAAATGCTGTAGATAACCATACATGAATTGCAACTACATTACATACACTTAATAAGAATAAGAATTTGTTAGAGGTTTGCATAACCTGGTTTAGGCCTCATTAACTTACACTTCAAAGGCCGTTTAACTCTCACTTCATCTGTAAAGCTTGTGGCTGACATATTCAGCCCAATGGCCCTACCTGTCTTTTGTTTTCTTTTGAAAGCTATTGTGGATCAACTGAAGCTTAAATGCCATGTTAGAATGATTTCTCCAGATGTAATTTAATTTCCTTAGCTGTTCAGAAAACATGGTTGGATACTTCATGATACTGCTAGCAAGGGAATTGTTGATAATGTTGATAGCTTCTATAAAAACGCTTAATCTCAAAATTCTTGCAGACAGTCTTTATATTATTACTGGGGCCAGGTAATAATATGCAAGATCCTATTTTATTCAGCACCTTCCTATTAGAATCCAGACTACACCTAGGGCTCTTAAATGAAAGGCCCTGGGAAGAAATTAAGGAGCTGATATAAGTGTAAGCCCATGTAAGTGTAAGCTCCTCATCTGCTTTGAAGTATCAGCAGCAATTTTCAGAGCTTCTGTAGAGGTTGACTGCAGATGACAACTTGGTGTCTAGACGAATTTGTGTGGGTGCACATCTGTTGGTGGTTTTTGGCTGCACTGCATTCATGATGGCATTTGAGGCCCTGGATGGCGTGACAGTTCTGTGGGGACAGTGCTTGTCTCTGTGGTTGTAAAGATGAGTTAGCAAGTCTGTGGTCTTTGTTCTGGCATGTGCTGGCTCTGTGTAAGTCTTGTGGTCTTTGTTCTGGCATGTGCTGGCTGTATGTAAAGAACTTTGCTTCTAGTGAAAATTTTAGTTAAGTATAGAGTGATGGAGTGTTTAAAAGCAAAGTAATAATGCATTTGATCTGGGAAAGCATACTTTAAATTAAACTCATCATTTTCTGATAGAGGCTGTACTTTTTAAATTGTTTTCTGTAAAGGTTCCCAGTTGAAAGTGGCAATCAGGCATGCCATGAGAGGAGGAAGGTTTCATTTAGTATTTTAAAATATTTGGGTGGCTCAGTGAGCTGCCATATCTTTCATTCTGCCTCCTAACAGAAGTACATTCTGCCAGACCTGTGCAAAGTACCATTGGTACATTTGGTCATTGTGGAAAACACCCATCAATATTTGCTGTTGCACATGGCAAGCCTATGTCTATTCAGTGGTGATTCAGTGCTTTATTCAGTGGCTGTATATTCTCCTGAAGATTTGAAGACATTTTGATGCAGGTCAGGTTCTTTAAATTTACATTCACACACAGTGGGCAGAGTATGGAAATCTGGGGAAATAGGTCATAATCCCAGATTCATTTTCATCTGTTCCTCTTATACCTCTAAGATTAATGCCTTTGCTTTCCATTTTAATCCATTGGGAATTTCAAATTTTGTTGTTCATGATGGCAAAATCCTAGTGAAGTGATGGAGAGTAGTGCATGGTGGTTAGTATCATGAAATGAAGACTGGAGAGGAAGGGGATCTTAGAGCTTCAGAAAAAAAAAATGGAGATGGGGATCTTTGGGCTCCAGAAGATAAATGAAAAATAAAAATTTGTTTTAAATGTTCTTTATTTCTGCTTATTCTTGTATATTATTTGCCTAACATATGTTTTAAATCTTCATTGAATATGTTTGTGCTTGTCATCTTGTTACAGCTTCTCTGAGATTTCTGCAGTTTTCTATGTACTGAGCATTTTGATTCTGTGGTTGTGATACAACAGGAAATGGAAACAATTGCTTGTGTTTCTTTCATTCATGCTTTGCTTGTAAATTTTTGGGGTATCCTTTTTACAGTTCTTTAAAGATGCAGCTAGGCTGGAAATCTGGCTCAGAGCTTGTTGGTTGCAGGCTTTTGTTAAGTGAAACCCAAGAGGTGAATCCCATATCCAACAGCTCTTGTCTTTGTAGCTAGAATTACTGGAAAGTTTCTTGCTGCCTTTTTTTAAAAACCGTTGAATGCACATAGGAAAAGACCTCTAGAATTCGTAAACATTACTGCTTTTTCAAACAAGGCACAGTTTCAATAGAATGACACAAGGGACATTGTATCATCATATCCTGTTATCCGTACATTGATACAACCAGTTTTGACCCACTAAGAGCTCTGAAATTTTTGGATCCATGTGACAGTTCATGACAAATTGCATTGTCAACCATCCTCTTTTCAGGCTACAGATAGTACAAGGAGTGATTGTTACCTGGCTGTACTTCGGTGATGTAATAAGTTGTACATTTTACCCCTAGAGTGAATAAGCCAAACCAGGAGAACCAAGAACCCTAAACTGTACTGGAACCTTTTGTGGGAAAGTAGACTGATTTGAATCACTGTGCCCTAAGAATTACAGTGGCTGTTTTATAAATCTGGTTCTGGTAGGCTGCCTTGAATGGTTCAATTTGATAGATGGTTGCTGCCTCAGTATTCTTTTAATCATTCTGTGTCTGAAATATTTATTAAAAAGATGGTTAAGGTTTTCAGGTAAGGATTAAAATTACCTGATTAAAAATCAGATGCATAAAAAATTGTCATTTTTTCTTGGTAGTTTCTTGTTCTTATCACAGAGCAAATTGACCTCCAAAAGCATTTCATGGAAAAAGGAGATGACATGGGCCATGTTGAAAACCATTTAGTGATACTCTGTCATGTCTAGACTCCTGGGAGTTTGTTGAAAGACCAGTAAAAATTTGCAACTTAGTGTGCAAAGGATGGCATAAATGGATGCCATCTTGAATTTACAGTATTCTCTCAGCTACTAATTTTTCATCATGTAATTTCTTAGGTATTAGTGAGGCTAATTGACCATATTGAGAGAATTTTTGAAGGTTTTTGAACAACTGAAAATATCCTAGAGCTCAGCAGGTAAAGTTGAAGCAGAAAAAAATCTGGTATTAATTTTGTAAAAAATTTTATAACTGCAGATAGTGAAACAGTATCTTTGGTGTAATGGTGGATTTGCTTCTTCTGGCTTAAGGCCACCTTCTTTTAAATGTTCCTTTAGTATGCTGGCTAAAGTTCTTGGTGCTAAGAGTTGAGTTACAGACTAGAGTTTTTATTTCTCTATTAGATCATATCCTTCCTTTGACTTATAGTGACAGTCTGGCTCTAGGAAAGCCAGTTTAAGTTTTCTGTAGAAGGTAATAAATAGCAGCATGAAGATTTGGAAAGCCCTCTAGGAATACAGGTACATTCATTTTCTTAATTTCCGTTGACAGTTGTGTAGCCAAATGTAGTAGTAACCTTTGAAAATGGCATCCAAGGTGTTGGTTTTGTGGTTGGTGAAGTCCCAGCTGTGCACAGGGAAGATGTGAGTCATTCCCTAGTGATGCTTGACAGTTTCACTGTCTGATGGCTTCAGGCCATCCTTTTGCACTAATGATGGTCTGTGAAGGTAAATGCCCCCCCCCCCCTCCAAGCCCTACTTTAAGGAGTGTTTGTTTCTCCTAAAGCATGAGATGATATTTGGAGAGACTCAGCTGACATAAATGAGTTCCTCCTGCTTGTCTCCAGTTCTGTCTGGTTGTGCTGGGGTGAGGGAAGTGACTGCTTATTCTAATCCAGAGCTGCCTGTTCCTGGAAATGAAGTGTCATTGTGCTGAATGTGAGAAAATACATTCTGTATACAGTGAAAGCACATAGCTATTATGTACCAGTGCATAATGGAAACACATGGATCTTAGTGTATGATTTCACACCTCAACCTGTGTTACTCTGTACATTACAGTTTGAAGTTCTCAGTAGCAGGTTCTGTCCTCCCATTTTTGTAGAGATAGAAAAGCTTTGAATGGATTATTGAAAAAAAGGGGATTTGAAAAACAAAATAAAACAAGGTGGTCTTAAAAAGATCATTCATGAACTCTTTTTACTCTGTTCCACCAGAACAGGAGAGTACTGAATAAATTTGAATGCCAGTGAGAAATTCCAGAACTTGTAAAAGGAAGTGACTTTTGTATACAGCCTGTATACAACATGTTGCTGCAGAAGATTAAGGCCAAGAATATAGCAAATTTGAAAAATCAGTCAGGTACTAGCAGGTTTATTGCTGAGATTCAGAGATATAATAATCAATTCTGTCAAAGTTTGAACAGAGATTGTGTTTTGAGCTTTGAGGCATGGAGTAATCGGTCTGACAGATACCAAGATGAAACTGGGGAAAGACGATGTCATGTCTACCTTGTACAGTCCCTTATGCTAAGTCTAATCTTACTATGCTGGCAGGATACAAAAGAATTTGATTATGCTGTCTGATAGTTTGTATCAACTGCTGTTTACAAAGTCCTTTAAAATGTACATCCCTATCAACAAAAGTGATAACTATCTAAAACACTGTATTTAACCAAATTAACTAGGGGTAAAGGCAGCATGGTTGGGTATCTCTGTAGAGTCAAAGTGTTACTGACCAGTATAAATGGTCTCACACTACACTGGGCATACAAACTGAGCATTTGTGTATGTTAAGGTCCATTGTGTTTTTTTAACATACAGTTATTTTTCAGTACAGGTGTTGTTTCTTAGTGTCATTGCTTTGCTGGTGTAGGCAATGTGTCACGTGTCTAGATGAGGCCTTATGTGACTGTCTTGCTTTTCCCAAATAGAGCCACATCTCAACTAGTGTGGGTTCTGCTGTGGAGCAGTCTGGATGCCACTGGAAATAAAAGCAAAATTAGCTGCAGTTAAAGCACATTATCTCAATCTATCTAACCACAAAAAGTTAATTCCATGACAGTTCTTGTGTTTTCCACACATCTTATGACTGGGGAAAAGAGTAAAAGAAAACACGCACAATAATGTGATTTCTAATCGATTCTGTCTCTAATTCTAATTCCATTCCATTCCACTCCTTTGTACCTTTTTAGATGCAGGGGCCTTGCAACTGGTTTTTAGTGTAACTTTATGAACACAGAATAATAAGCACTGTTATTTTATAGCCTTTTGGCGGGATGCAGCATGATGTAGCTGTTTCCATTTCAGATGTAACACCAACATGACACGTGCAGACTTCTGCAAATAAACAGAACTAGATCTAGTTCTGTGTGGGAACCAGAGCCAGTACCAGAGGAATTAAACTTCAGTTGCTTATCCTATAAATAAATACTTTGCAGGAAGAAGTTGCCTCAAAACTTAACAGCTATTTAAAGAAGAGTTCTAAGGGACAAAAGTTGTTTTGATTTTTGCTTGCATGAGAGGTTTCACATGAAATGATGTGTTAGTAGGAGCTGTGCCAGTTTGCACAATGAAATGCTAATCTATCATGTAGACCTTCTCCCAGGTGGCAGAGTTAAGAAGAGTGGGGACCTTTATTATCTTTGCATGTTCAGGTCTGGCAAGAGTAATTGGAACAGTATTTAGAGGTGTTGTGGAAGTGTAACTTTATGAAGCAAATTATCTCATTACTTCTCCCTTTGTTCCCTAACTAGCATAATTAATATCCAAATGTTCCCTAAGATTAGTTTTATTTCCTGCTCAGCTAGTTGACAGACACTGGTAAGATCTGAATTCACAGCAGGCTAGAGCAGATGGCTACCTTCTCTAACAGATTACTGCATCAAGGCACACAAACTCTCCAGCTCTGTCTCAATAAACTTCAACACATGATTTATATAGTGAATATAATAGAAGAAACCCATGATGCCCATAATGAGAATCATATTACCACACTACTTAAAATACTGTGAGAATTGCCTGAGCAGTTATTGTATACTTGTGCTGATCTTCAAATCTTATTAGGCAGGAAAGCATTGTCTGGAAAGCTATTCATCTTCTTTTCTGTATTGCTTCCACTCAGTTATTTTTTATTGAACTAATTTAAGGGAGGTTTCCAATACATCTAGCTTCTGTTGAACCTCCAGCAAACCTGTGAATATGTTCACAGTGATTTGATGGTTATTTATTTGTTTTGGATCTTTTACATAAAGAAAAATGCCTCTTCTAAACTTCTATACTATCAAGTTCTATACTATTCCATGCTGAAACTGCTGTACTCTCAACTAAAAAACCAAACCAAAGAGAGCTATTGTTTCAGAAAAAGAAAAGTCATTGCAAAATCATGTGAAATGTTCTGCACAGCAGATAAGCTTGATTATTTGAGATGATAAATTGCAAGTAAAATTGCCTGGAAGAGTTGATGTGAAATGCCTTATAAAGGAGACCAAGACTCTTTACAGAGTGTAGCAGCTTCAAATGATGACATAGTATCTTTTAAGAAAGATGTTATTTCTAGAATGGTGCATAATTATTTGCTACATAAATACAAAATGTGAGTTCCTCTGTGCCTGAAATCTACTGATATTGCTAGTAGTATTTTGGAGAGGGTAATTCTGTAATTCCTTGTGTTTTTGTAAACATTCAGCATAAACTTGCACTCTGGGAAATTCCCACTGCTTCGGGTGCCTTAGAAAGAGGCACAGAGTGATGTATAGCTCTGTAAAATGGAGAGGGAGTCCTAATTCTTGTAAAACCTGGTCTTATTTCATGATGAGTCCTGCCATTTCGCTGCTTTTCCCCTTTCCTGAGAACAATAGAAAAATCAGCCGAGGTGCTTTGAGTGCTCTGTGCAATTGCTAACCTTCTCATCTGTCTAACCTTCTCTAGTTCAGTCTTTAAAGTTCTCTGTTTTCTTCCCTTTGAGCTTGAGATCTGGGTTTTGTCCTGCTCTCTCTGAGCTATGTTTCTGTATGAGAGAGAGGGCTGCACTCTCCTGTGGGACACCAGGGGCTAATGGGATTTTCCTGTTAGTATTGTGGAGAGCAGTGGAAATACTACAACATCAGTGGAACCTAGAGGTTGCTTTGTAGCTGTTACAAAGAGGCAGATACAGTTTCTAGTTTTAAAGAGTAAAGGAAGAGGTGTTTTTTTTCATTTGAAGTTAAAAACTGAAGTTAAGATAATTTCTGTTTGTGCATCTGACATATATTCCTATATAATTAACTAGTTAATGTATTTCCATATGCAGTAATGTTTTCTTAGGATTTGAAGCAGAGGAGGTGGAGAAAATACATAGCAGCTAAGGATTATAGTTTTTTATTTCCAAAGAGCTGTTTGTACTGCCTGACTGAATAGTACTGACTACAGTGAATATTTGATGTAGTGCTTGCATTTCTACAGCTTGCTTAGAGTTGCATGGTGTCTATTCTGTCAAATACAAATACATGTTGGGTTATTATGTTGTTGTTTCTATCATAGACTTGCCCTCAGCAAACTTAAGCAATTACAACATCACCGTGGTGGAAGGAAAGAGCATCACATTGTACTGTGACACTACTGGCGGGCCACCCCCAAACGTGTCCTGGGTGGTAACTAATCTTGTTTCAAACCATGAGGTAAGGTTTATATTCAAGCACATGACAATTCAGATGACACCTGCTGAAGGATGGAATGAAGTTTTGTGTCCAGCTCCAGTCAACTTTCTATTAAAAGATGAAATAGAAAGTTAATGTTGGGATTACCTTTATGTTCCAGTTACTTTCAATCCAGGGTGACTGTGGCAGTGCTTTTGGGGAATGGCAGACATTTGTTTCTCAAGATTCTCATTTGCACTTTGGTTTTTTGGATGTTCACTTGTAAATGAGAGTAATGTAAATTTTTGGCAGTAATGTGAATTGGAATACTGAAACACAAGGACTTTATTATTATCACCGATACATGCCTACAGAGACTAAATCAAATCTATACTGATTGTATTTGCTTCTGTAATTTTATTTCATTTTCATTTCATAATTTGGTGTGTTGGAATTTGGTTGTAAATATATTGTGGCTTGTTTAATTTTTCTTCAACACACTTAACAGCAACAGAAAGCCTTGAAATTGAAGATTTTACTTAAAAGACTGTCAGGTTGGTTTTGTTCTGGTTTCTTTTTTTAATGATGTATGAATATCTTTCCTCATTGAAATCATGTAGGTGGGGAAATTTTATTTTGTGATCTCTTTATATTTTTTGTTTTTCTAGACTGTGTGCTGCTTAAGTCTTTTCTGATGGAATTATTGAAAAAGGAGGGGCATATGAGCAGCTGCTGACCTCATAAATTGCTATTATTTCACCACAGGAAAAACCCATGTTGATTACGATTTTATGGCACTTGCTTTCCTATATTCATGATGGTGCACACTGCCTAAAGCTTCTTGGTCTGTACAAGGTGTAGGAAGTGTACTTCCAGAACTCTTCCTGCAGTGAGGAGGAGACAGGACCTCTTGGGTCTCATAGTTGGTATATTTTCTTTCCGAAGTTCATTATATCAGGCTTGTATAGAATTTAAGTTGTCGATCTTTCATTCCAGCTTACATAAGTAAGAGCTCTGCAGAGCTCTAGTTGTATTTTAAATTTTTCTGTGATCTGTAAAACTCCCCAAAGTCATCAAGGCAGCAGTCGTCATCGAGCACAAGAAATTAAAACAGTTTGGGGAACTTCTGCCAAGTTGCGCACTTCTAAAAGATTTTCAAAAAAAATTAATTCTAGGAGCCAAAACAAATGTGGGACTCCATTCAAAAAGTGAGATCATCTAATTTTTTTAACCCTCCTATCTTTGAAATGCCATGGTCAGTTTGTTTCAAGTTTTCCATGAGTATTGTCCAGGCATAACTTCATCCTGCTATTGTAGAGGGGCTTATAATACAGGCTGGCTACAACCATGGAGCAGAGCAGTAGCAGAAGAGCATGATGAGCCTTTCAGTTCTTATTTGCCATTCCCAACTATCCTTTTCTATGAGTGTTGCCTTTGGTTACTTTTCTTCCACTACCATATCTCAGTTTCTGCCTTCATTTTCTTTATCATGTATGCTTCTTTTCACTGTTTTCTCTCACCTGTTTTTAAAGAGGGACATTAGCAAAGGTTAAAACTAGGCTCTAGTTCTGCAAAGCTAATCTTTATGTTCTGAGCTTCTGTGTTCATGGGTAGTTTGACTGATGTTGTTTAGATTTTTCTTGCTCTAGATTTCAGCCCTGAGCCTGTGTTTCAGCCCCTCTGCTTTTAGTCCAGCTTTGAGCACTGCTCAGCTCTGAGAATTGCAAGTAAGAAAATGTGCGAAGGGATGTTTGCTTTTCCACCTGCCTCCCCTGCTGTCACGCTGAGATCAAAGGGACATTGAATTCCAGTGGGGTGTCATCTCAAGGTTCAAAATTCTGTTTGCACAGGACTGTATGCAGGAGCTTTCCCACAAAATCCTGTTGACTGCCACCTAAAGTTGCTGTGGTTTTACAATTATAGTGGGTTACTTGTTAGTATTGTCTGTAGCACTGACAGACTTTTTGTACATTACAAAAAGTACCTCAAAAGTAGTTTGAAAAATTATCATAATTTATTTTTATCATATTTATTTTTGGAGTGTGCTTTGGTTCCTTTCCGGTTTAACAAAATATTCTAGCTCTTTATAAAAAATTCAAGGATGGAAATAATAATTATTTGAGATCATATGAAGGTCCTGATTCATTAACACTGGAGTAACAACTAGCTTTGCCAGTGCTTTTGGTGTGTGGGAGTAATTCTGCCATATTTGCTTAACCAGTGTGACATAGCTGCATAGTCAGTATGTTATTTAAGACTGTAGATAGACACTGACCTCTATAAGAATCATAAGAATCAAGATTTTTAAGAATCATCAATTTACCTTAATTAGCTTGTTCTTAAATACATAAAACAGTACTTGGGCAATAGCTTAGGTAGTAGAAGGTGTGCAGTTTCTTGTGGAAGGTTTCTTGAGAAAATAAAGCTTTCAAGAGAAATTTGGTTAATAAGGAGATACAGTAGGGCTCAGAAGGCAGCAGTGGAAGAGTTGTGAAGCATAAATTTAAAGGAAAGAGAGAAAAGGATGAGTAAAGCAAAGATTTAACAGAACAAAACGTCCTAGAGAACAGCCAGAGGTAGACTAGAAATCACTCATGAAATAGGAGAGAGGGATGAGCAAGGTTATATGATTAGAAGAAAAAAGAATTTGTGTAGAGCGGATAAAGTGGTAAAAAAAAGGCACAGACTGAAAGTGACAGGGCAGAAACATGGTTGAGTGCAATGTTTGTAGCAGCATTTTGCAGCTTTGAATCTGCTGCTACTGACTCTTAGGTTTGGTTCTGTAGGTGTTTTATGTCGGTTTGGATAAGACACTAAAATAAGGCTTTGATTGATTGTGGACAGATACAGCTAAAAGGAAGGGAAAATGAAAAATGCCATTCAGCTGTGGCCAGTAATTCCCTCCCTCTCCTTTATTCTTGATGCTGTAGTTGATGCATACATGTTTTTCTGATCATTTTTAGAGTGACACAAATAAGAACCCTGCCTCTCTCACCATCAAGAATGTTTCATCAATGGACAGTGGACTGGAGATTTCCTGTGTAGCAGAGAACATTGTGGGAGAGGACCAAGCCTCTGCCGAGCTTACGGTATTCTGTACGTATGTGGGCCTCCATACAGACCTGGAGGCCAAACTGCATTGGCAGAAATTGTTTTGGGTATTTTTTCGACCTTCAGGTCACTGAAATGAAAACCCTTAAGGCATGTGAACTATCTACTGCAGTTAATGCTAGGAGTAGCCCAATCAGACATTGTTGCGTTTATCTTTTTCAGCTCTTTATTCTGCAAAAAAATGTATTTCTGATTGCTTTGTCTTCCAGTTAAGAGAATCTGTAAGTAAAGGTCTGAAATCCTGAATACTGAATGGCACTGTCAGTGTGGGAAGGTTTGTAATGGTGTGTATATACATGCACACTGTCTTAGGAATTGCAAAATGTGAGTGCATCAAAAGGCTGGTAGAATTATGAGACTACACGTGTTTAAGTTCTTACTATGTAAAACAACAGCTGCTTTTTCAATGTTTGTACGGCAAGGTGTAAATTTATTTGTCATTGCTTTTGAATACTTACTTCTCAGGGCCAAGGAAGGGAGAAGGGGCATATAGCATACAGAAACATCTGTATCAGAGCTCAGCTGCAGGCTGAATTCATTTGACATGAACTATACAGCATCTTTTCACAAGTTGCAAACCTCTGTTTAATTGGCGATAGAAATGGAACACTTTGTAGATGGCGAATTTTGCTCAGCATGTGCTTATGACAGAGTAAACTAGAAAAAACACTATAGATGTAGGTTTGTATGTTGAAATTGGATATGTAGTAAGTATGGGAACAAACATAAACTAGAAATATTTGAAAAGTGTAAATGAGATTCTGAGCTTGGCACTGTTATGAGTGATAAAAGGGAATTTCAATAGAAGAAATTGGATGTAGTTAAGAATAAATATAAAGGAAAATAAAGGGCAAGGTGTTGGAATAATCTCTTGAGGGAAACAGAAGAGGTCTGTAAACTTGAGGTATTTAGCAGGTTTGAACAATGATGAGAATGTGTATAGTGGAGAATTATTTTTCCTTGACAGAAGAATCTAGAGAATTAAGTAATCTGTTCTGGTTTTGATTCTGTTAAGAAAACAATTTGGATTCCTAGCTGAGTGTCTTTCCAGTAGTATTTGCTTTTGGCCAATTTTAAATATTTTCAATATGATTGTCTTCCTTCAGCACTCTTGTGCACCATTTTTTCAGCAAAGTAAAGCTAATATGTCTTTCTCCTCCTTCCAAGCGATCCAGTAACTGAACTTCCCACACCTTACATGTTTTAAGTGATTTAACACGTTTTCAGTCTTTGAAACGACTTTGTTTAATTTCTTTCTAAAGAGCGGCTTCCGTTCAGTTCAGCATAATACTCTAGACAGAGCAGGTGTGTTCCTGTGTGAGTATCCTTCAAATAGGTACCATTCCATCTAGTTACATTTGTACTGATGAATGAAAAGTACTTCCATGAGAACTTGGGAGGGAGGGAGGGAGAGAGGGAGGGAAGGGAGGAAGGAAAGACATGTTCAGAATATTCTGATGTTCTTCACTCTTTTTTCCAATATAGTTGCACCAAATATCACATTTATTGAGTCTCCGACCCCGGACCACCACTGGTGTATTCCATTCACTGTGAAAGGGAACCCTAAGCCCACATTGCAGTGGTTCTATGAAGGAGCTGTACTGAATGAATCTGAATACATCTGTACTAAAATACACGTTATCAATCAAAGTGAATACCATGGCTGCCTTCAGCTGGACAATCCTACACACCTGAATAATGGTGCTTATACCTTACTTGCAAAGAATGATTATGGAGAGGATGAAAAACGAGTTGATGCTCATTTCATGTCAGTGCCTGGAGATGGTGAGTGTAGGTTTTTTTTGTTTGGGTTTTTTTTGGTTTGGTTTTTTTTTTTTGGTTGTTGTTTTTTGGGGTTTGTTTTGTTTTGTTTTTTAATGCTAGCAATTGCAAATTGATGAAAGTGGTGAAATAGTGCTTTTGGCCGGTTTAACTGTTCTGGAGGAAGGTTTTTACAGAACTTTTTTTCTCAGAATGAATGTCTGCAATATCACTTGCAGAATAATGTTTTTCTGCACTTGCAGAATAATGTTTTTCTGGAGCATTTTCTTCTTGTTTGTTGCTTGTGAAGGGGGGTCATGCCAGTGCTCTGTAAATCCTCCTTTGAGTAACCATCCTCCCTGCCAGCCAAGGCTAATGAAAAGTTGCTGTTTCTGAAGTTTTCCCAAGCCTCAGTTCTTATCCTGAAAAGCACTGAGTGCCAATTCAGCCCCTCTGTAACTTGCTGTACTGCATATGAATGGAACTAGGCAGTGTGTTCAAGGATGTGAAGGATGCTTGTGTGGTATCTAGCGCCTTGTTGCAAAACTGATAATGCGGTCAAGTGAGTTCATGATAATACATTGTTTTTAGGACACTAGAGGGAACTGAAGAGAAAACAAGTAACCCAGAGGCATGATGGATGAGGTCTCAGATCTTAACAGGCATTTTGGTGTCCAATTGCCATTTGTCTAGGTGGTGGCTAGCACCTACATTGCTGGGACTATCAGCATTCAAAATGGTTGCACCTTCAGTTGCTCTAAAGATTCCCCCTCTCCCTTTCTAAGTACTGTGTGGGCAGGCTCAAGGTGGACTAGCTCATTGAATTGCAGGGACTACTATAAGTGATTGATATTCACTGTGATTTGATCTTTTCCCACATCTTCAAAACCATTCATGAAGTGGCTATAATAACAGTTCCTGTATGTGCAAGCATATTGGAGCATGTGGAAGAAAACTCTGAGTGGACCTTGCACATATGGAGTAGAAATAGAAGTCATGATCTTGTGCAGATAATTGCATAGTCATACCTCAAAATACGAGACTGTATGTATCTTTGGCTTTTTGACCATATGATATAAATAGTTGCCTTTTTTTTTTTTTTTGAACAACGGTGTTGTGTTACGTTATCTGATGGTAAAAAAAGTGGCAAATATTTAAATCCTTTTCCTACTTCTCAGGCCACAGACCATAAAAGTATGGGCAGTATTTCATTTTATCCCTTTCAGCTCAGTTTGCTGTAGGGAGAGAGATGGTAGGTGTTTTCCTTTCCCATCCTTAGAAGATGAAGAGCTGATAAAACTAGGCTTTATTTACTCCTGCTGTGCTCACTGCTCCTCTCCTCTTTTTTTCTCTGGAGTTCTTCCTTAAAGACACCTATTATAGAAACATGCTGTGGTTTCAGCTACAGGTGTCCCCTAATACTGCGTTTTAATTATTCAGCAAGACAGTCCACCTCATGGATGTTCTGTGTACAGTGGAAGTTCTCTTGCACCCTGATGATTTCGTATGAACCTGGCTTCATTTTCTAGCAGAGTATCAGCTACCTCTAATACATTAGGTGATTTTACAATTTTTTTGGTCTTTGATCCAAATCCCCTTTCCTGTTGTGTTTTTCCTTAATGCTTCTGTCCACAATAAATAGAACTATAGCCATCCGCTAATTTAGAAAGAAAACGTGATTTATTTTTTCCATCCCTTTTATATTGCTATAAAACATAAGTTTACCAATATAAACTGTGCTGTGTTCTTTAAGAATTTCCCAAGATCTGTAGTGGAATAAGCTTCACAAAAAGAGTATAGAGGAAATGGAAATATGTATAGGGATGTAACTGCATTATAAATTAGTTCATGCATAGTGGATGGCACCAAACCGGTCTTAAAAATTAACAACAGGAGAAATGGCTTATCTCCTCAATATATTTTTAGTTTTATCCTGCAAGAATCATGGAATCGAGGTTTAGAAAACGTCACAACATTGTTGTCTCTTCCACTGAAGCTCGTCTAAAAGCAAATGCATTACAATTTTTGTTCTATGCTATTGCTATTTAAAGTCCTGTCAGGCTTTTTCAAATCCTTAAAAGGCTTTTTCAGTGCTGTTGTTACTATGTAGTTTCTTCTTTTGGCCCACATATTGTACACTGAAGCATAAAGATTAAGGCCTACACCCTGGTATTATGTTAATTTCCATGTCTTCATGACTGAATTAAATACCAGTCCTGATGTTTCATGGGGTGGGGTATGCTCAGTGAGCTTTAAACTGATTCTCTGGTTATTGCATCACTTCAGCAAATGCTCTGAAGATAAAAAGAAAAAAAAGAAAAGGAAAATTTAAAAGATCCCCTCACCTATAATCCATATAACTACCCAAATAAATGTGTATAATTCTGAAGCGTGTTCATCAGTAGCGTAATAGTCCACTTTCAGAGTTGGATCAAACATGATGAAGAGATAATATCTGTGCTAAGATGCTCCTAACTTTCATCATGCTTCGTGGAAGAACTGTTTTTCACTGATCTGAGGATGCAGGCATGAAAGAGAGGAAACCAGGTACCATAGTGGGATTTTAATTGCACTAGTGATACCCAAGTTAATTTTGAAAATTAAGAATTTGTTTTTTATGTGAAGACCTGGAAGAATGAATTTCATATTTTACTGACTGAATTTTTTACTACCTTTAATCTGCTAAAGTTCTTGGTTTCCAATTCTTGCTGTGAGTGTGACTTGATTATTTGAGACTAGCTGCTGTCAAGAGTAAGCAAGAAATGGTCATGGTTTATTCTGGAGACTGTTCTCATAGTTGATCCAAAATGGCTAGTGAATGTGGGAGAGATTTTTACCAATAATAGATATTTTTAATTAAGCTTATTCATCTACTAACTCTCTACGTTAAAAATTCAGCTGAAGGAGTCCAAGTCACATACATCTTCTCAAAGTAAAAGAATACGATAAATATGTCTTAGAAATAGCATATTGCTTGTGCAGCATAACATGTTTTTTGCAGAAGTATGTTTTTGAATTGAGTCTTTTGCTGCTGCTTCATTTTGAAAATGCCAGATTTATAAAGAAAGAAGCAAACAATCTGAGTGTAGTTGACGTAGTTTGTAAAGATGAGTGAGTAGGATAAGGCTTTTGATAGCTCATTTACTCAACAACCTCTTCTAATGGGGGCAAAAACAATGGTGCCATTTTGTACTTGGCCTTGAAAATAATTGTTTGTAAACATGCAAAAGGACTGTGGTGAAGTTTAATGTTAAAATAGCTTCAACTGATGATTAAAGTGGCATGTTTTTATGTGCTAAATAGAAAAAGTAATACTAAACAGAAATTTGGGGGTTGTCCACCATCTTGATTTTTGTTGCTTTATTTGAAGTGTTTAGTTATATAAAAGATATTTGAATGCAATTGATGACTTCTTATTTTATATGTCTGGGAGGAGTTAAGGGAGTTAAGTGTTGTTAACTAACCTTCTTAGTTTATCCCAATTCCAGTGAATAGAAACAAAAATGTTGACATTTAACTCGCAAATAAAGGACCAGGAGTTTCTTTGTTGTTTGGGGTTTTCTTTCCACTTCAGATTACAGAAGGTGATTTAGAAACACTGTTTTACAGCACTTGGATGTTCTGCACTTGGAAACCTGGAACCATGAACTTCTGCGGACAAAAATATCTGATTACCTTACTTGAGGATAGATAGTCAGGCTTTCTTCACTGGGTGTTTATTTCTGCCAATTGACAGTTCTCATGGAATTGGCATGTATCCCTAGATATTGGAATATCTTCAAGTAACAAGGCATTTAAAAATAAGCCTAATTTTCTGCTGTCATTCTACAAATAGGTTGCAACTGGTATTTTCAGCACAGGTTCTCGTGCTGAAATGGTGTTAACAATGGTGTTCGGCTCTTAGTTCATTGTGGGATTATGCCTGTGCAATGCTACTCCTGTACATATACTACTATACAGTTACTGTATAGTAATATAAACAGAATTATGTGTAATGAAGTTGGATTCATCTTTAGAGATTTTAATTATTGTTGATTTTATTTCCAAACCTGCAAAAATAGAGACAAAAAATATGGAAGAGATAACTATAAGCCTACTGCGTGAGCTGTGCTAGAAGTACATTATAGATCAGAATGAATGGCTGTGTTCAAACATTACACAAGTATTTTGCGAACATGAATAACAGTTCACTAATTTCTGTGGCTGTTCCGTGCATTTTACTCACATATGTGCTAAACCTTAAATACATGCAGTAAGTAATTAGAAAAAGGTGGAAACAGGAGCTGGTAACATTTAGAAAATTGTAGACTAGAAATTTGCTAGTGTAAAGTCTGGTTTCTGAGACATCTGACTCTTTCAGTAAGAGTTCTATCAGTGTATCAGCTGTACAGCTGGATGTAAAAGAGGCATCCTTTTACAGAGTGAATCAAATGGTGCTGCTTAGGTAATTTCTACCTGTAGCCCTTAACTTGCCAGCTCACAGCTTCAAATTGTTGCTTGCATAATGATACAATAGCATAATTTTTATATCAGGTAAATGTCAGTGATTGTTAAAGCTCTGGGAAAGCTGCTTCCACTTGAATTTGGAGAAAATTTTACCTTAGATTTTTCAACAGTAGTTATTGTTTCACTTATTCCATACACATACATACATATATATATATACATACACACATATGTATATACATATATACATGCATACATACATCATACATACATATAAATAGTGGAAGGCAGGATTTTGCCCAGTTGTGAAATAACACATGCCCCTGCCAGAGTTACTGCCATGTGCACACACGAAGCAAAATAGTAACCTTTGAGATAACTCTAAGATGATTGTAAATGTACTTAATAAACTGAAGTTATTGATGTTGATTTGCATTTAAGTAGATACTTATGATTGCTGTGGCAGATAAAGTCAACTCTTAAAACTATGCTTAAAGATTTTGTATTCTTACAGCATTTGCAATTTATTTACAAAACTTTTCTTTCTTTTTTTTTTTCTCTTTTCCATGTACAGGCAGTGGCCCAATTTTGGATCCAGACGTTTATGGTATATATTTGATTTTCTTTTCTTTTAATAACAGAAATGAAGGAACTGAAACATTAAAAGTTCAAATGTTAGGCTTAGTTAAATTGAAATGTCACATAGAATAATACAGTTCTAAAAGATACTTTGTAGTTTTGGTTCTCCTGCCTTATTTTTAACACCTGTGATGACAATATGATGTTTTACTTACTATGCTGCTTTTGATTCACATTAGAAGCATAAATCCACTGCTACAAATGGGTGCAGTTGATCCTGTAGGATGGCAGCTGTGTGATGTAGTTCACAGACTTGAGATTTTGTGAACCTTTTGGAGGCATTTCTTGGAGGAAAGAGAGTTTGTGATTTCTCTTTATACAGGTTAATTTATTTTTCCAGGGATGATTCTATGCTCGTTTTGCCTCCAAAAATGTACCCCTAAATCCCACTTAGAAATGAAGTTGGCACAAGTAAGTTTTCCTGTAGGCAATTTATTTTCCTCTGTCCGCTCATTTGTACCTTCCCTTAATCTCTCTTGCGTAAGCAGACCATCAATTCAGTGGTGCTGAGTGTGTGCCAGGAGATTTTGATGGCACAGTGTTCACATTAGTCTTTTAGTTAGGCAAAGGGTACCAAGTGAAAGCCAGTGTGCACTGAAATAGAAGCTGCAGAATAAAAAATAACTCTCTGGTTTTTAAAAATGTTTCTGGTATACTTCTGATTAGTAGAAAAGTTCATCTTACCCACCATACACAAACAGCTTGAAGCTGGATCCTGTTTGGAGTACTCTTTATTTGGATGAATAGCATGACTCAGGTTACCTAAAGCTGATCTAAATGTTATTGCTTTGATTCCGTTCCACGTCATTAAACTTTAGCAAATGTGCAATTGAATCATCAATTTGACTTCAAATGCTTAGAAACTCCAAAAAATAGCTTCCCCTCCCTCTTTCCAAAATTTTTTTGAAGGAGAAGGAGAAGGGAGGGTTGGGGATGGGAAAGTGGTGATGGTTTGCACAGTTTCTTCACGTGTTGTATTTGTTGTATTGCATAAGTTGTATGCATGAAGATTTTGATTCTGAGCTTTTTATCAAGGGTCCTGATGCCTGTGTATGGCTTTGTCCTTGTGCTAAAGCTGTGCTTTAACTGACTTGGGTGGGTTTCTGCTGAGGTTTCTGCTGAGGTGTATGCCTCAAGTTTTGCTGGCAGATCACAGCTGCAAGGCCTGGTGAAGGCAGCCTTCTTCTTCACTCCTGGCTGTTCTTCTGCTGTTTGAAACTGTTGTCCTTGTGATGTGAGGCAATTTCCAAATGTTTTTGTTAAGTATTTTGAACATACAACAGAAATCAGAAGATCTGATGAGGTGACATAAGGCTGCATGACAGAGTTTGCTGAGGGGAGTCTGGCCTGCCTGGGGTAGTGCTTGCCACAAGCGTGGAGCAGTCACTTGTGCCTCCAGCTCACCTCTGGCAGCTCTTGGAAAAGACAAAGAGAGAATGCTGTCCTGACACCATCTGGAAATTAACTGAGAGAAATAAACCAACTCACACGGGTCTGAGCAGGAGGACATTGAGTGCAAAGGCAGCTCCTTTGGCTCTGAGCTCATATTTTCATGCCATGATGCCTCTTCTAATGTGGTTGTCAACATGAGAGAGACAACCTGCCCCAGTTATTCTGCCAAACCCCAGAATAACTGTGGAGAGTGACCCCCAGTGCTGATGTGACTGTGCTGTTGTGTCTGTCCCAGCCACCATGCACCTTGTTTGTGAAATGGCTGTAAAATACTGACCAGTGTCAGCTGCAAATCACTGCAGCTGTTACTAGTCACTGGTGGCTGCATGAGGTACAGAGCACCAGAGAGCCTGGCCCTAAAGCAATATGAGCCTTATCTAGCATGAGTCAAAAGGTGTGACCCTGTCTGCAGGAGTGCTCAGTGTCTATGTCAGGATTTCATAGTGAAATGAACAGGAATTTATTTAAATCAAATCGTCTGGCTTGGGCTGGATAGCTGTTGCATGTATTTTCCTTGCCTGATTCACCCATTTCAAGGGGCTTTGAAGATCTGGCAATACCTCAAATGCAAATGATTCAGTTAGACAGCAAGCAATGTCAGTATACCACCAGTATACCAGTGTAGCCTACCTTAGCTCTTGCCCATTTTAATACAGAAGTTCATTCAGAGGATTCACAGACCAGACCTGTGGTTCTCATTAGCCCTCCAGTGTGTGATTTCCAGTAGTTTGGAACAGGCCTGAGCATAAACAGAACTACAAATAACATCAGCTGTTTTTTACAAGTGAAATTGGGAGCAAAAAATTTCCTTCTGCAACATTTGTTTTACAAAGTCAGAGCAGAAAAGACTCTAAATATTTGTTTTATATGTTAGTCTTACAAAACAATAATAAATATGTGGTTGGCCAAAACAGTCTTTGTGAAAATTTTCCCAACTAATTGTAAAGGAAGCCAATTTTTTTTTAGGCTGAAGTTCCCATTATAAAGCAGGCTTTGCCTGCAAATAATGAAGTAGAAATCTCCTCCTCTGCTCTGGCAAAGGATGTACTCGCAGTGACAGATGCTCAGCACAGAATCTTGTCCAAAAGTCCAGGCTGCTTGTGCAGGTGAGCCATTCAGGCAGCAGTTGTGCTGCCTGGATGAGCGAGGAATGCTGTTCATTCTCCTGTTGCTGCTGCTCTTACCTTGCTGCATGGTAAGCTACACACACAGAGATGCAGTGCAGAGTTGGAGAATTCAAATGGTAAAAGATCAGGAAATTAATTTTTTTTCTCTTGAAAGCTCTGTATATTTAATACGTATTTTGTCTTGAAAGAGTCTTGTCCTTTGGCATGCATAGTTTAGAGGCAAAATAGACTATGTGAGTTGTTTAGACATCCTGACTGTGCTGACTGTAGCACTGGTGCCAGAGGTAGATGACAGCTTCCTGTACCAAAAAAAATCTGCAGTCTGCAAGTGCTTTGCAGAAAGTGAATGTGTCCTTGCATGCCTGAAGATCAAAAGCCCAGTGCAACTTCTTACTAACACTGCCAGCTGAGCTCTCCAAACTGGTCTTGGGAGCTAAAGGATAATAGTGCTTACGTGCAGGTCCTCTCTACTCTTGCTCAGCTGGAGCTCTATGCTCAGAAGTGCTCCTGCTGCTGTAGTTTGCAAGAGCGTTTTCAAATTCACATTTAAGATTTCATCTGCAGGCTTATGGCATGGATTTTAATTGAAGCAAGTAAAGAAATACCCATGCAATTGCAAACTTAAATTACGATGGTGGGGGTGTATTTTATAATAGGTGCAGTTATTGCCTTTTCTTTCTTTCATCTGCATACATCACAGTCATGAAATTAAAATGTTATGTGTATTCCCAGATGTAATAATAAAATAAAAACACTTTAAAATTTTATTTTAATGCATGTTTATCTTAACTTCAGATATATATAACATTTAATTATTTTTCTCTCATTTGAGTAACTTTTTCAAGTAATCATGGACTGTAGATGTCTCTGTTTTATTTTGAAGTTCTTATAAATAATTGAGCCATGATCATTCTTTATATGGAATAGTTCTGGTTTTGCTCCTACAGCCGTGTCAGTGGAATTATTTTGATAAATCAATCAAATTTCTTCATACCATCTCAGACGCTTTAATTTTTAAAGGTTTATCTGTATGATAGCAATGCTAAACTGTAACCTTTGTGCATATAACATTTTTTAAAATTATTTATTAAACAAATGAAAGCAGCTATTTCACATAAGATATTAGTAAGATAGCTTGAAACCCATCTGCTGAGTTCTCAGCAAAACAAAAGTGCTCAAGCAATTTCTAAGACTGTCCTATATTTGACTGAATACAAGGCTGGTGAAGTTCAGTGTAGAGGGCAGTCTTTCATTTTTAATGGGAAGCCAGAAGCACATAAAAATAGCTCTATGGATGGAGTTCTCATTTAACTCTAGTGTTTCCAGTAGGGAAATGATCATGTAGATTGCTTCTTTTTTCACATTTGTCAGTCACAGCACCTTTGTTCATTTACATGGCCCAGTGATTACCCCCAAAACATTCCAGCTTCTTTAGCAATTATAACTTGTGTCCAAAAAGCTTAAATTCCCAAATTTCATAGTGGCCTTACCACAGAGCAGAAATAATATAAAAAAACATTTCCTCATCAAAGCTATGAAGTTATAAAAGCAACATTTTTTCCTTTCTTAAGAGTATGAAACCACACCTAATGATCTTGGAGATGCCACAAATAACAGTAATCAAATCACTTCAACGGATGTTTCCAACAAAGAGAATGAAGATAGCATCACTGTAAGTATATGCATTGTTTTCTGGTCTGTGATCTTTGTGAACTTTTTGGCTGTACAACTTACAAAACTGCAGACACTAATAAGACCGTGGCCTATCAGAACACTATAGCTATTACTGTGTTGTAGTCAAAACTCTGGAAAAAAAGGATGAAAAATAAAATCAGTGCTCCCCATTCTTGTCCTTCCTTTTTTTTTTTGAATGAATGGATCACTTTCCAGTTCAAGTAAAACGGCTGTTTTGTGTCTTGCTTTTCTGATCAACTTAACTCTCATTTTTTTAGCCTAAGACTTTGCATCTAATTTTTAGTCAAGGACAGCAAGTCTTCATTTACAAAACAAAGACCTCCTGTCGCAATAGGACATGAAATAAAGATGCTTGACTCCAGTCAGAAGACAGTAGAAATCAGAAGGCTTTATTTACAATTCCTTCAGCCCTTTTATAACATGCAGCACTGAGACATGCCATTGGTCCATAGGACTGACACCTCTCCCATTGGCTAAGTAACAGAAATAGCAAACAACACCTGTTGTTATGGGAAAGGAATATTGTTTACACAAGGTTGTTTTGGGAAAAAGAAAAACTGTTGAAAAGTTTCCCTTGAGAAGGGCTAGCTCTTCTCAAGCTCAGAAAATATCGAGTCCACAACCTCCAAGGTAATTTGAAGACTGTTGGTTGAATACCCATCCTGGAGTCACCTCCATATTAGAAACGTGATGTGCTGCAATGAATTTTCAAAGTCTGACTGTATGTTTTAAGACATGATTTCATGTAGGTTTTTGATTAAATGGCTTGTGATAGATTTTAGTACAAGTGGCTGAACTGATGGGCCCCCTCCTCTTGTCTTGTCTGATAACAGTCGTTGAACTGCCGAGGTGGTAGATGTAGGACCTGTGAAAGTCCTCTGGTCCAAGCTCCCCCGATTAAACCAGGGCTATTATGGTTGTTTATGGCTATGTCCTCTCTGATTTTAGTATATCCAGTGATGGAGCCTTCATAGCCACTCCATCCAGATAATTTATATGAGTATTCAACCATCCCCCCAGTAAATTAGTTTTTCCTATATGCTGTTCTTATGTGTTTCCTTGTAACATGCCACTCTGCTGGAAAGGAAAAAGATGATATACACTCCCTCCCACCTGCCTTGAATGTGTTGGATGTTGGAAAAGTTCTCATAAGTGTCTGAATCTCTCTTCTCTGCAGAATAGAAGAAACCTCAACAAGTGTCTGTTTTCTGTATTCTTTGGTCTGAGTGCAAATGTTCCCCAGTTGAAATTAATATCTTTTCATAACTGGATTAATCTGAATGTATGTTGGATGTCTTGGAAGACACAGAACCAAAACAAACAGGTCTGTTTGTGTCCTCATTTTTTTAGGTGTACGTTGTGGTGGGAATTGCAGCACTGGTGTGCACTGGCTTAGTAATAACCCTCATTATTCTGAAGTTTGGAAGACACTCTAAGTTTGGGATGAAAGGTAAGCAGGGCTGGTTTTGCACCTTCCAGAATTGTTGGAAGTTGCACGATCTGAGACTGTAGTCCACTGAACCGGGAGGAGTCAAAATAGCTACAATAAATGCCACCACATTTAATATTTTGTTTATTAATCAGGTAAGTAAGGGCAGAGGTAGATGTAGGTAGGGTTTAGAATTTTGGATCAAACACTTCTACTTCTGTTTTCTTCTTAAGATAAATACCATTTCTCTGCCTTCTGCTGCAGAGCCCCCTGAAGCAATTCCTGGAGTAGAGTATTTCTCAAGTCAGTGTAGATAGGAAGAAGATAGGAAATGAAATCTATTTTGTTGAAAGTTTAATTCATGAGGATCTATGCTCTATGTAAGAGGTACTTTAGACAATACTACAATGTCCCATTAAGGTGAAGGGGAAGCAGTGACAAGAGTGGAAGGTACATTTGCAGTGGATCCTGTCATAGTGGTGCTTTCTGAGAGATGCATTTTCATGTGCTTCTTGGGGAGCAGCATCTGGAGAGAGTCACAAGTGCTCATGTCCCTGTGGAAGGGGGAAATCTCAGCCCTTCATTTATTCATTCATTTATTTTACAGCCAGATGGAGCTATGTGTAACACAGAGGAACCTGCAACAACTCCATTGCTATATTCTTTTACTGGTATTATCAGTGTGTGTCTGATGATGTGGGTGAAATTGTATTAAAAAAAAATTAAAAAAAGAAATTAAAAACCAACTTGGTATGTTGTTGAGAGACCTAGAAGAAGCTTTGCTGTGTGCTAAAGGAGATGAGTGTTTGCTCTTAAGATATATAGATAAGGGTCTGTGGAGAACATGGTAAGTAATCTTTTGGTAGATTCCTGTTAATCTCATGTCCTTCTTCTCAGATGTGCTTATGACACAGTACCACTTGGGTGTGTATTTTGGTAATGCTTACATGCTCTTGGTTAGTGTTCTTTTCAGAGATATCTACTCTTTATTTTGTGTTCCTGTATTCTGTTTAGAGTAGATTTCCTGGTACAAATGAGATTCGAGCAAAAGAAAAATGTAGTTGGTACAGGTCAGCTTCTGGAATGGTAATCTTGTCTCTCACCTCCTTCCAATACAACAGAGTCTTTGCTGTTTGGGGTAGCATTAGAAAAGAATGGTCATTGCGAAATATCCTGAATAGCAACCTGAAGTCAGCAGGATTGAGCTGCAGAGTTTTCGCAGAACACTAGTCTGTGACTTACCAGTTCAGCCTAAATTTTATTTGTGTTCCAAGCTTTCTGAATTGCATTTAGATGGCTGAAGTAGCTGGAAGCTGATTGAGAGAAAAAGTGAAAATTGTTCGATGTTAGCTCTTTAAAGCGGAACACTTAGATTTTTCAAAATATGCATTAAATATTTCAACACAACATTATTAAAGAAACTAGGAAAGAAACCCTACCCTGAGGGAGAATGCAAAAAGTCCTATTTTGTGTTGTAGTGTTAAGTTACCTTCCAGGAAGCTACTTGTTTTTTGGTATCTTCATATACAGCTCTTCTCAAAAAATTCTTGACTAATCAGTAAGTTTGACATGAATAGTTCTCTGTTGCAAAATTGTCCAAGTAGATCATATTTTAATAAGAATATAATTTTGTGGAAATGACTGTATGAAATTACAAAAAGGCAGCAACCTCACACATATTTGTTTATTTTATTTTTAATGGTAAAATGTCACTGTGAGTTAGAAATAACTCTCAAGTCTTTCATGAGAAAAGAGTAACTTTCATCTGTACCTTAAGCTGACCTCAAACTTCTGCAAAGCATGCATTTACACCTCAGATTCACTGTCTGGATCTATCTGGTCCAAAGCTCTCTCCCTTTTTCATTATCAGTATTACTGAATTTAAAATGAAACAATGTTATATTAAAAGATTGAGATCAGATATACATAGATACATAATACCTGGGCTAATAAGGAAATATTGTCTGGTCTGAAAAGCCTGCAGCATAAGTATATGTTGAGAATTGAAATATGAAAATAAATAACCTGGTGTATTTGAACATGAGGAAAATAAGGTGAACGTGATGAGAAAGGTTTTTTTCAGTCATTATTGATCAATACAATTAAATGTGTATCTTGGACTTTGTGAATAAAAAGGTCAAGTCAGCTACATGAGAACTCTGAGGCATTTGCAATTTAATTCAGTCACAGCAAAGTGAATCCAAACTTTGTGTACAAATAGTGTGCTATAGTGGTAGTTTAATAAACAGTCTCAGTAGGGAAGTGGAAAGGAGCTAAATATCCAGATTCCCGTGGAAAATATTTATAAAACAAGATTTAAAAGTCCTCTCCAAAATTAATGATGATTTTTGCATTCATAATTAACTTCCTGAAGTTACATCAGGCTGAAATGCACAAAAGGCTATGATTCTTTTTTCTGTTATGTTCTGAGAACACAACATGGTCACTCAGACACCCTGTCATTAAATGTTTAGGCACCCTTCTTCAGCTAGCAATTTGGAAAAAACAAAGTAACTACTCAGTAAGTGGAGCAGTCAAACTGTCACCAATGTTATTTTTCATGAAACCATGTATTTGGAAAAATGTTCCATTGAAAATCAGAAAAAAACATGTATAGAGGCTAACATAACTGTGTGTCCCATAGGATTGACATTTTCATCTCATTTGGGTTCAGAGCAGGCATCTGCAGCTTCTGTAGACATTGTTTTATGCCTCCTACTTTTAAATGTCAGTTTATCTCATCTTTTACATGGGCATCGTCTGCCCACTTCTTAATCTTGTGTCTTTGCTGAGTTCTTCTGTGCTTACAGAGCTTGAGGATGGTTGGGTGTGGGATTGACAGTGACTGAGTCTCCAGAAAGAGACGTGGAGCAGGCAGGTGTGTCTGAGCTATGGCTGTGTGAGAGCTGCCCATACCTGGAAGCACTGCATGTGCTGAGGCTGCCACAGAGGTCACCCCGATGTCTTCTTTCCAGTACTGTATGGAGCAGGAAACTGTCCAGTCTACGTGTTAGGGAGCACCAGGTCTTCTGGGAACTTCCGGTTCTTTGGCAGTTCTGATCAATATGTCATCAAGGTCTGTTGAAGAGTTGTATAAAAATAAATTATCCCTATTTTTTACTTTTCTCTACTCATTTGGTATATCTAAGTTAAGACAATAACTTGAGATATGTTCATTTTACTCAGTCACCTTTCCAAACTGTAGTAATAGAGTGTTTTTAGAGGTGAGGAGGACAAGCAAAGCACTCAGAAGCATTTTGTTTGGGATGTTCTTTTTTCTGATTTAAGTTGGATTGTACTGTATGAAGCAGTTGTTTTAATTTTTGCTTTAATTCTTTTTACTCTGTCTTTTAGAGCTAGAGGA
This sequence comes from Trochalopteron elliotii, assembly GCA_024734555.1. Taxonomy (NCBI): domain Eukaryota; kingdom Metazoa; phylum Chordata; class Aves; order Passeriformes; family Leiothrichidae; genus Trochalopteron; species Trochalopteron elliotii. Next base: position 988,960 of record JANPWX010019821.1, read on the forward strand.
GATAGCAGTTTCTAATGATTGACTTTGGGAACAGTATTAGTACAGAACAGATGTGTGGACTATTCTAGAGGAGTCTTAAAATAGGATTAGTACAAAAAACTCTCATGTTGTGCTAGACGTCAGACTTCCATAGCAAAATTCATCAGAATAATTGGTGAAATATAATTCTCTATTTCACTGCTTGTGTACATTTTAAGCACCTTCTTATACAGGGCCTAGTGACATCAGCTTTGTGTGAAAAGCTGCTTTTGGTTGCCTGGATCTGGAGGTGAGGTTTTTAGACCCTTGCAAGATGCTGTAGCATAAATGGTGAAAGCTTCAGTTAATTTCGTAAATGCGTTTGTTAAGACTTGTGGGTTGCTCTTACGAAACACCTTGGCTTGCTTGCTTGCTTGCTGTGGGATGTGAAAATGCTTATGGTGGGAATTCACTGGAGGCTGCCAAGACAGCTCTTAGCATTTTGTGTTTATTTCTGACTCCATCTAACCAGCTTATGAAACTGAAAAATAACAAGGGAACCGGAGTAGAAAGGACAAGGGAGCATTTGTGAACTCCCTGAGAGGATTTATGGAAGAGTCATACTAATCCTGTTTTATTCTGCTTTGCATGTTGAATAATGATTGAAGTAACCAAATAGTTTGCAGCATAATCAGTCCAATACAGTTTGCAGATGTTAATCATGCCACTAAGCATGAAGGGAAGTATGAAGAAAACTGATGGAAGATAAATTATAAACTTCAAATTAGCATGATTCAGTTAAAAGGATGAAAATGCGTTTGATTATATCAACTGTTCCTATTCCAGCGACAAGACAATATCCCTAGTACTCCCTGCTTCCTGGGGAATCTGGAGGTGGATAGTCATGGACAAGAGTATTATCACAGCAGCTTTACTGGTACAGATAAATGGAGTTTGTGTAGGTTTCACTCAAATCAGAAAGGAACGAGAAGCCACACTCACCCAAAGCAGTAATTTCTGTCTTTTAAGTTAACAGGTAGAAACCAACAGAAGTAGCAGGAAACATGTGGGTACTTGTTCCATGTGAGGTGAGAGGGATTCTTTTTTCATATGTTTGTATGAAGTTTCTGTCAGTGCCTAGAGCTTCATGCAAAGTGCAAAGATAAGGGAACAAACAGTCTGAAATTCGCATTGCATTTAGGCAATGCCAGATATTTTCTCTTGTGCTTGGGCTTGCATGTCATGCTTTGAAAGGTGCTTTTCCCTCTTCAAGCACTCTCTGAACTACCTCCTGTGTCTAAACATACGTCCTAATGGATGGATTCTTCATCTCTTGCAAGTCTGTGCACATCAGGGTACAGAAATTTACCTTTCTGTGATCAGCTAATGAGATTCTGTGGTTGATCTAGGAAAGAAAACCATGTCTGTTTTAGGAAAAACACCCCAAAATACTGTCTTTCCTTAAAGTTCTTGCTAGCTGCTTGTCGATTTGAGTGTAAGTTTAAAATTTGGACTGGCAATGAGAGTGCTGTTGTCTTTCATCAAGCTGATTATAAACTAGGAATACACCCATGGATTTTACCTGCCGAAGTCCAAACAGGGTATTTTCTCCTGCATCTTGATAGCTCTTTCTTTCAAGTGATTTGTGTAACATGTGCTGGGCCATGAACGTCCTTGAAAACTTTTGAAGTTAAAAGCATTGGTTATTCCAACTGAAGCTCTCTGATAGTTCAGGAATGCTTCTTCTTACAGTGTGTTACAGTTCACCTTATTTTATTTGCTTGTAACCTCTTGTAACTTTTTGAGCTTTGGTCCAAAACACAGTACAGGGAAAGGCAGCTAGGAACTCATTTCAGTTGCAGCATATTTCTCAGTTGTCTTACCGTATTTCAGTTTGGGTAAGAAACGCTGTACAAAAGCATGGTAAGAATCTCCCTACAAAGCAGAATTGTCCTTCTGACACAATGGCATAATATAGTGATCGACTTTAACCTTCATTTACTCAAACAATCATGTTTACATGACTTTAAATACAGTCCAGGTGAAAGTAGAGTGCCTTGCCATTCTGGCTAAGACTTTTGCATATTCCTTTGGCTGTGTTGGAATGTGTTACATAAGGGCTGTCAGGAAAGATCTTTTGTGTCTTACTTCTCTGTAAGCGTATAGCAAATGGTCATTGGTTTTTCTGCTTTAATACGTTTTCCTTGAGTTCACCTTGTTGTCGGAGAGGGGCTGATTGCAAGGGATTTAAAAAAACCTCTCTGCTTCATTTACATTGGTGATTGAAGAATTAGGATTTTGGAGTGTTTAGATGACTCTTAGTCTTTTGAAGTGTTGATGTGGGAAAAGAGGGAGTTTTTTATGTTTATTAGTAACTCATATATCACATGTCTTGCATAAGCAGTTGGGTTATTGTTTATAGAGTAGGAGAAAAGTGAAATGTGGTTAAAATAGAAATGTTTTTTCTACTTTTAATTCTAAACCAATTACAAAATAAAAGCTTTGCATATTCAGCAAAGATCTGCAGTTTGACAAGTATGGCCTAATACTCAAATTGGTAGGCACTAAACTTGTAGCAGGAATGGCTACAATTTTGCCTTTTGAAGCAAGTCATTAACAAGATCAAGTTTGTAGCTTGGGAACACATTTTCTGCTTGACTTTCAGCAAGTCACTGAAATACTGAGCTTTTTGAGTTTCGACTTTTACTTACAGAAGTGATTTTGTGCTGTGTTATACCTACCCAAATTCCAGTTCTGTGGGTGTCAATCCTTTAATATCTTTAGAATGTTCCATTACTTAGTCAATGAGCAGGATCAATTTATGTGAGTCAGTGTTGTAAATCAGCTGTAGAGAAAAATGAATGTACTCAAATCTGCAGTATTTTTAGTGAGTAGACAGTGTAAAGGCAGTGATGATACTGCTCATTCTGAACATCACACAAGGAACCTTTTTTGACACTGACATTCCAGTCCCTGTAGTCATGGGCCAGTCGTATAAATTGTCTGTCCTAGGTGCATCCCTTGTTAATAGGCTCTGTAATATTGCTTTACCACATGAACATTTGGAAGATAGAGTTGTTAACGCTTTTAAGTGCCTTACTTTGAAGAAGCAACTTGCCATAAGTATGTCAGAGAATGAGTTTGTATTAACGGATCCATGAAGGTAATTTCATGTAAAGGATTTTACAAAGACTTAAAATATTTAAGCTACCATTCTCTTGTGTTTTAGTAATTAAAAGAGCACTGTTTATTGCATTGTTTTGGGTCTGTGCCACCCTATCAGAGTGTACTGTTAGACATTTTTGGAGTTCCATTGTTCTTATTTATATAAAATTTGATCTCTAGGTGTCAGGTGTCTGTTTTCATCTGCTATTAGGTTTCCTGAGTCCAATCCTAAAGTGCAAGATGCCATGGAAGAGTGTAGCTGTCTCTGTAATAGGAACAAACAAGTAGATGATGCCTCATATGTAACACAAGATTTATGAAGACAGCTCAAATCTGAACTGGGGAATTTTTAGTGATACAGTGGTGCATTTGACTCTGATCTGCTTTGGTTGTAAAATGTAAACTCAGTTGTAACGATTGAGAGAGAAAAGGAGTTACTAGCTTGTAACTTAGAGCTTAGAGGTTTACATGATTCAGACTACTATGGTGGTATTATTAACACTGTTATTATGAACGAAGGAAAATTATCTGAGACCTCATGGCCATTACTAATAAACAATAAGGAAAACAAGTGTAAACAAGTATCATATCTCATTCCCTCTCCCCTAAAGAGTATGCAAGTAGATGATGGGATGAAGGAGTATGCATGTGTGTGGCGTGCATGAAGTGAAATGGAGAACTGGGGAGATACTGAGTAGAGGACAGCTTAGAGATGAAAGACAAAATGATTGAAGAGAAGGCATGGATACAGTAGGAATAAGGAGAGCTGAAAACAATGGTTGTTAAGGCTCTACCTTGGTATGGGCTGAGGCACACAGAAATAGCAGAGCTCCTATTTCAAGGTGGTGAAAGAGTAAGACAGAAGTTTAAGCTGCAGAGTCCCAACCCCATGTTCAGTCTACATCCAAATATGCTTCACAGGTCTTTATTTTACAGTGCCTAGAGTTTTTCTTTTGGTTTTTTTTTATGGGCAAAGGGTGAATTCTCACCTGCTTGTATGTGAACCTTTTTGTCCATATGCAGATCATGCTATTTTGGGAATGTATTATTGTGTGAGGGCAAATTGTGGTTTAGTGGAGAGAATGGAGAATTTTAGAAAGAGATGAGATGGGATCTAGGAGGAAATAAGAGGAAAAGAGGAATGGAAGGTGGAGAGAAAGTAGATCATGATAATGGTAAGTTTACCTGTGATCAGAGTGAAGAAGTAATCAGATGAAATAGAAATCAGTGAATCAGAAAGAAAGAAAACTACTAAAAACCAGCAAAGCTGGCCTATATTATCTATCTGTCTGTCTATCTATCTATCTATCTATCTATCTATCTATCTATCTATCTATCTATCTATCTGTCTTTCTATCCATTTTTGAGTTGCCCCAGTTCTCCAATGGTTTAAGCAACATTTACTATAAAGTACATATGTGCTTGGTTTTGATCTCCCTTTGAGGAAGTGTCACGGTTCAATGTTAGAAAACTTAATGCTGAAAAAGTAGTTCTTAAACACTCTAGCTTGAAACATGAATAGTAGATAAATAGAAGGTATTCTTGGTAGAGGTTATGTCCACTGTATGATTTCCAGTTAGGAAAAGAGGCTAATATGGACTGGCAGCAGAGGCTTCTCCTGGAGGCTGGGCTAGCTTAAACTGACTTTCCACAGAACAGCTGAGGCTGACAGGCACTCTGCAAGTGTCTAGTCCCACAGTCAGCACAAAGCAGGGTGAGCTGGTGATGTTTACAGTGTTTCTTCTTTCAGAATGAACAAGAAGTGCTTTTAAGCCATTACTGCCGTAGTGCTGTTGCATCTTAGGAAGAAATGAAGAAGTAGAAAAGTTTAGAATTAAGAAAAATCTAGACAAAAGGTAGTCAAGCTTCCTGAATATCTAGTAAAAGAAACACTTTAAGTTTTACTTAGTTCTGGTAAAAAGTTCAAGTAAGATTTTATAATTTGAATGAATAGGTCCTTTTTATATGTTTTTCCACGCACACACCCTGATGCATGTTTAGCATCTCCCAGAATATTTACAGCCTGGGATCAGCATTGTACATTAGCTATTAATTCACTGCAGCCAGTGAATTCCCCCAAAGTGTTGTCTTTGTGGGTAGCCAAACACACCTTTGCCAAGTGGCTCACAGCTCTTCTCAATTGCTGTTTTACTAGAGATACTGTGCATCCCAGTGCTTTCTTACTGGTGAGTATGCTGCTCTGCCTCACAGTGGCCAGTGTTCCAGCCTTTTACATTTATGTACTTAACACATTAGGTTTATATTCAGTCCTCAGGCTGGATGATAACCTAGTGTAAAGATCAGAATAGTGTATTATATATAATGACTTTTTTCTCCATATATGGATCATGAGTGACATAAGAATAATAGTCCTAATTGAAAGAACTTTTTGTGCTGCCCTCAAAGTCCATTTTGTCCTGATACCTCTTCTGTATTCTGCACAAAAATCAGAATTGCCTTTAAATTAAAGGAGAGTCTGTCATTCTTTCGGTTTTGTACTTTGCCGTGTTTTGTCCCATTTAGTGCTGTTTGCTTTGCAAATAGCAGAAACCAGGAAGACTTGATGGCACTTGTAATGTGGAAATGAGGAACCAGATTTAGGAAAATGAAATCTGTTTTTGAAATTAGAAAAAAAGAATTAGGGCAGGATTGAGAATCTTTCTAATTTTCTGTGTTTGATTTTTTGAAACTTCTTAGAAAGAGGTCAGAGAGGGAGCAATGTAACAGGATCCTTTATACTGAAGTAAAATAGACAAGCTGTCTAGTAACTATTATTTAGCCTATGTCAGTTTTATTCATTGTATCAAAGGCTAATGCACTGTTCCTTCAACTGTATGGCATGGCTGAATACCCAGGAGCACGAGATGGAATAATGTAAACATACAAAAAGTATTTATAAAAGGTCCTCCACCTTTTCCAGACAGATGACAAAATATGTGAACTAACTGGAAGAGTGTAGGTATGGTTAGATATTAGGAAGAAATTTTTTACTTAGGGGGTGATGAGGCACTGGAACAAGTTGCCCAGAGATGTTGTGCATGCTTCATCCCTGGAAGTGTTTAAGGCCAAGCTGGATGGGGCTTTGAGCAGCATGGGACAGTGGAAGGTTGCCCATGGTGATATGAAATTGAAACTAGATGATATTTAAGGCCCCTTCTGGCAAGCTCTTCTATGATTCTATTGGTCATGAAGTTTCACTTCTTCTTGGCACTTTGGCCAGCCAGTCATGACTGTAGTCCTCCTCCCTCTATCAGCCTGTTTGCCTCTTGCCTGTGCTGAGCACTGATGATATGGTACTACGGAGCTGGCATGTCTTAAAACGCAGGCCTTTTCTCTCCTAGCTATTTTGGATTTTAAAGGCATCATTTTCATAAGTAAGAAGAGGACGGCCTACAGTTGTGGCACAATTTCTGTACTGCCACAGCTCTTTTGCAGAGCATATGTGGAAGCACCTGCAGCTGGAGGGAGTCCATTTGTAACCCTTGTGAGGGGTGTGATCACTCCTCACTTGTGAAGTTGTGCCCTTATGTTTGACAGGGCCAGTGTCAATATGGAGACATGCTATGTATGGCCTTTAAAGTAGGAGAAATTTTAACTTTAGTTCTGGTCAGTAGATGTGAGTAATTCAAACTGGGAGAAAACCATTCCTTAAAAAGCAGTGAATTGAGTTACCAGAACCCTTTATTTCATGTGGGAGCTCTCAGGCGCAGGAGCTGGTGGCTGCAGCTGAAATATTGGTTACCAAAGGTCTTCCAAGAGAGGTTTGTGCCCTTTCTGAGTGTTACGTTTCTGTGACCTGTAGCAACAGGCAGCAAAAGAAATGTACCTTATAATAACATTCGTTTTTGCACAAGAATCTGAATCAGAGAACCTGTTGACGTCCCTTGCTTTTTTTGGAGAGGGCCATTGCAGTGTTCTGTCACACAGCCTCTGAAGCTGCAACGTTATCTGCTCTTCTCCAGGGGCATGTGGCGATATGCACTATGAGCTGTCCGTGTTTTCTGTCTTCAGCTGGTTCTGATGCAGTTGTCTGTTTATTGAATGTCTTGAAGGTCAAATTAAAACGTCAAATCCTGTCTTTGTGGCTACCACAAGCTAAATATTTCTGCTCATGGCCATCTTGGAGGCCTGTAAGCTCTCAGATCTGTCAGTCATTTTGGAGAGTAGTAGAGAGCCTCCCCTTTTAAATTCCTCTTTCTGTGCTTTTGAATGCTGGCTTGCTAACTAGACAGGTGTTGTAGCTGCTTCTCATGGTGCCTGGAGCTTGTGCATTGCATCTGCTTTTGCAGTGGCCTCTCCTGGCATGCTCCAGGCAAACATTAACACAGCCTATTCTGCTGCCATCACAAGAAGTCATGCAACCTGCCAGTGGTGTAGTAAAGCGCAGGTGCCTTAAGAGAGCAGGTTGTGAGTCAGGTGGATGGCACAGGGCCTGTTCCTGCCCAGCGGCTGTGAGTTTCAGTGATACAGCTGTTAAGCACAAAGGTATCACCTCTGGCACATACAGTCTTTGTGATGTGGTGTGGCAGAGGTGTTTGGTATGCACTTGCTCTGTGCTAACACAATCCCTCAGGCAGATGCTTTTGGCTCATGTCAGAGGCAGAGTAATAGTTGTTTCATTTGGTTGGACCAACATGGCTGTTCTTGCATTCTTTGCTGCATAGAGGAAGGCTGACAAGGTTTATTAAGCACCCTGTTGTTTTGGTAAAGAAAAATATAAAATAAGTACACATGGCTTTATTTTAGAAAAGTAATAGTTTGGAATATCTTATGGTTGGCTTAGGGTGCAGTTCACCAGATTATCTATCATGAGGCAGAGGAATCAGAGGAAATATTCTTCCTTTCACTCCTTGGCAAAGCAGGCCATACCTGAGTCTTGGACATGGTATACTCTACAGGTCCTGTGGCAGGTACAAGAGCAGCATGATAGCTGACCAACAAAGAAGCTGAGGCACATTTATATTTTCAGACTGTTGAGCCATAGTGTCTTGAGGCCATGGACAAACTTGAATAATTTGCTTTTCCTTTTGGTGTGTTTGGACAGTTCCTCAGGTCAGAGTCTGCATGTTGCTGCAGGGACTGGAAATGTCTGTCCGGTTGCACAGCTCAGACCCAAGTGTGTCAAATTTGAGTAGTGAGAAGTTGATAATCCTGGGAGAAGAATGAGACTATGTTTTTCTGCCATCTTGATAGTGTTGCCTGTGGCAGCTCTGAACTGACAGTTTGTACCCTCCTGGTGCTAAGGGAAGAGGGATTCCCTGTGTTTGCAGTATTTATGCAATTGGCTCTTACCCATCCATATTCTCTGAAAAGTGTTCATGCTACAGTAGACATTCACTATTAATCACAGTCACCTAGCATTTAAGTGATTAAGTTTTGTGGCCATGGTAATTTTCACAAACTTTAATTTGCTCCCAGCAGTCAGGAAAATGTTTTTACTAAGTACAGCCTGTGCTTCTACAAGCAGGTTCTTTGGCTGCATTAAGTGTAAAGCTAGGCATTGTTCTCACTGACCACCAAAAGGATGTTCACGTGCACTGTTTTGTACACCAGCTGGCCTTGGAGCAGTGATCCTTGCCACTGAGCTCCCATACTCTGTGCATACCAAATGAATTCCTATCATTTATTACTTGCTTTTTAAGAACAAGGCATAGAGCTTCTGAGGGTTTTCTAGTGCCTCTTTCAGCTCTCCTGAGTTCCAAGATTACTTAATTTTTAATTAGGTATTTCAGATTTAGCTAGTTAGGTATCCTGTCTTTTTCCAGCCCATTCCATTGCAGGTGGCTACAGATAGCCTTCCTCCTCTCTTCCAATTCTGAAAATGCAATCAGGATTGTGAACAATATTATGGAAAGGCTTTAATTGAGACGTGTTCTTACAGTTCAACACTTGGTCACGAATTTGTTTTCTTCAGTGTGAGGGGGAAAATTTAGAAAAACAAGCCCTCAGCTGCAGTGGCAGCTTCAGAATTCAGCCTTGCTAAGTGGGGGTATTTTTGAAGGGGAAGAGGAACTAGGCTGCATAGAATGCATCATTGGTATCTAAAGATGTTGATGTGGTTGTAGCATCCTTCATAAATTGCGAAGAAAGGTCAGTGAGCCCCTTTAACTGCTCTGCCAATAAATGAGTGTAGATGGGGATCAGACTCATTTAGCTTAATGGGGGTCAGCATTTCTGTGGGAAGAGACGAGCTGCAGGCAGAGGTCCTGTGTATGGCTGTGTCAGCTTCTGTGTGCATCTGGGAAAGTAACATTGGAAACTAAATCCTCCCAGAGAACAGGTGGAACTTAATCTTGGCCTTTAGCTCCTCAATTAACCTTGTCACTGTAACACTGGATTCTGGATGAGTGGGACATCTTAGAGTGATTCTTAAGTAGCTCCTTAAATAGGGAATGAAATATGAGTGGTTCGTGGTATTACTGCTTCCAAACATGGCAGAACTTTAAAAAACGTAACAGAGAAAAACCTCAGGTAAAAAGGTCTCTTCTGAACCTGCTCTGGACAAGATATGAACCAGGACCAATTCTTCTCTGTCTTAGCTACAAAAATGATAGGAAAGAGGGAATGTAAAGAACTGAAATGTCAGAGGGTGCCCTTCATTGCACTTTGGATGCAGCTGACTCCATTGGCAGGTGGGTGTGTGTGGGTGTGTGTGTGTGTGTGGAAAACACAAAAGGTGCAGCACAAGGTATTTGGCTGGTGCCAGTAAGGAAACTGTGTGAGCCTAGCAGTAGACACAACACAGGTTGTAGACTGAACTGGTGAATTTTTTACACTTTTTACGCAGACTGAATGGTCCATGTACATTATATTTGTGGTCACATATGCTTGTGCATTATTGTTTTGGTGTATAGCCAGTCAGCTACAGGCAGATAAATATCTTCCCTTCAAAATAGTTTGCTGCTTCATTTAGCAGAACTTCATGGTTTTAATTTGTCCAGTATAGTCGTAGTTTAGTCTTGAAAACCAAATATGTCAATTTTTTAAATACTACACTGCTTCACTGCTTGTGATTCACATTTTTTGGAATGTGATTGCTGTTCTGGCACATTTCTCTTGTTTAATTTCACTAAAAGGGGTTGCTAATAATGCAGAAAAGGTCTAAAAGACTGTAGATTTAGGATGGAAAAATATGGAAAATGAACTTCACATGAATTAGCATGATTATTGCAAGCAGAGCAAACAGATTCAGTTTTCCTCCTTTTCTGAAATATATTTTCTAGTTCTTTGTGTAGACTTTCATCTGTCTTACACAGCAGTACATGTGGTTGGAGGCGCCACATATTAGCATCATCTTGACTGCTACTTCATAAAGAAAATTACACGTTCTCCTTTCTGAGACAGACTGTAAGGAATTCAGTAATTGTGTTGTAATCAGGTGTAGTGTGTGGTAGTTTTGATTGAACAAATAGTTCTGAACTGTAAATCATGCAAAACTCTAAACACAGAAGCTGAATGATATGTTAAAGTAACAGGAAATAACTGTCATGGGTCAAGACTGTGCTGAGTAAGGTTTTGGGTGCACACAAAGGTGACTCTAGTCAGAACACTAATAGTCCAAGAATAAGAGCAGGTGAACGTCCTGCAAATCATGCATTGAGCACAATGAGAAACACAGTTTGTAGTTTCACTGACAGGTGAGATTACTTTTTTCCCCAGAAAAAAAAAAACAAAAAGACCCAAGCTTGATGTTATAAGATATGAGCTGAGAAATGATGAAGAGAGTGAGGGAGGAGTGAAAATAGAGGCAAGGAAATACAGAAGAGGAGGACTTCAAGTCCAAGGGAGAAGACTAGAAAAGGTGTGCAGGTAGGGAATTTCTTAAGTTGTGATGAGGAAAGAGGAAAAGGTTGCTGTGTAACTTAAGAGAAAGCAAGCCAAAGAAGGTAAAAAATCACTCCCTTTTCCAATTTTGTACTGGAAGGATTGATTATATTCTGAATACAAAGAAAAGAGTATGAAGGAACTAAGATAGGAGCCCAGAGCTGTGTAGGAGTTGCTGGGATTGAAGATGCCATACTTGGTTGTGATGAGGAAGGTGGGACTCCAGTTCTGCTGGAAGCATGACAAAAACAGGCATAGTGTGATTTCTTGTCTAACTGGGGAAAGTCCCAACCAGGCTTCGAAATGGTCCCTGATGTTGTGGAGAGAAAAAAAACCCAAAACAGTGAGAAAGTGTATGAAAAAAGGAATGAAGGAAAAAGAAAAACCCTTGAGGGGAGAGGATTGAGGTCTGTGTAGAGTATGATCTCTGAAGACATGAGTGAGAGGCCAGATGTTGTATAGCAGAGCAACAATGTAAGAGCTTTTTCTAAGTGAGGATGGTATTGGAAATGCATCTTTTACAAACATTTTGCAAACATTGCCAGACCTTGTCCAGTCACCATGATGGGGCCCAGGGGCTACTCTGAGCTCAGTAACAGCAGAGTGAAAGCTTGGGAAGCTGGTTTTTTTCCTGTCTCTAAAGGCTGCCGACCTGAAATGAAGCTCTTGCAGTCAGTGGAACTGTATGGTCATGAGGCTGGTTTGTTATTGTGGAATTTGATACCAGAACCTATGTTTCAAAATAATATCACGGGACCAGAGGAAGACATCTGTGCTTCTGTTGTGAGTGATGTCCTGCTGCTTAGTTATTAACAGTGTCCTGGTCACCTGCTTTTTATGGTGCCCCTCGTTGAATCTCCATAGTCATGAATTCCAATGCACCTTTTTAGGAAAACCAAACAAAAAGAGAAGAGAAAAATTAAAATATTTAACCTTCAACTTGGGATGCATCAAGGCCAGATCAGTGTCACTAAAGATCAGACAGGCAGGGCCAAGAAATGTGCTTCTTTTGCCACAGCCACTGTAGGATCAAAAAGGTAGGAAGCCGAGAAAGCAAAGTTCTGTACAGTGGCATTCAGCCACAAGATTGGATGTGAACATATCCAAGAATACAGTAACAAATGCAATCAACAGCCTGACTTTTCTCTATTTCAATGAATACAGTGAATTTCAGTGTGTATAATATGTACAATTAAAGTAATGAATGCAAAAAAAATGAGGCCTCTCCCACCCACCATGTGCAAATCATTGTGCATACAGAAGCAGCTGATTAGAACTGTGGATCAGCTGTGTAAAATTAGAAGGGTGGCTTGTTCTGGCATGGTGTTGGGTGCTATAGGGTTCAACCAGCAGCGAGAGAAATCTCTTTGCCCTAACCTGTCTTATTGCTTTCTCAGCACCACAAACACCAGTGATGGAAATAGGAGCCACCCATCAGTGCAGAATCAGCACTGTGATAGACTCCACAGATAACAGATTTGTAACATGCATAGAAAGGGAAAATTTTGCCCTTGACCTGTAAATGACTTTATACATAGGACTGTATGCAGATCATTGATTGCAAATCATTGCAGGTCCTCTCTGACCTGTAGTTAGGTGGCTGTAGTAGTTGTAGCCAAGATTGTAAACTTTTTTTAAAGAGAGGTGTTCCACTGCCTTTTAGTCCTCCTTGATTTTGTATAAAAGGAACCACAGGGCTGAGCACAGCCATATAACTAAAGTGGGTAGATTTTTTTATTTGAAATGGAATGGGAATGAGTTATTTAATAATTGTATTTTGATTTGGAATATCCTTTTTCTGTTTTTATCAGAAAGAATTAATTCATAGGTGTTGTAGAGCCTTTGATACGGTATTTAGATGTTGTCCAATTTATGGCCTTGAAACACCTTGTCATTCATTGCTTGAATCTTATGGAACAGACAGAGATGGAGCACAAATGTAAACTGAACAATTTGATTCTTCAGTGAATGATTCTTCTCTTTCTGTGTAGCACCATGCAATTCCTGTTGTAAACCTCTTGCTGAACTTACTGTGTGGTCATGCAGGAGTTTTGTACTAACACTGAAGGCATTTATTTCTGGCTTTCCTATAAAGAAGGTTTGTGCATTGTCCTTTGCGTGTTGTACTCATCTCTTTCTCTCTTACTTAATGAGTTTCTGTATCATTGCACAGCTCACTGGTTTTTACCTATGCTCTTTTAATCTTTTTTGGACTTTTTTTTACTAGCATAAAAAAATGTGTATTTCCATGGTGTGAGCAGGAGTATTGTATTTCAGAGTTCAGAGCTAAAGGGATAATCTACTTCTGAATGTGATTATTCCAGTATAGAATTTTTAATCCTCTGTATACTTGGTGTAAGATAATGGTTGGCATATTATCTTATGACATTATTTCTGTAATTATTAAGTAAAGAAGCTGCAGTGCTACTGTGGTGGGTTTTTATATCCTATTAATGTAGAAGGCAACTGAATCTAATTCCAGTAGTAGCGATTCCTACCTTTGTCAATGTTACCATATGATAAAGATAGCATTTCTAATCTCTTGACAGTGAAAGTATTGGTAATTAAATAGGCAATTAAAGGGAAGCTAATCACATGGATGTTTTGAAAGTAGCCAATTTCTCTCACACACGAACTCGCTGTCTTGGACAGCACTGTGCACTCCTTTGTGCCGACAGAACCTGTATACTCTTGCTGATGCACTGCTGTGTGAGAGTGGGGACAGAAGTAATCACATTTATTTATTCTTGTAGTGGATGGTAAACAGAAAAATCATTTCATATTTGCACATTGCTGGGTTTTTTTGGCTGCATATCTTTAGGAGGAAATGTCTACAGTCATCTATGTCAATGATCGTTTGGCTGTTGAATGTTTTTCTTCAAGCTCACTTGGTTTGATTACATTCAAAAAGAAATCTTGGCTTAATAGTTTCCCATTTTTAACATGGTTGATTTGTTTAATAAAGATATCAGAAAAGTAGTTTTATAAACTAAGTTATGACTTCTGTGTAGAATAGGGAATGATTAATTAATAGGGAATGATTTTCTTTAGGACTGCTAGATGAGCCAAGAACAAAGGAGGATGCTTTCTTTGTGTTACAGTAAATAGCACTGTAGCTGGACCTACTGATGAAAAGCTGTTGCAGACAATTTGTAGGAACAGAGGCTGTAGAAGGAAACAGAAGGCTATAAGGGATGTGTTGAGAAGGGAAAACTCAGTAAGAAGGATGATGAGTGAAATTTAAGATAAATAATGAGAAAATAACCACACCTTTTCTTACATTTTATCTAATGGTTGGCTTTTTGCTCCCCATTTACTTATTTCCCCATTATCTTATTTCTATCACTTCAGTGCTAATCAACACAAAACAGCAGTTACTTGAATTTTTCCTGCCACACAAATTATAACTTTTCATATAATTTTGTTTTGTTTCATTCTGCAAAGACCTTTTCTGTAAAAGTCAACAGCCTAAATCTCTTCTTTTTTAGGGCCAAATTCCTCACAGAAAATATGCTCAAAGCCCATTCAGTCCTAGAAATTATCAAAAGTCTGGGAAGTCATGTTCTGCCTCAGTGGGTACTAAGCAATTAATAGCATCTTTTACTCATTTACAGTAATTAACGTAACATGAGTAAACATACATACACAGACATATGTGTATGTATTTAAAAGTATATGTAACATTTATGTTGTTAAGTGTTACACAGTCTGACATACACAAAACTTTGAGTTTTGTCTAGAGGTACTTCATGTTGCCTTGAATGAATTTACAGTTTCTTTTAACATATAGATTGCAAATGGGCTAGTTTTGAGGAAGCCAAAAGAAAAATGCACATGGATATGTAAAAAACTGGAGTTAGGAACATGTTGTAGGAGCTCATTAATGATTCAGAATGGTTGGTTTCAGTTTCCCCTCCTTCCTTTGACAAGACAAAATCCAATCAATAGTTTTCTTTCAAGGTCAGAACTGCTGCTTGGTGTCTGTCCTTCTCAAAACCCTTGTCCAGTCAGAGGAGTGTTTTGGAAGATGTAATTACTGCTTTATTCGAGGTTGTTATCAATAACTCTTGGAAGATTTATTTACTATTTTATTCAAGGTTGTTATCAATAACTCTTAGCATAGTTGGACTGAGACAGAAAGTCACATTGTTACTGGAGAGGGCTCTGCCCTGGTCCAGCTACAAGGGTGCTGCTTTTGTGAGCAGCGTCATGTCAGGCATGAAAGGGGCTTTGGCCTGCCATCCTATCCCCAGTAATACTGTGGTTGCGTTATGGACAGGAAAGCTGTAAAGCAGTGTTATATATCAATTTTTTGATTTTGCAAGATTTGTAAAACAGAGTTGAGTTTGAGAAAATTTTTTGTCTTTGCAAGGGAAAGGTTGTTTCCATTGCATGGGCAGTGATACTTCTTAATGTGTTTTGGTAGTTTGTTCTCCAGAGTTGCAAGTGAAATGTATATTTTTAAAAATATTAATATGGTTTTTGTCTGCCTTTTTTCTAGATTTTTGATACCTTTTTTCCCTTTATTTAGAAATAAGTTCAGTGTAGGCTAAGTAAGCATATTACCTGCCCATTAACAAACCTCACTTCCTAAAGTTATATTGTAAATCCTAAGGGGAGTACCAGATCCAGTATTTTAATTGCAGCAAAGGAAACAATGCTCCTTTAATGGTAGTGGAAATATTTGTCCCTGTAAAATATATTTCCTGTTTTGAGAAATATCATAAAGAGTCAGAAATACAGAAAAATATTTGGATATTTTTTTGTTTAGAATCCTGTTAGAGTATTCTCTCAGTCAAGCATTTTCTTTCTGAATAAGCTGCCAAAATTGAGATTTGGTGCTTTGTCAAGAAGCAAGCAAGGCTGTGTATCCTTCCTTAAATGCTTCAGTTTTCACAAAAACATCATACAGCTTTACAGTGTCTGCTTTTTGAAAATAAATTCTGTGACTTTAAAGTGATATTTAAGATCTGTTAACTTGAGTAGAATGAGCTGAATGTGTTTGCAGGAGCTAAAAGGTTTGGTCTAGTATAATTTTTATGTTGGCTGAAAAATAATAAACCGTCAAGTCATCCCTTCTTCCTTCTCCTGCCTTTTAGGAAAATCTGGAGAAGATAAAGGTCTAAAAGTCATGGTAGAGTTAAGACTTAATAATTCCAGGAGCAAGCTTCTGGAGGTCAGCTTTATTATAGAATATTAGGAAATTATTCACACTTGTTGAACATGATGGATCCAAATTTGCTGTTGGTCATAATCCGTAATCAGTCAAAGAATGTCCATTTGTTCTACTGACATAATGTTTAATGCAGCCTAAATCAACTCTTCATATATTCTATTGATTTTGTGGTATTCACAAAATGCTAGTAATAGAAAATCTATTTCTATTGCTGTTTTTTTTATGTTAATGTAGTTTCCAAGGAAAAAGATCTTCAGTGACTCATATGAAATATGTTGGAGGGAGTTTGTATGTACATATATATATAAATGCAGTTACACAAATTTTCAAGCACTATAATTTAAATAGATTATTTAAATTGAGCCTTGCCATTTGGCTGGGATTTGCTTTTATATAGTTTTTATTTTTAGATATTTGTCACTACATTGAATTCATAACCTATGTCCAGGTCTGCTGGCTACAGATCTGCTGTCTTTTCATGTGAAGTTAGTCTTCATGTTGCAAAGAATATTCTAAAAGCACTGAATTTGCAAATCTTCTGTCCATGTTTATGTGATGCCACATGCTGAGTTACCTTGGAGTAGAACAGGAGATGTGCATACCAGTTGCTTAGCTGCATGGATACCTCCTGCCTTCAGCAAGGGAACACCAGGGTCTCTGGCACAACAGAGGGGAGCTTGCAGAAGCTTTAGGCAACACAAGTTGGTTATAGGTTACTTTCACTACTGGGAGTGAGGAGCAGGGCCAGGTGCTGAACAAACTGTTTCGATCTCAAGTAGTAAGGGGTTTGCCTCTATGTGATACCCAACCAAAGCAGAAGTCCTGGACAAAACTCACAAGCACCAAGTAAAAAAATGGCTGCATGCAGTATGGCCAGGCCTTTACTCTGACTTTTGTGCAGGCTATTAGCACACCAAGTTTATCTTTGCAGGACAAGAATATACATCAAGAAGAATTAGGCCAGTGACTGAAGAATATCTCCTTGCTGCTTATCATAAAGCATGATATTGCAATTTTTAATAAATATTTTTAAGTGATGCCGATTTCTATAGCTCTAAAAGATGTGCAAGTTACATCTTGTAGAATTCAGTCCAAAAAATACCAATAATGACAGTCTTTCTCATGCTATAGATGTTTATGTGTTAAAAATATGAAATGAGAACAGTCTAAAAGTATCACAATGGATGTTTTCTGTTCTGCAGTGTAGAAGGAAAAATAAAGCAAATGATGAACAAATATAAATTTCAAAAAGAGTAGCATTGGCAATTGCAAACCAAACACTTGACATTAATTGCATTAATGGTAATGCATTCCATTCCAGTTCATGGTGAAGTAAAAGGAGTTGGTCTGGTAGATCAAATATGGCTTTCATTGCAAGACTGCGACAATGAAGGTGAGATAATAAAGACTATTCAGACTAACCTGTAAAGAATGTTGTTATTAAATATACCTGATGAATTATTTATTCTTAGAACAGATGTCACTATAAAATATTACATATGTTTCAGTTATTTTTTCAGGATGTATGTATCCTGTTATGTATATTTGTGTATACATGAATACATACATTTTTGTTTGAAAAAATATACATGCAGTCATAATTGTGAATAATTAATGATGCATATTATGTTCCCTTATGAATCTGGGAAATTAATGTCAGAAAGAACTTGAAAGGGATTTTTTCCTATTGAAATATTTGAAAAATTGGAATGATATAAATAACCATGTGAAAACATAACTTGCTGTCCTGCTTTGCTCATTACAAATACATTGTGAAGCAACTGTTATGAATCCACTGGTGTAAGCAAACCTAGTTGTGTATCCAGGGAGATGTAGAATATCTTATGTTTCAACTTAGGCTAGTGTGTGGTTTGGGTGGGGTTTTTTTTAAGTTTTTTGACATTTTTTCAATCAACATCTTATTTTCCAGTCTAGGCAAGAGTGAAATCACAAAAGCTCTCAAGAACCTTTAATGCATTTTTCAGACATAATGTCAAAATTGCTTTGTGATCTATCAATATTCATGGCAACATGCCTAAACAATTACCATTGCCCAAATGCCAGACTTATGGGCCCTACACTAACAAATACTGGTACAATTATTTTGAAAAGTATAAATTCAGTTGGAATAATAGCATGCATCTCACATAACTGACTCACCTCTTCCAGTTAACTTCACATAATCAGAAATAACTTAGTTCTGTATTAGCTCTTAAGTGGTCTCTCTGGACAGTTGTCACAGTGTGTGGTTTGCACGTACTGTATAATTTGACTTGTTTCTGGGGCAATGCACAGCAGTCTTTGAGGTTTCCAGTATGCCATCAAATCCAGTGGGACTAGGGTATGTTCTCTGGCCCATTGCGAAAGGTATAGATTGTGTCCACAGGTTTAAAACTTGCTTCTCCCTCATTCCTCAAGTAGGATGGACCCATACGTACTTGAAAAATTTATTTGACCCATGCTCTCCTTTGAAACGTACTGGAATATTTTCTTGGAGAGTGCTGTTTGTCTTAGGCCAAAATAGTAACTTACTTTAATATAGATTAACTAATTGTGGATAAAAAGAAGGTACACCCCTACATATTTTTATTTACTGGAAAATATTTGACCTGCCTGAACCTCTCTGTCTTTGAAGTCTTTACCTTAGCATGTAGACATGGAAGCAAGCAGTCTTGCATATACCATTTACCAGAGAGTTTTTGGCTTGTTAAATACTGTTTGGATCTTCTTTTGTGTATGTTCCACATCTTCTTGTGTGTCTGAATCCACATGATTAGTCAGGTATGGAGGGGTCATTCAAGCTACAGTTTGCAGTAGCCTTGCTCCATATAAGTCTTGAGTTTATTTTCTGCGAGGAGGCTGGGGAGATGGGGATGAGATAGGAACCCTATCTTATGAAAGGAAGGCAGATGTTAGCACTGTTGCTGGCTCTTTGTTCAGTGGCTGTAGCAGAAGTGGAGAGAATCATTTTGGCCAACACTGACAGCATCATGGCCAAAGCATTGTCAGGTTCCATGGACTCCTGACCTGCAGCTGTTGCAGGCAAATGAAATATTGTTTATTTCAAATGCATATCAAGCGTTTTGTTAAACTTAATACATTTACAAGACCATTCTTTGTGTAGAAAGAGGTAAATTCAGAAGACTCACTCAGCAATGCTACCGTAGTAACTGAGCAATAGAAATACTCCTTTCCTGGTTCTGTCTCTACAAAATTCTATTACAGTAATATGTTGGGGAGTGGTTTTACTTGACCTGGTAACAGGACAGGAGTTTGTTTCATTTGCACAGAAGAGGAAAAGATATTTCTATTCCTGTTTAAACACCTTGGAAATTTCTGTTCCTAGAGTGCCAGTGGTAGCAAACAAAGAGTATTCAGACAGAAATTC
Organism: Trochalopteron elliotii; assembly: GCA_024734555.1. Classification (NCBI taxonomy): domain Eukaryota; kingdom Metazoa; phylum Chordata; class Aves; order Passeriformes; family Leiothrichidae; genus Trochalopteron; species Trochalopteron elliotii. Next base: position 1,008,471 of record JANPWX010019821.1, read on the forward strand.
AAAATCATATAGCATATATGGCATCCTGTGTGGCAGATGTGGATGAATACCCATGCACTCCACTTGCAGGAATAGAGTTTCAAACAAAAGAACTGTCTTATTCACTGTTTTGCTAATAGCCTTCTCTGACGGCTATGGCAATTATACATGGTATCTGTTACAGATTCATTTGATGTTAACTAAATTTATAATTATGCAGTATCACTTAATAACATTGTTTACTTTTACTATAAAGTGCCTGGGTCTACAGGTGGGGCTTTTTGGCTGTAATATGGGTGGAATTAGCACATTAAATATGTGTGGTTTGTTGCATCAAAAGGGTGCTGTAAGAGGTAGTGTTCATAAACACCAAGACTGGAAACTTCCCTTTTTCCCAAGACCACTTTCCTTCTCCTTTCCTTGGTATATCCTGTGTAGAGTGTTCCTTTGGAGATCCATTTTGTGTCCATGTAAAACTGAGAACAAAGAAAAGCAAACCAAGGGTAGACTGGAGTGGCTCCAAGTAGCTGTGATTTGGAAGATTGAAATTGCTTCATTTAGTACTGCTTTGTGCAGTACTAAATATTTTTCCTTACAAGTATTCTCCATCTTCTGTGTTGGGGAGGGATTCCAACATGCTGTAATATCTAGGGAGAAGGAAAAGTTCATTGAGCCTTGAAATTCAGGTTCAGGACCTAAATGCATATTCTATTAACTTCCTACAAATGTATACAAAACTTAGAGGTGACTTTTCAGGAATGTAAAACCAGGCCACGAGGTTCATGAGGAAGCATCTTGTGCCTCATCCTTCCCCTCTCTCAAAGGCCATGTGTTACTGGGGAGGAGGACTACTTTAGTTAAGGTTCAGTGGATGGCAACTTGAAGACTGTCTCTTTCCCATTCTGTGACATTGGACTTGTGGTAAGAGATAACTAGTGGGTTTTTCCACTATTTTTAATTTTTTCCTGGTGTAAGTCACTGGTGACTGGTCACTAAATGAAAGTAACTGCATTCACCAACACTCTCTGAGCCTGGCTATCCAGATGGTTTTTAACCCTGAGAGCACTGCACTCATTCAAGCTATGAGCAGCCGGTTTCTCCAGGAGAGTGCTGTGGGAAATGCTTTTAAAGGCTTGACTAAAGTGCAGGCAGGCAACATCCATAGCCCTTCCCTCATCCACTAAGCATGTTGCCTTGTCATAGACGGAGAACAGGTTTGTCAATCAGAGCCAGCATCTCCTAAACACATGCTGTGTGGGCCTGATTACCTACAGGATCTACATCTTAAGTTTTCTATCAAGAGAGAATTTGTAGGTTGAAGTACTTGAGCCAAGGTTGTATCAAAATGAGGCAGTGATCTCTGGTCCTGGACCTAGAAGTCTGCAGAAGATGGAGGATGAAGAGATGCACAGAAATTATGTAGTTTGTCTTCATGGAGCATAACATTGGACTAGCTGGAAATTGGCTTTTGGTTGTTTGCTGTCAGTCCATTATCTTGATTGTTGACCATGCACAGATGAGTTTTTTTAAGGAAGATTGTTAACTGCATGTGGAAATACTTGATTAGTACTGAGTGTAAAGGAAGGCAGTTGAAATTAGTGAACTAAAGAAACCCCACAGTTGTTCACTAGAGGCACCGAGTGATTATGAGATTCATCTTTTAAGAAGCATTCAGATTTCACAGCACAAGATAAAATATCATAGCAAGGAAGTTGGAGAATTGCTCAATAACAGCTATGAGGATGGGAATTGATTAAAGGTGTTAATATTGTAAGGGAACAGTAAGCAAAATAATCCCATTAAAAATAACTGCTATTGTACTGTAACAAGCAATGTTATTTCCCTAATTTGTATATAAAAACTCTCTTTCCAGGTCTTACTGAAAGGTCATATATTGAAAATATGGAATATTTGGAATTACTCAGGCTAACCAGATGGTAGAGTTGTCTTCGATATTTGGGTAGAGACAGAATGGCTTCAAAATTGACAGTGATTCTCTTTTTCAAAGGGCCAAGACATAATCATGCTGTGTCCTTCAAGTGCTCTTATCTTTTTTCTTATGGCTGTAAACTGATGCTTGTCAAAATCGTAGCTGTGTAGTAGCATATCTGTATTTTGCATGCATACCAATGAGTGCATTTAAACACAAATTCCAGGGATGTCATAAGGTAAAGGGCCTTCTTTCCTAACAGCTTTGACTTTTCAAGTACTTGCAGGAAGCTTTGAGAGAGCATCCCTTGATTTATTGATCAATCGCTCAGGCATACAGTGTTTCATGCAAATGAAGTGTAAAATAACCCACAGATATCCATGTTTTAAAATATATATGCAAATAGGAATTGCTACACTCTTTCCTATGAAATGAGTTTCTGCTAATGCACATTTTCTGTGGTTCTGTGGGGAACTGCTGTTAATGCCAGGTTCTGTTTCAGTTCTGAACAGTTGCTTATTCACACTCTCTCTTTTTTGCATTAACTGTCCCTGAATTAGAAGCTCTGCAAAATATATGTACTGGCTGTCTCTGAGCAATGATGGTTTGAGCTTCAGCTCTTAATGTCCTTGACTCTTACTAGTCAATAGAAAGCAAAACAACTACACCATCAGCAGCAGTACTGTAAAGGGAAACTTCTGGTGGATATTGCACTGGAAATCATGAGGGTAATGACTCTCATTGAGAAAGATACAGTATTTTCTCCTTCAAGAGTGCAGAGCACTAATGTTTTGTTTTCTTCTGCCTGTTTGGAAAATGAGTATGTCTTCCAATGCATCATACTCGGAAATAATGTCAGAAGTCCAGATCAAACTAAAGAAAAACAGATTAAGACATTAAATGGTCCTTGTTAGCAGAGTAGAGGACTGTTAACCCAAAATATTTTTGATCTGTAAAATGTTGAGTAAAAAGGTCCAATTTTACCATCTCTTAGTTCTAACTTCTCGTAGACTGAGAACAGCTTTATGAGGTTCTGTACTTAAATATGTATACTTCTCTTTGACCTCCATTCTCATTTCATGAATTTGGAGATTAATGAAACAAACAGTTAAATAGTTTGAATATTGGCTGCAATACTGATGTTGATGACTCCAGTTTTATTATGCTTATTTGGAAATCTAATACAGGTGGAAGCATCCATAAAATTACAAGCGATGTATCCTTATCTGTGGAGCATAAATTTAGACATTAGAGGAAAACACAGTGATAGTGGAAAAGAAATCTTTATAAGATACTGGATGTTTTGAATAAACTTTTTAGTTTTGGGTTACTGTAAATACTCCTGAGTTTAATATGATTGTGTGCTGCCTTCCTGTTTTAAGTAATTGGAGCATGTAAGAGGGTCAAAATTCTTTATCGTGATGTATAACTACATGGGTCAGACTGTTTAGTCTCCTGATCCTAGTTTTCCCATTTACTAAGTAAATTTGGTTACAGGAAAATTGGATCAGAAAATAGAGACTAATGTTAAATTCAGATACAGAATTTTCTGTGAATCCATGGCCTATAATAAGTTGATTTGTTTGTCTTCTATACATGCTTTTATCGTTAGGTAAAAAAGTAATATTTATGCTTGTCTTTAGAGTCCTTAATTATATGAATTAAAAATACGGTTTTAGTACTTCATGAGATAAAACCAATTTTTAAATGGAAGAAAAAAAATGTAGTGAATGTTTATGTTTTTTTGCTCTGAACCAAAAGGCAGTGTTGAGCCTGGTGTATGTAAAATCTACAAAATCCTAAGAAAATGTTTGTATTTCTTCAGAGGACTTTATCTTCTGTTGCTGTGTATGGGTTGCTCTATAAGACGTTATTCTTCCTTGTGCAACAAAAATTCTGCAGAAGCTCTCCAGGAGCCTCTTCTTGCTTTCCAATAGAAATTAGGTGACATTTTGTCCTGATTTTGCCACAGCATTAGCCAGCACTGTTCTTTGAAGTAATGCCTCGGATCCAAGAAGCAAATAAAACTAGGAATAAATTGTTTCATTTTCTTTCTTTCTTGAAACAAGAAACTGACAAATTTGATAAGACTGTTTTTAGGTAATGCAACTGCATCTTACCTTTGCCTTCCTCCCTTCCAGTCATCAGTTTGAACTTTCTCCATATAAATCACAGTTCATTTAAAAAGAATAAAGAGATACAATACATGCCATGTATGCTCAATTTACTCCACACTGGAAAAAGTAAAATGTACATTGATTTTTGATTCAAAATGCTTTGTTTGGATCAAGGCCACAAACAAAATTCTGACTATACCTTATGCAAACCTTACACAATATTAGAATAAACCTTATGCACTTGGTGAAGAGAGAAGATGGAATGAGATTACATCATAGAAAGTTTCAGTTGTTCACCGCTTCTTTTGCTTGTGCTTTCCCTTGAGTGATTTGGTTTAGATAAATGGCCTCCTAATTTATGCAACTCATATGTCGAGACATAACTGGCAAGTGAGATGTGAGTATATAAGACTTAATTTTATATTCAATTAAGTCATCATTATGGTAAACTTCTATTTATTCTGACAGATTGTTGGTCACATTGGTAATGACCAAGAAAGTCTGACTTCAGACCTCCAGTTTATTACAGCTCATTGAAATATAGTATTTCAAATCCTGTTGGAGCAAGAAGGATTGTAGGCCACCAAAATTTAGCATGTTGCTTTGTGAAAAATTTCAGATGACCATCATGTAACATATTCCTTCCTGAATGACTTGGGTGATGGCTTGTATGGAACATAGCCAGTGACAAGTGTGATTGAGATTGTTGGGACAGGTAGAAACTTAGTCCATGAATGTGTGACTGTCCCAAGAACAGTGATTTTCCCTAACATGGCAATTAGATGTTATGATTATGTTGGCTGCTTAGTTTTTTGTTGTGTGCTGGTTGAAGATGGAAAAGAAATTGGCTTCTTTAAATTTAAAAGGGAACATGTTTAAAGGCTCTTTCAAAATCAGTACAGTAGGTATAAAGGTAGGGGGGTTGCTATTATACTTTTCTTTTCATGCTTTCCTCTGTAATGAATCTAAAAGCTAGGACCAGTTAGTTGGCGATGTTTTATCGAGCTCCCAATCAGAGTAATCTCTCAGAACAGTACAGATCATACAGCATCTGAGATACAGATCTGCAGAGTTCATGAGACAGTCAACTGTGGTGCTTCTCTAAAGTAGGATTAAAAAAAAGTCCTCACTGGTGGCTCAACCGGATCCTTATTAATAACATAATTCAAACTACTCTTTCTATTAAGCAGTTAGGCTTAAATTTGATGTTCCCAAAATAGTGTACTCCAGATTCTTCATTATGTTTGTTTGAAGACTAATAATTAACACAGTGCTGATTTCAAAGCTTTTTGAATGAAGAATTGCTATTGGAAATAAAGTTATCACCTGGTTACATTTTAAACTACTTATTATTTTCTTTGCTGTCTTGAACAAATTTGCATTTCAGAGAGACAGATACATAATGTTCCTTTAAAGGATGAATGAAGTTCTGTCATTCCTTGTACGGGGAAGATGAATAGTTTTTTTCTGTCTTCCATTTTAATTTTGACATTTTTTATTTTTATTCTTTAGTGTACTTTCCTCTGCAAGTCTGAGTGGCAGCTTATATAACAGCAGTGTACTTTTAAAACTAATATTAAACTAAGAATCCAGCACCTCAGCAGCAACTCAAGCGAAAATCAAGCTTTGTCTCAACCTACCTAACTGACTCCATTTGAGTCAGTTAGGTAGGTTGAACTCTGAGAAGCCAAATGGGAAGCTGGCAGTTAGGACACAAGAAATTATCTTCTAAATATCTACTGCCCATAATGTTTTGCCTTTGTTAGTTCAATGTCTCCAAATAGTCAGAGATCCAGTGTACAAATGGAGTTCTGTTTTTTTAAAGCACTTCTGTTCAGTTTCTGCGTCTTTATATATGTCCTGTTTCCTTGTTCCATTGTCCCCCTCTGCACCGGTCCCCACAATTATTTTGTAGTTATATATCCTTTTCATTTCTATGTACTGCAGATGGTTTCTTTCAATGTTTTAGTGATTAGAGTTAATAGACTCTTGTCTTTTTTTCACATTTTTCTTTCTTACTTCTTTTTCCTTTATTTGTTTTTTTTTTTTTTTTACTCCTTTCTGTTAGTAATTTTTTTCTTTAAAAGGTGTTTTTATTGTAATTCATTTTTCTGCCTTCATTAGGACTTGCCAGGACTCCCTTGTGACTTCTTGACTCCCGTAGACTACACAGTCATAGGTCTGAGGTTTCTCCCATAATGGTTGTTTTAGATGCCACTGTTGACTACCAGGATTACTAAAATACAGACAAATGCAACTAAGAATATAGAATAATAGAATCACATCAGTTGAAAAATATGTTTAAAATCATCAAATCCAATAATTAACCTAACACTACCATGCCCTCCACTAAACCCTAACCACCCTGGTGGTTTACAAGAACACATCAGCTTGCCTTCCTTAAAGTAGTTGCGCTACCTTCCCCCTACCCCTGCCCCTCCCCCGGTCATGACTTATCAGGTGGAGTTTGCAGGAGTTGTAAGCAGATCTGTTTTGTACCTGTGTTTTGCCTGTTTACTGTACATAACTATTAGTTCATTAGTTTACAACTTCTCAAATTAAAATTCAGATGTGACTTAAAACACAGCAATATGATTTCACTGTCACTGCAGCAGAGCAGGTAAGAATAATCTAAAAGTCAGAAGCCCCTTTCCCTTGCAATGATTTGCTCTGGTGTTAAAAGTGTGGTAAAAATGTGTGGTTTTATGTAAATACACGTGCGTGTCTTTTTCTTAAGTTGTCAAGAACATATGCAGTCTCTCATATTTAAGAAAGCAAGATTCCAGGAGAGGTCTGAATGGCTTAGGAAATTCAAGAGGAAAGTAGCAACCATGCAGTAGACTTAATTGTAGACTACCAAAACCCCCAATGATATTTCTCTTTTTCTAACCTATAACTTCTAAACATCCTTCAGATAATTGCTTACTGTTCTGAAATGAGGCTCTCTTCAGCTGATACTCTATTTTTGTCAGTGAATTAGCAGATCCCTTTGGGGTTTTTTGACATGTTACACGAGAACTTAATAACTGTTTGAAAGAAAAGGCATTTTGCACACACGTTTGGAAATGTGGGATTGCACAAAGCTAGCAAGTTCAGCTTCTGTTTGTGTGATTACCTACTTCCAGTGTAGAAACAAAGAAGAATACACAATGTAAATGAATTAATCATTGCTACTAATAGTGAAATTCAGCTTCTCTTGAAACTGATAGCATTAAGTCCCATTATTGAAAGTAAATCAAGATTTGGCTCTGAATTGTTTAGATTTCTGTGGAATATGGATCAGCTTTCAGTCTTCACAAACATTAAGAACTTAATAAAACAAGATTACAAAGCCCACATAACCAGACAAAAACTACTGCTGAAATTTACATTTGCTGACTAATGGTACAACTCTCACATGTGTTTTTTTCAAATGTCATTAGAACAAGTAATGGTGGCTGTCAACAGTGATGTACATAATAACTCAACTGCATCAGATAACAACAGATTGGGTAAGGCAATGCTGTTCTAGGAAGTATTTGTGTCCTAAAGTCAGCTAGATGAATTCCATTTTTTAAAATTTCTTATCCTTACTGGTCAGGTAAGATTTGGGGGATAGGTTTTTTCCTTCATTTCAGAGCAGAACACATCCTGGGTATTTTTACATATTTCGCTGTGATGTCATATTTAGTTGTTGATTTTTAAGTTCCTCTTGATGTTCAAATATAATGAATTTCAAGATAAGTGACTAATATTTCCCCCAGCTGCACTTTTTTCTGCCATTACAGAGGCAGTTAATGCCTTAAGGGCAGCAGTCTGTTCAGAGCAGGCAAGAGAGGATGATGTGCACAGAGCTAAGGTGTGAAATGAAAGTTACAGAGGATCCAGGTGTACTTAGAGTAAGTGGGGTACCCTTCATTTAGTTGGTGTACCTAACTAAACACAGAGAACTTGATTGTGCACATTGGGCTGTTCACCATAAGCCTTGGCACAAGGCAGAGAACCTGGCTGAGGTCTTTCTAACCCATACACAGTGTAGTCTCTGGTTGGAGAATTATAGACTTACTTCATGACAGCTCAATCATATATTGATTATATAAAACGTGTATTGATACGTTAAAGACAGATAGATAGCATATGTCATACATTTTTATTTAACAAATAAAATCTTTAGCCACAAGACAGAGGTAATGTTGTAATTTTCATAAATTCGTTTATAGTTTTTATGTAATTGATGTATGCTTTAAATGCTTTTTATGTATATGTGTTTGATTGTCAAGTATTCATTTGCATTTGGTCTTTTGTATTGATTTTTCTTTGACTTTTTTTTTTAAAGCATGATTTCTCACATTTTATTTTGTTTCTTTTAGGTTTTGTTTTATTTCATAAGATCCCACTGGATGGGTAAATGAAATAAGGAAAAGATGAGAGAGGGGCTGTTGAGCTTGTGGAATCTGTGTGCTGCACTGTAGGGAGTGGACAGTGTCTTGCCCAGTGAAGTGCCACCTCCCTTGGATTTCTCTTTTAAACATTGATTATGTTTGGAGAACTATAGAAGTATATTCAAATCAGTAGCTGTTTTTCCAAGAGCAGGGAAAAGCAAAGCCCTGAGGCAGCTAAAAAACCTCAAGAAAGTCCAGAAATAAGCTACCACACTCTTTCCTATTGCGTTGTCCTCACCGTGTCTTCCAAAATGACATTGAGATGAAATTATATTGTTTCCTTTGTCAATTTTTTTCCTGTTCAGACTTAACTGGAAATATATTGTTTTTATAAATAATATTTATCAAAGGTGAACTGCAAAGCTGCTTTTATTTTATTGAATTAATGCCTCTGCAAAATTTCTACAATGCTTAGCTTGAGTGTGTGTGCAAGCTCACTGATTTCATTGAGAATGCCCACATCCGTCAAGTTAAGTTCTTGTATATTTGCAGGATATGGTCTTAACTCCTGAAGGAGTGAATTGCAGAGCTGGCCCTGCAAATCTTATTATGTATGTAGTTCCACTGACTTTACCAGGAAGATGAGGAGTCTAAGCTATATACAGAAAAGTGGCAATACTGTTTGGTGTGTTTGGGTATTGAACCAGTGCCATCACTTAGATGTTCAGTTAGGTTGTGCTTACTCAAGATAGTCCCTAAGTTTGAATAAGCATACAAATCTGTAGTAGGCCAGAATGCTTATTCTGAGCCAAGAGCAAGAATAACAACAGTATGTGGCTGGTCCTTCAGATGTAGACTTAAGAGGCTTGTTTAACTATTCATATTTAACTGTGAAGTATGCTTCAGAAGGTGCTTCACTATAATGCAGAGAAGAGTCTACTATAACAAGTAAAGCTAAATGAAGGCATGAGCATATTTCAAGAGCAGGGCTGCATTTAGATATAGTACTAGAAATTAGTTTTCATTTGATTTATTTATCAGATCCTGAGGGTCTACTTTGATCTTTTCAGTTTAGGGAACTGTTAGAAGTATGAAGCTTCAGGAGTGTTTTTTAACTGAGATTTAGCTACGAAGACTAGAAGTGAAGGACTGAGGTATATGCTTATGTTTCTGTGTATTCTAGTTAAATTTTTGAGATACGATTTGAACTTAATTCCTTACAATTATGTTTAGTAAAAAAGAAGATATGGTATTATTTTGTCCCTATTGTATTTGCTTTTCATTGTTAGCTGTTTTTTTTTAATTTCAGCCATTTTCACTCTTCTGTTGTAACACTATTGCCTTTTCTTTTACTGCAATCTTTTAAGGCCATACGCCATCTCTTCCTTTCTACAGTAGTCTTGATTCTTTCATTCTGTATTTACTGTTTTTTTCTTTCTAAGACTCTTAATCCTTCAACTTTTTTTCTTGTGTTTTCTTGAGGCTCTTGCATCCAAGTTCTTTATTCCTGCTGTGCTCAAGTTTCAGAAATATCCTTATTAGTCAAGAAACATGTCCACATTTGCATTCTTCTAGGCCTATGTAGGGAAATGCTTCCATTCCCTTTCCACTAGTTAGGGAAGGGGAGATGCAGTTGGTAAAAATCTGTCCCAAAGATGTATTCTGCTCCCCACATTAAAGAAGAGGACAGAGCTGGAAGTCTACTGATGACCTAGGAATCGTGTTGTCTTTGTCACCCTGCACATACTGTGGTGATTTGGGGAGGGATGGCAGCAATTAAGGATATCCATCATAGTTCCTGTTTGAAGTTAGATGTCATCAAGTGCTCTGCTGTTCCTGAGAAAGAGTATTAGGAATGTCTGCCTTTTTTCCTCCCTAAGTCTTTGTGAACATGGTCTTATTTTCCAGAGATCTCAACTTTCTCTTCTGCTTACTGATTCACTTTTAACTTCTTTTTAATTATTTTCTTCTCAGACTTCTTGCTTATCCACGAATCTGTCCTCCTGTTGAAATAATATCTGATGTCATAGAGCTGAATCTAAATCAGTAGACAATCATCTAGTGGCAATTTTTGAACTAAAGTCAGTGGACTTACATCAAACACATGTTGGATCATGAGCAGTGCTTGACCCAGTAGCCCAAATTCCAGTTTGAAGTTTTGCTGGGATAAACTCAGCATATTTCAGTTATGTGTTCACAATTTATTGCCAAATTAATGAGCTGAGAATCTGAACCATTTTATTTTGGCAGGGAAAAGGCAAACTTGCGAAGCTGGAATTTGGCAGTTGACTTTTGAAATATTTAATTTTAAAAGATAGTTCTTTCTGATTCATACTATTTATATGCATAAATATGCACAGTTATTGATTGGGGATGTTACATAATTTTTTGTAATTTATTTTGTAGCACTTTGCAGTTCATCTTTATCAGATAGGGGTAGGCTTGACCTTCAAATGTTTCAGAATGTACTGACACAGTATTTTGGCTTTTATGTAATCATGGAGGTAACTTTAATAAACAACAACTGATCTATGCACCACTGAAATATATATATATATTTTTATATCTGTATTGTAGAATATCCTTCTTACATATTTTGTACTACATTATGTTAGACACTCAGTACATTATTACTTGATGTAGATATTCACAGAACATTATGGATTACAGCACGTGATTTGTTACTAATAATGTCTTAGCACAGATGTTTAATGCTTGATGGAAAAAGACTACATGTTCTTAAAATGGTTTCTTTTCAGTATGTGGACAGAGCCTCTTAAAGCTAAGGGAGCTAAACTTTTAACATGGAAATTATGATACCCACTAGCTTCTGTCTTTCAGCTTGATTCTAAGTGACATTGCTTGTAACTGTAGAGATTCTGATCTGCCCAAATGGTGTTGGTTTACAAAGGGCTCACTTAATTACAAATTCTTGACCTCCTTAAAATAAAGTGAGACTGAAACTAAAAATCATACAGGAACCATTAACATGGTAAAAGTTGATGAACATCCAGGATTTGACATTGAAAAGCTTTTATATTGTTTTACTGAGCAATAAAAAAGGCTATGAAATGTCTAAAGGCAGAGTTGTTATTTTTTTTTCGCTGTGCCAGACATGAAACTAAAATAAAAGCATATTTCTAAGCTTCTGCTAGAAGGGGTTTATTTGTACTAGATTTTATTTTAGATAGACATTTAATATGCTCAGAGACATGTTGAGATAAGCTGTTGAGCAGTTTGATGGGCAGATTAGTTGGGGGCCTGGAGAGGAAGCGCTGCTGGGGATGAGGCAAGTCATGTCATCCAGTCTGTTAAATAAACCTGTTTCTGTTGAATGTGGTGGAAGTTTGACCAGTGGCCAGGTCTGTTTTGCAAAGAAGTGCATTGTTTCCAGGCAGAGGTCAGAGCTGTGCTTGCTGCAGCTGCCTGTCCTGAAAAGCGAGGTGGGAGCAGTTGCAAAATGTCTGTTCCTGAAGAAAGCTGTCTAGGGACCATCTCGTTTTTAATAAGAGTCCTGGAAGCTTACCGCCAGGGCAGAGTGACGCTGCTATGAGACATTTTCGTGGCAATGTGTGTCTTGAGTGTCCTAACCTGTGAAAGGCAGTCTTCATCCTTTCCACTGCCTTTGTCTACCAGCTGGATCTCTCCCAGGCAGCAGTGAAGAAAAACATGCATTTCAGTGGGAGCAGGATCAAGATCCTTGGGAACAGCAGAGAGTGCCAAGAAAACCTGTGGACAGCTAGTGAAAACAATTTTACTTCAAATAGTTCTTGTGGGGATTGCTTTTTCTTTTTTGACTGTAGGCAGAAGCACTAAAAATAAATTTTTTCCTAAGAAAGCCAGTTCCTAAGCCCGTTTTTTCAAAAACTATAAAACATATGGAATTTTGCTGTACAAAAATGACCAGTACACTTCCAACTGGCTCTTCAAACAGCAGCCTTAATACAAACTTTGTCAATCCCTTTACCCAGCTGTCCATGTTAAATTGACAATTAATTATTACCATGAAGACCATCAGTTCATTTGCTTATATTTTAACGGTTAAAAACTTGCAAATGATTTGTAAAGTTGGAAGCTATTATCCAACAGATAAAAAAATCATCCTTTCTGAGCTCTTTTTAATTCACCCATCTTTTTTCCATTTAGTAATTATTAATAATAATATTATTAATAATATTTTATTATTTGAAAAAATTCAAAAGTTATTAGTGGAGTGAGCAGCTAAGTATTTTGTTCATGTTTATTTGAAAAAAAAACCCGAAAGCTTATATAAAGGCTTTTAGTATTTTCTTCTTCTCCATCATTCTCTCTGGCTTCTTATCTTCCTTCCAATTTTTGATGTTTCTGTTTTCTGTTCTTCAGAGAGCTCAATGTCTACTTTGTGAGTTATTGAAAGCTCTCTTCTTCTTAGGGCACAAATGGGCAGCGTCTTGGAATATCCTTTGAAGGAATTTGCCATCATTGTGTGATGGTATAAAGTATTTCAAATGATAATGTAGGTCCATGTTGTGCGAGATCTTCCATCATCTGATCTCCAGAGCAAGAGTTTGTGGGTGGTTGGAGGTATTGAGTATAAATGCAACATCACAGGGTGCACAGAGAATGCTGGTGCTGTGTATTTCACGTGTCAAAGCCCATTTCATTGTCCCACTTCCATAGGAATGTTTATCCCCAAACTTCTGAAGCTGGCTTCTATGTGCTCTGTTTTTCTTTTGTTCATACAAATTAAATCTGTTCTGAAGATAGGAAATGATGCATTGATTGGAAATAAATATAACTGTTCATTTCCGCAAGCATGTATGTGACTGAACTTGCAGAACATGGTATTGTCTTTTAATCAGCCTTGAGATTAACTGGTTGACTGACTTTCATCAAAAAAAAAGCACTAGCTTGGAAGAGCCCACATTGGAATGTGTGTTGTTTTGGTATGGACATGCTATATCCTTCTAATTTTAATAGCAACCTTTCATGACTAGCTATATTTTTGCAGCTGCAAAGAGTGTGTTGGATAAGCACATGTCCTGGCCTGGAGCAGAGTTGTAGGCAGCATAGAGCCAAATGACTTTCATTTTGAAGAGGGCCATTCCCCCATAGTCTCTAGAGGCAGCAAGTCACAGCAGGGTTGCTAAGCAGATTACTTCATTAATATAGGAGGAAACTTGTCTCCTTGTATACTTATTTTCACTGTTGCTTTGTGCCTTAGCTGGAATGACAAGAACAACCGCATAAAGTTTCAGGGGAACTATCTGATATTCAAGCAAGTAAAGGGTAAAGTCATGGCTTTCTTATGATAGCTTTGGTTTTCCTTTGATGTAAGCAGAGTAGGGCTCCCTTAACATGCCTTGTTAAGCATGTCCACCGAACAGAAAAGAAATCCTGATTTTTCCTGGGAGACTTTTTAACACAGCTGTTTCATTGGTGTTACTGACTTCATTAGTGTGTGAGCATAGTTGGGCTGCCACACCACTGCACAAACCCAAGACAAGGGTTTTTAATAAATACACTTCAAACATCTTTCGCTGCCATTCATAGCTCTCTGTTCCTGAGTCTTTTTTTATATTTCAGGCACAGTTTAAAAACAGGAAGAGTCATTCAGTTGATATCAAAGTATAGAACTTTAACATTCTTTCCTAAAATATTTTTTTCACACATGGAAAAGAGTAATATTCTAAATTATAGCACTAAGTTGCCTTCTACTATAGCATCACATCATGGAAGCTGAGTAGCAGGACAAGAGGCAGTGGGCACAAATGGATACACAGGAAGTTTCACCTGAACATGAGGAATAACGTCTTTGCTGTGCAGGTGACCAACCACTGGCACAGATTGCCCAGAGAGGTTTTGGAATCTCCGTCACTGGAGATATTCAAGAACCATCTGGACACAGTCCTGTGCCATGTGCTCTAGGATGACCTGGCTTGAGCAGGGAGGTTGGACCAGAGGACCCACTGTGATCCCTTTCAACCTGACCCATTCTGTGATTCTCTGGTTTAAAAATTACTTGCTGTGATCTGTCAGCAAGCTGTGAGTCATTTGTCCCCCTCTTCCCTCTAATTCTTCGTATTGAAACTGTTTCATGTTTCTTGTAAGTAACAGACAACCACTGTTTTTGTTCCCAAGTGCTACCATAACAGGACAATCTATAAAAAATGTATTAGATGAACTTACTTTTAACAGACGAATAAAGTTCCATAATTTCATATCATTGTGTCTTTCACTACCTGTAAATTGATCACATCTTGTATTTCATTAGTAGTAGTACAGTGCATTAAAAATACGTCAATCTTTGAGTTCCTGAACTGTTACCTGTTGTTATAAAAATGCTGTTGTTGTCTTTGTGTTCTGATAAAAAGTGAGATTCGACTCCTTAATTATATTTTTATAGCATTGTTAATGGTTATTCTATTTATAAAGCACCCCTCCCCCAACTGTTTGTAATAGTTTTATTTCTATTTAACTTAATTTAATTTAAATGTGTGTATCTTTAACATGTACATTCAATCAAATGTGTGTATATTCAGGTCTACAGTAACTACATGTTCAGCTGTTGCCTATAAGACACAAAGTTTTACATGTCAGGCCATACTTCATCTACTCAGAACTTAACACAAAAAAAAAGTTGTTTGGTTAAATACTCAAGTACAATGTGGTGGTTTTCCAAACTACTTTGAGGGAACATCAGTACTGTGATTTGAAGGGTATGTTTTGCTTGGGGGCTTCTGTTCGTTGGCCTGAACTATCTGGATTTCTTCACAGTTTTAATGAAACAGAATACAAAAGAATGTTGAAATGGTTGTATCACAGGTTATGTCCAAGTTTTTTATCTTTTTTGCTTTTCACTAGGGCATGTCATATTTTCCCATTAATGTGATTGCTGTATTTGAACTACAGCAGATTACATGTTCATTTTCTTGCTTCTGAAATGTTTTGTCATGTTTTTCTCCTCTGGGATCTTAACAGATCTCTGAGTGTTGTACCAAGTCTGCTTTGTATACCCACAGGCAATTTTGAAATTTTTCACCTATTTTAGCAATTGTGCTGTTACGCAGTGTATTTTATATATGCTTTTTTATCATCATCCATGTAAAATATTCTTTTGGAACTAATTGGATGTATCCTCAGTATCTAGAAGAAACAGTCTCAATATAAAGGTCAGTTCTTTTTCTAGGAGGAGCTTTTGTTAAGACAACTGTTAGAGGTAAATTCTGATGTTGATTAAGCTGGTAGATACAATTATTTTGCAGAAAGCATTCAAACAGTATAAAATGTTAGATTCTCTAAAACGCCAAGTAGAAGAATTTGCTGAGATTGTGATGTGTTTGATATTTTTTTGTGTAGTAACAAGCTTGCCACTGATAGACTGTAAAAGAAGTTTTTCAGACTCAGTAGACCAAGAAGTTATTATCTAGGGAGAAGAATCAAAAATGAAGCTGAATAAAGGCAAAAGTAAAAATAGCCATTTATGCTGCCTGGGAAATTAGGAAGTCAATACTGTAAGAAACAAAAAAGTCTTAACGTTCCTGATAATCCAAATTAGTGTAAAACTGCAAACAAGGGTTTATTTTTAATGAGTGTGAATTGCAGCTTAATATTTTTGTAGAAGTCTTGAATTTATTCTTTTAAATGAGATAAAAGATAAAGCATGTGTTGGATTTGTATCTTAAGATATTGTAATTTCTGTCTACTTTGATCATTAAAGTGCTTCAAGAATAAAAAGTTAATTTCATAGGTTAGTTTGTAATTCTGTTACTATTTTAAAACTAAGACAAATTCGAAGATCACTTTTCAGCTTGAGTAATTGATGCTTCTTCCTGTATTATGTTAGTAATCAGGCTTTAAAGCAAAAATACAGAGAACATAATAAGCAGTTCTTTATATATTGCAGTTTCATGAGAAGGTTGCAAAAAGTCACAAAATACTGTTTGATTATATATATATATATTGTCCTTTAATTAAACTGAAAGAACTTTTGGCAATATGTTTTTACGTACTAAAGTAAATACACTCTGCAGTTTTCTAAAATAAGTGTGAGTAAAGAGAATAGAAAGGTGTATTTGAAAGGCAAATGAAAAATTATTATAAGTTCTTGCTCTGGTAATTTAAAAATTTAATTTAAAGACTGCTTATTTGTTTTATTTATGCTTTTCTACTGTAGTTTTCAAATTCATACTTTATTCACATTATGCCATTTTCTGATGCCAGTATTGTGTCTTCAGTTGTTCTAGCAAACTTCAGATTTATTTCCTTAATAGATTGTGGCTGTAATCAGTAAAATTCTAGATAGTGTCTCGTGATAAGTTAGAATATGAATATGACAGTGCCTTTTATACCTGCGTTTACTCCTGCCACTTAGAAGTGCTGTGCTATTTACATGTTCAGAAAGAGGAAAATATTTTAACTGGCTGTTCTAGCCACAACACCTTCCCAGGATAGTTGATGTGCAGAACAAAAATATGCAAGTGTGTGTTGGGAACCACACATCGATGATAGTGTGGCCTAGGGGAGGAAGGGATGCACCACCACAACCACCAACTGCAGGTCCTTAATAACCCCTTATAGCTCATGTTGGATACAAAAAGTCAGAGAGCAGAAGGTGATGAAACTCCAGATGGACAATTGGCTTCACAGCAATTGCCTGTGAAGTTTCTTGATGACTGGTTTGTTCCACTGAAGACTCACTATGTTTTCCCCTTGAAGAGTTACAGCAAAATTTCAGTATCTACAGCACTGAAGTATATGATGCCTCAGGAACGGATGTGTCATCCCTGCCTCAGGGAACAAGATCCAGGAAATCAGTTAGTTTTATATAAACGTTTGTCTGAGGGCTGGGTAAGGTTTCTTTCATTTTTTTCTCAACCTGTGCTGAGTATGATGTATTTACTCCAGGACGCATACCAGCATAGACCCTGCTGCCTAAATCATAATCTCCCTTTTTCTAAAGATGCATTCTATGCAATCAGTTTTAATCTTTTCTTTGTGAGAGCTGGCATGATGCTGACATCAGAACTTATAAATTAGCTCACACTTTTCATCCCCAGATGTCTCAGAGAGAAGGTCAGTAGGGCCAGCCATATCAGAGATTCCTGGTACACTTTGTTCTGTGTAATCATTGCATAGTCATAAAAAGTTGCTTCACTTGCGTTAGATGTCTTAAAAATCCTAGAAGAAATCCAAGGACTCTATGTACCTGTAGAGATTAACTCGCAGAATTAGAACAAAATGTGAAATCTTGATAAATCTGTGCTTTTTAGAAGAAAACATTTATGTAATCCTCTATTTTTAATTAAGATTCAAACTCTGTGTGTTGCTGTTAATACTAACAGGGACAGAGACAGAAGTCAAAATAATGAAAGGGAATCAGTGTTGGCTTCCTCTTAGTAAGGCCTGCTCATTGACTTTTCCCATTAATGTCAGGGGATTAGATAATCTAGGAAGTCAGTTTCTCTCTCAGTTTTGTGCTCTAGGTAGCAAAAGTAATTTTTTGGTAATCTGAGGTACTACCTGTATGTTGTAAAGTGACTGCCTGACTTGGTGAAGTCTGTCTTCTGGGTACCAAGTAGCCCATTAATAGATCTCTCTCTCTCTGATAGCATTTGTGAACGCTTCTGCACACAACTGTGTTATTACTAGTTGTTTAAATGTATAATTTTTAAATACTTTAAATGTTTTTAAAATACAACCCAAATATCAACTCTGCGTTTGCTTATGAGAGTATGAATCAAAGTCAGGTAAGTTGACTGTGATTTGCCTGAGCATTTCCTTTCTCCAAGCATTTGAGGTACAGTTTTTGAAGAGGAACATGCTAAGACCAGCCTTCTACTTTCTGTGTGGTATAACAAGACCTTTTCCTATATGTTGGCATTGCTTTTCCCTTGGGAGTTGGCATAGTCTCTTTCCAGGTAAAGAATCACACGTTATCAGACTTTATCATTGTCTGAAAAAAAGTGTGAAAAGCCACATGCCTTTTCAAGAGAACGGCAAAGATTTATCAACCTGCTTTCTCTTTCTAATGAGGATGCCAAGTTTCCATTGCTTGCTGCAACTTCACACTTCGGTGGAATCCAAATGTATATATAACCCTGTTGCTGTTGAACTCAACTACCCTGGCACCCAGGAGAATTTGTTACCTGCCATTAGGAGGTGGTGGTATGGCCTCTGGAATCAGTTGTTCCTAACTGCAAGGCTCTTAACATTTTTTGCTCCTGGATTCTGGTCTGAACATGGTGAGAGCAGCTGTAACCACTAATGATAGGTAGATGGCCCACATGATAGTAGTTAGATCAGTGATTGCCAGGGGAAAGCTACTCATACCAGGAAAGGGCAAACTTTGGCAGAGGAAGAAGAGAGGTTGGAGATTGATGGCAGAGAGACTAAGTTACCCTGTGATAAACCAAATCACAAAGAGTTTGGTTGTCTCTAAGAGGGGAGTGGAAATTTTGAAAAGCTTTTTTTCCCATGTGGAAACGTGCAGGTTTTGCTTCAGGTGCCATTAATCAGGCTACTATGAGATTTATTTGTTTAATACAGAGTATAAATGTAACTTTAACTCTGCATTCATGAGGTTTTCCACCTACATGTTACAGGACATAAAGGGTCTGTGCCAATGTTTGTCGGGATACTAGAGCCCTGGCTCTGACCCTGGAGAGACCACAGCAATGTGTTCCAATATAAAACACATCAGGGATGTTTATTCATCTGCGATTTTTGTCATCACTGCAGTTATGGATGGGAGAAGCAGTGCATGTGTGTGTGGTCCTACCTGACATCACATCTTGCTCTTACTCGAGTTATGTTATCTATTTCAGGATTCTAGGGGGGCCTGCTAGAGTACCACAATAAATTGTCTGTTAGTAATGTGTAACTGCTTCCTTGAGCACCTGTGAAACGTTTTATTATTGTTGCTTACACATCACAATTGCAAGTACAGAGCTTATGCAGCCTAATTATCCCATGTCTTTCCTTGCATGTCATTTCTGTTTATACCATGTAGCTTTAAAATATTGAGAGATCTGTCTTTCCAGCAGTGAATGTATCTGCATCGCATGCTAAACCACAAGGTGCACAAAATCAGTAGGGAATGAGAAAAGTATGGTCAGATCCTTTAAGCAATTCATATCAGCTAAAGGACTAACTTAAACAGTCATTTGTAAGTACTATTACTTCCTACTATTTGGGAATGGTAAATTTTAAAGCTTAACATTAATTGTCTGTTAACGTTTGAAGGAGTAAACATCCATTTTCGGTCCTGCCAAACATTTAACATAAAAATGCAAGCCAGTTTAACATAAAATATCAGCCAATTGAAGCAATGCAATTTTAATTCCAAAACTGTAAGGTGTTTGTGCTGCTTCTGAATCCATAATAGCCAGATTTCACACAAGATCTTTATTTGTCTATAGTTTCATTTTTTTCCTACAAGATGATCTTCTAGGAGATTATGTAGGTGTAAAATAGTGCTATATATTGCAGTTTTAGTCACATGTTACTAACACGGTAGATAAAGTAACTATTTTTTTACTACTAGTATTGAATTAATTTATGTGTGTTACATACTTGGAAATTTGCCTTAGAATCCAGATCAGTGAGTTTTAATTCAACAGGGCTATCGTATTTTAAATTGAGGACTCCGGTGTCTCTATGCTGGTAGATGAATCTCTATTAATCTCTGTTTTGCAAGGGATGGTGCTCTCCAGACACACATTTTTTCATTAAGAATTTTAAGAAATATCCTTAAGTGTGAATATTAGGTATTTTTGCAGCAATAATTGCTTGACAGCCTGAAACTAAATTGGTGCCAGATGGCATTGCTAGTGAGACAAAAGGTAAGAAACTTGTTGTAATCATACTCTTAAAAATGAGATTTCATTAAAAAAAATAATCTGGTCACTTTTTTTTTCTCATAAAAAATTAAATGAGTGAGTAGCTCAGGACTTACTTTTTCTGTCATTTGTGCAGACTGGTTAGATAACTTAGCTGTTTAGGGTTGTCCTTTGTTCCTTGGGTGCTGCTGCCACATCATGAGAACATGGAGAAATTGATTGGTAAACTAAGAAAAGTTGTAGTTCTTTTAACAAACCAGATTACAGTTACTACAGTGCCTCTGGAAACCACAGGCAAACACAACCATCCCAAATGCTCAGCTGACTTTTTAAAAGAGTTTCTGTATCCATCTAAGTTAATATGACACAGTGGAAGCCAGTAAAACTTGAAGACCCCAGAAAGGTGCAGCACCCCCTCTGTGCAGAGCCAGGAACCCATCTAGAGGACAGTGGTCCACTTTTTCCTGGCAGGAGCTCAGTGAAACTCCTTATCTGTTGACTGCTTCCTGCCATCTACCTTTAGAGTTGTCTAATCTCTGTGGCAGAGGGCCCATCTTAAAGCCTCCCAAAGTGGCATATGCCCAGGTATGCTCCAGGCATGCTGGAATGGCATGGATACTGTGGATGGCTTCAGTATCTTTTTGTAATGATGAGCTTGCTTCGCTCCCTCCGGCTAATGCTGTTTGCTAGGGATACAGGCCTGCTGCTTTGCTATTTCCTGCCTCTTGTTGGGCTTTACAGAGGAGAAGGGAAAGAGATATACTGCAGGAGGGATTCACTTCTGGCTTCCAGCCCACCATTAAGCACCCTCCAGCAAGATGGCTTGTCTGCCTCCCATTTTTCCCTTCCCCGCAAGCACACGACTGCATGACTAAAAGGTGAAAGACCAATATCTTGCCAATTTTTATAGTCCCAGAAGCATCATAATGAAAATCTAGCTCTGTAGCTTTTACATGTCTGGTAGCATGCAGCAAATCTCACTGTCTTTAATCCTCTCCCTGGCAAAACTCCCACTGACTTCAGTGGGAGTTTTGTCTGAGCATGACCAGAGTTGGAATTTCAGGTTTTGGTCCTACATTAATTTTTCAGCTAGAAACTGAAATGGATATTATAGATTTTCAGTTAAACATTAGGAAGACATAAAACTGACATTCTCTATAATGTAGTACAACAAATATGGGCAATTACCTTTTTGGCATTGTCTCGTGGGAATAATGTAGATGAATTACTTTAACCCATTCCTAACATAATTCATGTGCGGCCATATATTATAGATGGTACCTTTCAGTGACATAACTAAATGCCACAACTAAGTGCCACAGCAGACCAAGACTGCGTTTGCCAAAAAGGTTGTCATCATTCTTAATAAAAAGACAGCAGTCCTAATTCCACTGTCATTCATAGGAATTTTAAACTATTGTCGATATAATAACTAACTCCTGATTGATATTAAGGGGAAGGGAATTAGACTCTTGGTATTGCTATTCCACTTTATCTGTTCAAAGGATTTCATGCTTTGTGTTTGGTTTGACTCTTTCACCCTATCTTCGATTTCTTTACATTTGTGATGAATTAGCTAGTTGGAGTTTAGCACACTGTAATGGATTTAAAAAGGAAAAAAAAAGGGAAAACCTCATCTGGCAAAGAGAAGTAAGGTGTAGAAAAATCTTTGTGGGAAAATGAATCTTTTCTAAAGACTGTGAAAATTAACTTGAAGTTTACTGAAATTATGGTATAAATGTGGTGATAGATAGACAGATAGATATGATATAGATCGTCCGTTATCTAGACTCCATATAATAAAATGCTGGTTATGCTCCTGCACTGAAGTCCAGTTCTTGTTTACCTAGTACTGCTGTGGTTGAATTGATTGTGGGCATTTTTCACACATGTGTCTGCCTTTTGCCCTTTGAGACCTTTTTGTGTGTGACCATTGCAGATGCCAATTTTTAATTTAGTCCAGTGCAATAGAGAACTGTGGCTGGCATGGTTTGTGCTTTTGGGTTTTTTTTTTTTGTACTATTGATCTCTAAAGGTGAGAAGATGATTTTTGCCGATCAGTTCAGAGATACATTAGTTAGGAAAGTTTATAAAGTCATCTACGTCAATTGGTGCCAATATTCTACACATGTTCATTAAATTTTGTTTGGAATTACAAAACCATTTTATTCTGCTTTACAGTATTTGCTTTTAATGGTGGTCAGGAATAAGGCTATGTTTCAGCAGTTCCTTTTTGAGAGTTTGATTTTCATGCAAATCTGTTCTGATAAAGCTGTTGCTAAGAAACAGCCATGACTGAATTTTTGATAAAAGAGGAAACTAGACTGAAAATAAATGAATGTCATCCTAAAATACTTGAATTTAACAAGTACTAATGCTGTTTAATCCTAACATAAAAAATGAGAACATCACAGGATGACATGTTTTTGTTGGAAAAAGTGAGGATAGATAAGACTGGTGGTCAGTTAAGTGTGATAGGTGAAACTCTTTGTAAAGGGGGAAATGAGTAAATAAGCAGACGAGACACATCAGAAAAATGCTATATGTAAAATACTCAAAAGATGTAGAAGAAGCAAAATTAATTTATAAAAATATTGTATGCAGCATCCTAGATGAAGAGAAACTCTGCCTTGTTTAGAGCTCTGAAGAATTGAAGTAGAGATGCTTCCAGTGTTTTAGAAAAACCCCATTGTTATGTCCTGACCAATTTCAGAATTAATGCATCCATTTTCAAATCTGCTATAGCAAAACTGACAGAGTTTGTACTGTGGCCACTTTTGGGATGGCTGATCTAGATGATATGTTGCAAATAGGTTTGAGAATGTGGCATTTTCCTGCTTCCCATAGCAGCAATTTCAAGGAAATCTGGCAGGAGAGAGGTGACAGGAGGAATCTCCAGCAGATGAGGCGTCATGTGGCAGGGAGGAGGAGGTGTCTGTAAATGGCAGTAGAGGTTTATCATGTAGAGGCAAGACAGTCAATTTGTGCAGCTAATCCTATAGCTTGTGAGTGATGCTGCTGGAACAGAAATTTGACATGTTTCCTTTCTATATATGAGTCTCATTTGCTCCACTGTAGTAATTTTTAGATCTGCATTTGGAAAGAATTTTGAGTATGTAAAACTTCACTGCCTTAGGAACTGTGCTTTGGGAAAGAGTGGTGTTGTTGGAAGGCAATTCTGCATCTTTGATCTGAAGATATTTTGGCCAGGATATTCCTCCTGTTGTAAGCCTGTTATGCTTCCTACCATCTCAAAAGGTGAACTGGTCCTTCAACAGCATCCAAAAGATCTAATTGAGCATAATCCAGAAATTTATAACAATGGAAAATGACTGCTTTGCTTTTCCTTATGATTTCTTAGAGGGGCACAGAAGAAGTGCTAGAGTGGGTCTGCTGGTGAGACTTTTCCAAATACTTCACCTGGATATCATGAGTATTTTTCATGACACATGACTTCTGAGCACCAAAAAGCTTCACAGAGGAAGATTCTTGCCAGTCTCTTGGTGGCCATCAAGGTTTTCTGAGCATGGCCTCTGATCTGTTTAAAGGCCTGGGATACGTATGTTGCTGAGTACTCTGGGGACAGGTTTCTGTAGAGAAATGGCTGCTGTTGCGCAGACACAAAAGGAATCAGTTTCACTGTTGCTAAGTAATCTAATATAAATTGGAATAAAATGTCAGGTATTAATGTTC
The DNA here is from genome assembly GCA_024734555.1 of Trochalopteron elliotii. Taxonomy (NCBI): domain Eukaryota; kingdom Metazoa; phylum Chordata; class Aves; order Passeriformes; family Leiothrichidae; genus Trochalopteron; species Trochalopteron elliotii. The sequence goes on from JANPWX010019821.1 coordinate 1,032,370, forward strand.
AGGAAGGAAAGTCAACTGTCTTGCTTTGTGCTCACTGAGGGCTAGTTTTGGACAGCTTGTCTTCTGTGCCAAAGTCCTCTGCCCTTCCAGCAGACCTCTTCCAAAGGCCAGCTACTACCTGTTCAATACACGCAAAACTGGGCCATTGGCACCCAAAGCCTGTTCACCTAAGGTGAAACCAAACTTCTTGACAAGGAATAGATGGGAGAGTGTTAGTTCACCACCTTCCCATGCCCTTCTCTTCACGTGTAGATAGGCCTTTGTATTTCATTTTGAAAACCTGTTTTCCGGGATGAGAAGTGTTTGGAGATGGAAAGGAGTCAGTCCACATCAGTGCAAGTTCAAAACAGCTCTAGTTGGGCTGTAAGATCATCTGAGTGACAACTTAGTGAACAACAAAATCAGATTTCTGCAGATGTTGTTTACAATTACAGTATGATGTTTGGGTAGATTTAGTTTTGCCTCTTTGTAGCTTGTCAGGTTTAAGGTTAGCTAATCAGGTTGTAAATCAAAAATTATTTGGAAGCTGTTATGCTGCAATGCTTGTTGAGAACAAATTCAGAGGTTATTTCACTGTAGTGTTGATTTCATAACTGTGTAAATGTTGGGGGCCTGTAACAACAGCCTTACACTGACAGAAAGTAAGAAATTATACAAGACTTTGTGTTACCATGTCATGTAATTAACACTTCCACTAATGAAAGCTTTTCAGAAGCAATAAAGGGAAATAGCCTATTGAAATAAATTATATGTAAATAATGCCATTAAACAATGTGCGTTCCAGTAGAATAACCCACTGTGTAGTGAGGCACTGGTGTTCTTGTCACCCAACTAAACCTATGCTTATTCTGCAGGCTGGAAAAGTGACCTGCTCATGTATGGAAATACACGTGTTTCATTAAGCTGTGATGTATATTTGTTGAGCTCTGGGCTTCCTTCGGTTTTGAATAGACATAAATCGACATTTGAAGACCTAAGATGTTTCCTATAAGATCACTCATGATCTACCTTTTTGTCACTATGGAAGATTAGGGATGAAGGAACACCTGGGAGATTCTTTCCAATCCTAAATCTGTATCAACTATTACCTGTATTTTTTCCAAGAGACATTTCTCCTTATGTAGCTTCAAGACCTCCAGAAGCGGAGATTTCTGAGTCTTCTATTAGCAGTTGCAGTGCTCATGGAAGCAAGACCTATTTCAAAGTTCCTGAGGATCTGCTCCTAGGGATCTATTCCAAAGTTTTTACATTAGTCTTTCTTAATGCGCTTTTGTCGTGGAAGTTTTTGTTCCTATTTGGCAAAGCCATGTAATAAAAATTGTAACCATGCATTGGAAGACTATCCTTGTGTACCTCCTCAGACCTTGGTTAAGGATAAAAGAAATCCCAATTATTCAGTATTTCATCAGGTCTCTGAGCATTTCTAGGTTTTTTCATATTGTATTTTCATTTGATATGCTTGAATGGAACAGGCCTGTAGATATTATCTCTCTGCTTCAAGGAAATAATCATTGAGACGTAAAAAAATTAGATAGTGTCATTAGTAAAGCTTTTTTTATTTCCTTAAAAATACCCTGCACAATCACAAGTTCAAAATCGGGGAGCTTTTCTCCACAATCTAGCGTAATTGCCTTATCATCTAACTATGTTGAACTAAACAGAATTTGGAAAATTATTCAAGTTAACTAATCCAAATAGCTTTGTTGTTCTCTCGGGTAGAGACTGACAGCCAAAGCAGCATGGGGAAAATTTATCTATACACTTGGTATGTATCTTCTAGACAACAGAGGACCTCATTCCCAGTCTTAGGAGTGGGAATGCTAACACTTAGATTATTTATGAGAAGTCTGTAAGGAAGGAGTTTTTAATTAAATAGTGCTTAAATGAAATGAAAGGCAACAAGGATTTAACTTCAGGTAATTTTTTTCTTTTGCTTGATGCCTACAAGTACATTCCAGTTGATCTTTTTTATTATTGTGGTGATTTTTCACTGCAGTACTTTTTAAGGATTGTAATTTTACCCATGTTTCCAAGATATCCGAACCTATATTCATTATAGGTGACTATAATGAATAGTGCTGATGATCTATATTAAAAAATGATAAATCATTTTCTCTTACATTCTTTCATATTTTCTGCTGCCTTGTTTCTTTAATTCTCTGGCTCATGTATAAATATTGATTAATATGCCACATCCAGCTAGATTTTTTCTTAGGTCTGTGTTTCATTTGACTACCAATAATAAGAGGCCATAAATTCCTCATTTTTCATAATAGGGCACATCATCTGAGCTGCAGATGCGAATGTGTCCACAAAGCAATGGACAGCTGTACCGCCACCATTTATCCCATATCTGAGGTGGGCTATAAGTCCCAAAGGGCTCTGTGGTTTGACAGCTGGGGCTGCCCATTCCTCCCAGGTTCTGGTCATGACTTTGACAGAGATCCCACCCTCAGTACTGGATAATTCAGTGCCAAAGTGCCTTCCTGTTGCCTCCAAATCAAAAATAATAGTAGCACATACCTCATCATGGATGATCTACATGGATTTATTGGTTATAGTGCATAAGAATGTGAAAATGCATGCCAGATTGCAGTTGTTAGATCTGTTACACAAATGCCATCCATTCTGGCTAAAAGGGAAAAAGAAATCAGCAACCTTTGTGATGCAGGTTGAGGTTTTGCTGATGGCATCCCTGGGGAGAGCTGGCCCTGGAGTAAGCCAGGGCAGAGGGGCTAGGCACCTTTCATCCTGTCCAGACAATACTAGCAAATTCAGTATGTATTTGACACCTCATTCTTTTCCCTACGGGGTCTTGCAGTGCTGCAAAGGAGGTTTCTTGTGTGAACTGTCTTGCCCGTCTGCCCCAGACCGAGACACCAGTGTCTTCATCCCTGCACCCTGTAGGTTGCATGACTTTCAGAAGTCACTCCTATTATGAAGGGATCCCCTAGGCTATCCGAGGAAATCTTCCCTTGCAGAAACAATTGCTCTAGTCTTGTGTGTGAGGGGTTGCAGGAATACATGGATACAGGGCAGTATGGAGGAGGCTGTGAGGAGAAAAACAGCTGAAAGAAACTGACTGGGATTCTTTCACAGTCACACATCAGATTGAAACCCAAGCAAACAAATATGCAGCTGTGGCTCTTAGATTCAAAGCCAGAACAAAAAGCTCTGATGAAATATTGAGTGCCTAAAATCTGTGCATAGTCATGTCAATGGAAATTACCCAGATTGTGTGTTTGTTCCTCCGTAGAGGAGCTAGGCATTTGAAATAAATTTTCCTGCAAGATGAACATGTGTTTTATGGAAGAGGCATCTTGGCACCTAGCAAAACTGAAAATTTGGTACTGTAAAGATTAGTAACATACCTGTTATTTCATTAGACTGGAAGGTATGCATTACTTAAATTATTCCATGTGATCAACAATGTAGATAATTTGCTCTGTATAAAAGTGATACAGTGACAACCAAACAATTTGGGCTTCTTGTGAAGAGGCAACAAATGAGAAAAAGCTAAACATTGATTTTTCACATTTAAATAAAGGCAAAATATCCTTGATCACCCAAACAAAACAATTCACTGTTGAATTGGTCTAGTTTTATCATGATTTTCAAACTGATTTCACTACTTTGTTTTGCAGTAGTTTTAAGTGAACAGATTCCTAGGAATTGCTTCTTGAGTTTAAACCCTGGTTTTCTGTTCTCCTTTAAGACATCTTCAAGAAGCCTATTTACTTTTGTTATTCAGAGAATGTTAGAAGTGGTGCTGGTGGGTAACAGAGGTATTTGTCTGCTGGATGTGAAGATGTTCTCCACCTCTCTGTTTGGGTTCCCTGACTACCTGGGAGCATCATCTTGGATGGGAACAGAACTTCTTGGGCAGTGTCAAGAGGTTTTTCTCATCTCATATGTCAAAAGCAACAGAGTACAAGCTTAAACAAGCACTAGTGGGTGTAAATCACTTAAACAGATTGATGATACCTGTCAGAAGATGTGAAATTGTTTATCTTCTAAACACTAAAGCCTGGCAAGTTTCAGTTTTCTGAGTCACAGAATTAATGTGTAGCAATGTGGTTTTTGGCTCAGTGTACTGTTCTGGGCTAGAAGGACAGGCAGTCTTTGATCTGTGAAGAGCAATATGCTTTAGCAGGATGGACTTGGGTATAAGGTTTTTTAGGGTGATCTTGTGGTTTTTTCCACCACAAAGAAAGAAGGATTAACCCCCTAATACTCATTTTGCAACTGCATGTGACAGTGACTGTAGAGATGACTACACAAAGGCTAGGACTAATGACTGTTGTCTGAGTAGCTGGCAGGGATGGGGATATGAGACAGGAAAGGTCGATTGGAAGGTGGGTAGAGGCAAGATGTGCTATTGCTCCATACAGCTGAACTGCTGACAAAACATGGGAGTACCTTGCCTTGAGCTTTCCCTCATTATAAGCATTGGCAGCTGCAAAGCAAAGACCATAGTTTTAATAAGTCCACTCCAGATTTGCAGAACAATCTGACTTGGCTTTGAACAGCTCCACCAAACAAAGCAAGACTAAACTTGTTTCTCTTTGGAAATTTATTCAGTCTGCTTTTGGCTGGTTGGTTAGTTGGTTGGTTTGGTTTTGGTTTTTTTTCTTGGGTTCTATTTACACCTTTTAATTCAATTCCCTATACTCAACACACTCCATTTTAAGAAAGCAATAGTATAAAATATTTTTCTATAATTGTGTTACTTTTTATTGTGCTGGCTTTCTTATCCAGTCTTAACAGAATTGCATGAACATGATTTAGTACCACAGTTTCTGAACTTGGGAATACAAACAAAATACTTGAAGTAAAACTTAGCACATTAGTCAGAAAAAAGTCCGCCAAGCTGTGATTGATTTCTTGCCTTCCAGAGGGAATAAAAGATAAGATGGCAATTTTTAGAGTAAAACTGAAAAGATGCCTCTTCTAGTAAGAAATTTGGCTCTTGCTTTGATAACAGGAAAACTTGAATATCTGCTCTTGCTGAAGCATAATACTTTCATTTCAGTCATGCAGAAAATATAAAAATCTACAACAAACATGGGAATCTCACAGGACAAGAAATCTTGTGTAATTACTTTTCAGGACAATGTATTTAACTAGTGAAAAAATATACCCCTCCCAAAAGGAAAAAGCGAGAAGATTCAGTATGGCCTTGGAATTTAGCAGAGGTCCTGACTGATATGGCATACATTCACTGTTGTGCTTTTAACTTGATAGTGTGCTGTTACCATATCTTGACACAGACTGGTCCCTGTTCCCAGGATAACTAAGAGCCAGTGCTAGTGTGAGGTCCATGGAGAAGCCATCCTATGAATCAACATAATTTTTGGGAAGGAACGATGTTCGTTGAGGCATCACAGCACAAAATCAGCTCTATAAATGCTGCTTTTTACATGAGCTGCTTCCCAACAGTTGAGTAAGTAGATGCATACTTGGAAATACACAACTCCAACCACAAAGCTAAAATCAGGGCAGAGTTTGTGGTATTTTATTACCCTTGTTGTCTTCCAGTGTGTCTGAACCATTCATAGTCACTTCATGGAAAATTGGAGTGATATGTGTTGCACAGAAATGTGTTGTGCAAATATAGCTCCAGCAAATAGCAGTGTAGACAGGTCTTGGTAGCATGTATGTTAAAACTGTATTAACTCTTGATGGTGATAAGAGTATAATGAAACATAGAATACAGTCATAGAATGGCTTGGGTTGGAAGGGACTCTAAAGGTCACCCAGTTCAAGTGCCCTTACCATGGGAAGGGATGCCTTTCACAAAATGAGGTGGCTCAGAACTCCATCCAGTCTGACCTTGAACATTTCCAGGGATGGGGCATCTGTAGCTTCTCTGGGCAACCTGCCCCAGTGCCTCACTACCCTTACAGTAAAGAATTTCTTCCCAATATCTAATTTAATCCTACTGTCTTTCAGTATGAAGCCATTGTCCCATGTCCTGTCACTGCATGCTCTTGTAAATAGTTTGACTCCATCTTTTCTGTAGGCTCCCTTCAGGTACTGGAAGGATGCAATGAAGTCACCCTGAAGCCTACTCTTTGCAGGCTGTAAAATCCCAATTTTCTTAGCTTGTCCTCTCATGAAAGGCTGTGTATAATAATCATGAATCTCCTTCATCTGTTCAAAAATAGCAGCACAGCTTGAAAAGGATAGAATTAAATTTTATTTCTTAACCTAGGGGAAACTCAATTTTTTTGGCACCACCAAGGTAAAGTACAGTGCAGACATACACTGTCCAAGAGACAGCACAGTTCTCCTTGGGAAGTGCAGTAAGTAGAATTTTCTGTTTCTGCCTACCCTTGTATTGTGTGTTGAGGATAATTCCCCTCCCAGCTGTTGGAGGCATTTTGGTTTTATTATAGCTCATCAGTTTCAAATAGAATTTGTTTTCTTACATACCACAACTTTTTTAGAGAGCTTCCAGTTTTTTTTGTACACAAAAACTATTTTTCTTGAGCCTAGGTGATGCGGAATGGACAAGTCTTTAGCTTAATATCAAACAGACGAGAAATTCATCTCCGTGGTGGGTAGCCCACATCTTCCCCAGAGCAGGCTACAGATTCCTGTCTGGCTCCAACTTGTCTTCTTAAGAAGAATTTTCTAAAAATGAAATCAAGAGAAGATTTTTTACAGCACACTGGAAGGTGGAGAAGGTGTCTGGAGTCTTTTTAAAATCTTAAGCCAACTGTGAATCTGCTCTTGGCAATAGCTAATGACTACTGATAACCCATGATTTTTGCTCCAATTTTGCCTAAATTTTCAGATTTCAGATGTAAAACAACAAGCAGATTTTATGAAAACCAGAGGCAGTAGTAGGTGACTGAGTGTAATTACCGTACTTGTTCTACTTTTGACGAGTAATTCAGTGACCACATTTCATGTGGATGAAACCACACTCCAAGGTGCTCAAGAAATTACCCATCATTTTGAGCACAGAGGCCATTCAGAAAAGGGCAACTCTCATTTCTTGTCAGCACAGGTGATAGTCTCATCTTGCATCCTGGAAATGGTTTTACATTACTAGAATATCATAGCCAGCTGCAGTGCTGGCTGGTTTGTAGCTGTAATGTGGCTTGGTGCACTCAAATAAATGTAACTTTCTGATGAGTAGATAGTCTAGCAAATAAACAAGCATGGAAATGGTCTATGTAAGTTTGCTCACTTTGATAAAAATGTCAGGAAAGGGGAAGTTTGGAAGCATGTGAGGTTAGCTGCCTCTGATACACAAAAAAATTCATCTGATGGGTTTTAATCGTCTTAATTAGAGAAGAAATAGACAGGAAATAGGATTTTTGAATGCAAAGAGCTATTCACTAAAACCATTGCATGAGCAGTTTACTTACTAATAGGAGGGATCACAGAGTGATATAGCAACAAGGTTCCTAGGGTTGAATTTTTCTTCCAAAACTATTTTGTACTGCCAGGAATTGGCCTGAAAGTCACTTTGTTTTCAAGGTTTTCCTCACCTACATCAAAGAGTTTCATATGCTTGGAACCTGCTTTGTACCCCACAGAAGCCTAGCTTTTACCAGTTAGCCTAATTGAGTAGATTTACAGAACAGTTGTATGCTTTTCACCTGCAGCACTTTGCAGTTTATAGTGGTTGAAAATAGTAGTTCACCATACAAAATTGCATCTTGAAATACTGCAAAAATTACTCAATGAATAGACTGAATTCCTAGTCATTACCCCACTTTAACATCTAGAAATGTGCAATGGTCATTTTTCGTTGCCATCACTGCATGTATGGAAGAAAGCCACGACAAAAGAACCTCTTCCTGTGCAGCAAAGAACAGCAGGACTGAAAAGGACTTAAAGACATGTATCTACTAAGTTTCAGAGCTGAGAGAATTTCCCTATTTACTGTGAGAGAAAGGATTTTATCCTCATACTAAAGTATATTGTTTAATATAATAGTTATAATAAAATATATTGTAAAAGTATTTTGTTTTCCCAAGAAAGTATTAACCAGACTGCTTTTTTTGAGCAGCAGGTTGAGATTCAGAACCTTTAGAGATGTAAGGATGGTATCTACCAAAAACTGAATGCAGTTTTAAATGGGTCGCACTCTTAATTTTGTGTGAACAAGTCTCATCCTTCTGAAAAATGTGTTGTGACTTAACGTAAGTATTGGCCGAGCAATCTGAGTGGCCCATTCCCACAATGGCTCTGCCCTTGGTTACAGAAATCGTTACAAAAAATTCTTAATCCTGGCATCTTTCCCAGTAGAGTCAATCATGTGGGGATCTGGGTGATCAGAAATGACAAAACCAGCATTGGTTTTTTAAGTATTTCACTTGATAAATTGCAGAGATCTAGTCATCAGTGACTTTCCCATGAAGTGCCAGGTATTTGAAAAATTACTTCTAGTGTTTCAGACTGGGAGGGAAGTACTTTTTCAAATTATGAGAACATTTCCCTCATGCACCATTAAACCAACTGGGGAGAAAGAAAAGCAGGACAGTGGTGTTAATATGCTTTTGTCTCAAAATATAGGATTGAATAGCCACATGCCAGAATATTTAAGTTTTACTGCTGTGAGCCACATAATGATGAAGTGATTTTGTTAATGATACAGTGAGCCACAAAAGATTAGGAGTTTCTTTAAAGCTGCCCTTTCTTTGCTGTGTTTGGGGCTGTCCTTTTTGTCATCTGGTTCTTCAGCTGTGTATCTGCTGCGGTGGATCTCGCTTGTCTTCTCTCATGTCCTCCGTAATTTGCATACAGAACCTGCTGGTGGTCCCCATTCTCACTCTCTCCTCTGCATTCCCTGTCTCCCCTGCAGACACAGATGCCTATGCTGTGGGTTACTCAGCTCTGTCTTGCCTCTGCAGTGTTCCTTCTGTCCAGTCTAAAACTCAGTTTGGGAGTCCAACATGTTGCAGTTTGGTGACTTGGAGTAAACACAGCTTTTTACTGTCCTCAAGGTCTTCTCTTCTGCCTCCTTCTTTGGGAGGACATTTGCTCAAGCTGTTGCTGCTGCCCAAAGGCTAAATGCAGTTGGCTAAAGATGCAATTTCAGAACAGGCACTTCCAGAAGGTGTTTTTTCCATCTGTTTCTAGCATTGTCTTTTGATTGTTATAATTAAAATATGTGAATGCCATCCCAAAAACCTTAGTTAATGCAGATGGAGAATGAAGAGAAATATGATACCTGTGATCTCTGCTGTCTCTTCAGTCGGGAGATTAGGCAAAATGTCTATGCTGCTAAATGGTGCTTCTGGTTTTCTGTGAATACTGCGTGTAAACTGGAAGAAGTAATGTGGAATTTAAATGGTGGAGTTAGATATCAAGAGTTTCAATGTCATCCGTGCTGATCTGCGGTTAGGTCAAAGGCTCAGTTCACAGAAGTGGGACACTGTGCTAAGCAGGACATTTTTTTTAATCCATTTACAAGGTTTTGTCTCTGTGGCACTTTCATTAAAAGTACAAAGCATGGAATGAAAACAAAACAAAAACTGTCACTGAATTACTGTTCACAATAGACCTTTTTCTGGAGGGTGACTAGATTCAGATATGGACTGGGGAGCCAGTAGAATGTGCCCCTGAACAGGATGAGCCTCTCTGCAGTGATCCAGGTTTTACTCCTCTACTGTTCTCAGCATCTTCTCTTTACCTCTGTAACTATGCAAATTGTCCCCCAGATTTTGGCCCTGAACCATGTTTCTTTCAGAAATTACCAGATTCCCACATCAGGATGAGCCCATTTGCTCTGTGTCATTTGTTTTGTTATAATGCCAGGTAGGGTAGGCATTCTCTGGATTTGTGCTGTTACTGCTGTCTGCTTCCAATAGGGCATAAGGTAAAAAAGTTAAAGTGTGTATTCCATAGCTTAATTCTGAGAATAACAAAATGACTTCAGCAAGTTTTGAGATCTTGCCCAGTGTCAGGCTGTGCTGGACCCTGACATTTACTCTATGTGATGTACCAGTACAAAAACTTGTTTTGATTCCAATTCCTAATGGAAAAAAACCTCCACTGTTCTCCATCTGCACCAAAAGATACAAAATTTTTAAGGTAAGGTCAACAACATACACAAAGAGAGCTGTTGACTATAGGAATGGAGGACAACTGGTCAAAATTTAAAAACAAACAAAAAAAAGGATAATTTACTCATCTGAGGGAAGAATACCATGCACTGGGTTACAAGAAAATCTTTGTTTCTAACTCTAGGTCCTTCTTCAGTCATCAGCAATGACGATGATTCAGCCAGTCCCCTCCACCACATCTCAAATGGCAGTAACACTCCGTCTTCTTCTGAGGGGGGTCCTGATGCAGTCATCATTGGGATGACAAAGATTCCTGTCATTGAAAATCCACAGTATTTTGGAATTACCAACAGTCAACTCAAGCCAGATACCTGTAAGTACAAAAAACTGTATGTGTTTCAATCATTCATTTTATCTGTGAAGTGTTGTGGCGCCTTAACAGAACTAGCATAACAAAATACTCTAAATTCCTGGGAATGGCAGGGTGGGGTTAAAATGTGTGCTGTTTACTGTAGGTACATGGATGAACCGCTTTACCTCTGTCTAAGCCAAATTCAGCCCTTGTGACAAGGCAATGAAGTGAGCAGTGTTATGCTCAAAGCCTGATCCACATTTCATCAAAGTCACTGGTAGCCTTTCCATTGATTTCAGTGGTCTTTGGCCAGTCCTGTGCACTGAATGTATTCTTGGGAGAAAACAAATCTTGGATCAGAAGAAAATGTCAGTATTGTTACATATGCACTATTTTTAAATTGAGCATATCAACATCAACAGATCATATCATCAGATCTTATTAACATAATTTAACATTCAAATCTGAGTATTTGTAAAGTTGTAAAAATGATAAGGGTTAACACTTCAATTCTTGTAATTTCCTTGTACAATTCAACCTCCATAGACAGAAATTGTTTTGAGTGTTTAAAAGTAGAGTAGAAGAGCAGAAGGTTGCATTATGGACAATACATGTCACATACAAATTCTTTCATGTTCAGTTAGTAGCAAGTGGAATGTGAAAAAATGTGAAGAGCTAAATATATTAGACTGTGAAGAGTTAAAAAAAATGTATCACTTCAGATGCTACTTTTCAAACCTAGTAATAGTTTCAGAATTGAACATGTGAAATGCTGGTGTTTGAACCAGTGATTAGCATTAATGTACATAACTGAAAAAAATACCTAAAGAATATTGTGGTAAATAGTAACTGCACTGTTTACTATTTCTCGTCAGGACACTAGGTTCTCCAAGTGTTTCAGAGAAGGTTGTTCTGAAGTGTCACTGGAAGTCTCAATTGTTTCTCAGGGAAGTCACTCTAGAGATTCCCAGTATAATTAGTGAGCACTGGGCTTGCAACTAAGGGACACTACATCCTGTCTGTATCCTACCCTGAAAGATACCACTTTCTAGCCCAAATTGTAGTATGGGGGCTTAATGCCAAGGTTGGAAGCCTTTGCCTCCAGCTTTACAAAGCTTAAATGCTGTTACAGTAATCTTTTTTGACCTGTGCATGACAGCATGCATGCATGACACGAATGCACAACTTCTAACACTGCAAGCAAAGACTGATGCTGAACTACCTACTTACCTTGTCAATATTAATGCTTATTTAGATCCAGATTGTTACACTAAGCACAACCCAGAAGGATGGTCCTGCAACAAAAGGTGTTTTTCTGCCTTTTTATTGTACATCCCTAATGTTCACTATTACTATAGCTTTTTTGTGTGGCACTATTTTGTGGCTAGATATTCTGTATTGCCTCTTCTACCAGCAGATAATAACAATCTGAATATTCTAACTCAGCATATGCAGTGAGATCGTGAGAAAATCACTAAATTGGTGATACTTGATCAGCATGAGAAAAATATATATTATTTTTATACAGATGCATTCTGATTAGAACATTAATTCTTGTGAAAAATAGAAGCTGCTAAAGAATCATAAATGGGCAACATCCCCAGTAGTGCTCCCTATTGTTATATAAAAGTCGCTGCTTTTAAAAATGAGGCTGCTGTACCTCTGCTCCCAGCTGCACGAGACAACTCTTTAATTCTTTAAATAAACATCAGTAACTGCAGAGTTTTTATCTTCAGCATTAATGTTGAAACAACATACATGCTGTTCTGGGGAAAAACACAAACTGCACTAAAATACAGAATTCTCTCACATTTTGTAAACTGCACATTAAATACAGACATATTAAATCACGGCTGACTTGTGTTAAGTAGGTCCTGGTCCTAAAAATACCTAAGTCTGTATTTGGTTTTGTGTGCTGCAATGAAACCCACATGGTGTCAGGGAAATTAATCACAGTATATGAAGCTCAGCTGGTGTATAAATGCTTGCAGGATATGCTTCAGAACTTTGCTGTGGTGCTCTGGGGAGGTTTGAGGAGCTGATGCTTTGCATTCTGCCACATTACCACTGTACTCCCAGTCTTGTGTTTTGGAGTGGCAGGTGGTGGTGGTTTTGCTTTAGCAGAGAGAATCAGGTAAACTATGGCAGTCTATAAACCAAGGCAGGTTTCTTCAACCGCACTGAGCATCTATCCAATTAAAATTGTCTTGGACAAAAATGGGCTTCCCAGATATAACTTCATGCTCTCTTTCCTACTTTCTCAGTTGTTTATTACAGAGCTGTGCTTGTCCTTTCTTAACCTGCCAACCTCCTCCTGATATGTTTATCTGGAGGCATACATACAAATAAAGGCATTTATGAACCGTTAACCTGAGTAGCTTTTGTACCTTGTTCCTGTATAGAATAATGCCAGGTCCAGATATGATCCAGTTTCTCATCTCCATCGAGATAGTAAACAATTATGTTTATTTCCTATCTGATCTAAGTTCCATTGTTCACCAGCATTAAACCAAACGATCACTGACACTCATGCTGGAGAAGGTATTTCTGTATTTAGCATATGTTGGTCTATGGAAGGTGATGAGACATCAGGCTAGGTGAAATTGTACTGTACAATCACTGAGATTGTATTGCAGGTTTCAAAGAGATGAAGGAATACTTTTGCTGTTAGTAGCAAGTGGAGTTTCTTTTTTACCTAATTAGGCCATATTTTGACTTATCTACAGAAAACTACTTCTGAATACAGTGTATCAAGCTTCATTGCAAAGAATTAGAAGTGCATGTGTTTAAAAGAAAATTAAAAAGTTGATTACAATCAGTGTCATTTGAAATTCCATCACTGTATCTTGTAATTTGGTCCTTTCATTACTGAATAACTAAATCCAAAATGATGACTTCTAAAAAGTCTGTTGCAGGCTAAAAGTTACAGCATTTTCCTCCTCTTAAGATACAGCCTTCAGGGTGGGAAAAGCAAACTGGTGAAGACCAAAGACCTGTCAGCTTCAGTGGTCTGGTTCCAGTCATCACTCAGAAGGACTGCATTTCTGTGATTTCAGCACAACACTCGTCTCTATCTTTAATTGATGTAACAGTAGAAGATTACATCTTCCACTTGGGATTGGCTGATATTTACCACTTAACTACCACTATTTCTCATCAACTCGTTCAGCATATGTCTGTCTGACATACTATCCCAGAGCTCCTGGCTTTTGCTTTCCATGCCATGTTCTGTTGGTTGCTGCTGGCTGGTGGGTTCATCTGCCTCTCCAACATCTTGAATATTTTCACCTTGAAGTGATACAGTCTGGGGTACACAGATGTTTCAGACTCCTACCAGACTTCTTGGTTCCTTTTTGTATGAAAGCAGAAGATATGTCACATTTATCAGTTCTTGTCAGGTAGTGAAAATTCTGATTTTAGATGGGTGAGAGAGAGTCAGAAGCCTGGACATGCTGCAGTGTTCTTTGCAGTTAAGGCATTATAAACCAGGTGCTGTGTTAGTGTCCACCTGCAAACCTCTTGCCTGGGAATTACCAACAAGGTTCAGTTGTTACTTTTGTCAGTTGTTACTTTTGCAAATTGAGGCATAACTCTGTCAGGAAGTAAAATCACCAGGTCCATAAACCTTGCATGGATGGCAAATCTTGCAAGATTTTTGAAATTCTCTGAAATCAGCTGCACAATGTAATATCGTGGGGGCATAGATCCTACCCTTTTCTAGATGGTTAGCTTCACTAATCTTATGAGCTGTCACAGACCCTAAGATACTTGAGATTTTCATTAATATTACAGTATTTCAAAAATTAGTCCTCTAAACCTAAATTAGTCCTCTAAACCTCTGCACAGAAACTGTAGTTGCTGAAGTTATCAGCTAAGCCTACCAGACCTATTGAAAGAGGATGGAAGAAACAAATCCATTTTCTCAAGGAAAAGCTATGGACTTTCTTCATCACTTAACTTGCAGTCCAGCACTTGGAATGTATCAGTCCATGACTGCTAGATTTCCGTGATTAATGGTGGAAATGCAGTCCATAAATAACATGGCTGTGTTGGTAGAAATGTGAAAAGCCAAACCTGAGGAGAGGTCACAAAATGTCAGTGGAAGTGCCCAGGCCGACATTCTTAGGGCAGAACTTGGATAAGAAATTTCTTGCAGGTGGTTTTGGGATTTTGAGAATCAAATGGTTCTCTGAGCCTTACCCCAGTAACTCCCACCCCTGCCCCACGAAGTCACTGTGGTTGTTTGGGTGCTACCTGAAAGGAAGGTTAGAGCTTTTCCCTTTAATGAAGAGTTTGTAAGCTCGTGGTTGCAGGCCCCCTATAGTGGAGAAATAGCTGCACTGACATTAGTTTGCACTTCCCAGCTAATCTGCACTTGCAACTCACTCAGTTTTGTCAATTTCATTGATTGCAGTGTTGGAAAAGAGCGTACTGTACTGGGCAGGCTTATTGATTAGTCAGTACATGGCTAAGTGGCAAGATGTTTTCAGTGACTGGCCTTATAAATAACCATTGAATTTCAGATGATGTGGTGTGGATTGTGACTTTCATATGCAAAATTTGGGTATGTTCTTCAGATAGTCTTAATATTTCATCTGTATTTCTCCATTTTCAGATTCCTTTCTTTCAAGTGTAGGAGTCTGAATATGCAGTTTAGGTAACAGTTATTTTACTTCCACTTGGCTTCCATTAGGGAAAGTCTAAAACTGATTACAAATTGGCAGAAAAAAATTTTCTAAACTAATTTTTACTTATTTTGCTGATCTGAAGAAATGAATTCAGCCAGTAGTTCCAGCTCCAGAGTAAAGTGCTAATTGCATGTGCAGTGCTAATTTTAAAGGCAAAAATTTTGAGAGCACCCCTCTTTTATCCCCTTCTGAACACTGAACTTTTCAATTTATGCTTAGGGATTTTCATTTGCATTTTAGGGATTGCTACATCATTTAGTTAAGGGTGCCCTCAATCTTTTTCTGACTTTCCTTGTTCTTTAGTTATATATTTCCTTTTAACATGTGCCAGATTTTGTGGGCTCCCATTAGTCAGAAAAGTTGCAGCAGTGTTTTGCTTCACTCCATCACCTTCTTTAATGACTTTTGAGGGAGAAAATAAAGAGGACAGTTATTCTTATCATTTTATCATGACTGCCATAGTGCAGGACTTTTGTCTTTAAAGCCATAGGTCTTGGATTCTGGTGATGATGTCAGATTTCATTTTAGGATGAAAAAAAATCAGAAGAAGAGGTTCAGAATGTGAGGCAGACCCCAGAAGCCTGAGGAAACAGAAGAAAAATCTGTATTTTTTTTTTCTTTTGTTTATTATATTCTTTTTTGTTTTATTCATTACATTCTTTTAAAATTCAGTTTTGATTATTTGGGAGCATTTGAAGAGGGCAGAAGCACATGAGTGTGTAGACCTGACCCTTCTCTGTCACTGTTTGGGGACAGCCCTGTCATGGCCACCACAGAGAACAGAAGGGAGCACCAGACACTAGGGCCTTCTGAGCTGCAGTTTCTCTACCAGGCTGTTCGCAGAAGGGTGCAGCTAGTTGTAGTTCAACATCTTGCTGTTTTTCACAGCTCTGACCATTCACACCTTACAAGGCAGTCTGGCTTCTCCTAATTTTGGAGCATATTGACAACCTTCTTCCCATCCCTTGTATCAATATTAGTGAGTCATTCCATATGAAAAACAGAAGTAGTTGTCTGTATTTCCATGGTAGGTGCAATGGAGGGAGGAACTGTGATCACCTGGTCTGTATTTCTCAGGTATTCTTGTCCCAGGAGCCCCACAGCAGAGCCTAGCCCCAGCACACATTTCCTTGCTGGGTGTGCACCCTCTCACTGCCAGCTGGAGACATGACACTCTGGTGAAATGAAAGCTGCTGGCAAAAAATAAAATTCACCAGGGGAGTCTCTTGCTGCCGGCATCTGACAAGCCTCTGACCCAGAGCAGCATATGTGTCTGTTTCTGGGCACTGCTCATCCTGCACAGATAGTGTCCTTTGGAAAGTAGCAATATGCAAAATGCAGACTGCCTACAGCAGGTTGTCTCCATTTGACTTTGTTTCAGACTGTGTATGCCACCGTACACTTTCCTACAGTCCTGATGAATAGGGGAAATTTTTGCCTAACATTATAAGGCAAAAAATTAATCAAGTTGGTCCCTGTGCACAGAAGAAGGATTGCCCAAGACAAACACCCTGTGAGCATTTCCATCTCTTTTGAATGGCTTTTATATTTGAGTGACTACAAAAAAAGGGCTGCTGTAGTGTTTTCTTAGCCAGCTAAGCCCTGAGGCTGGGGATTTTCCATCGACTCCCAAAGCTCACAGAGCTGAAAATTTATAAGCAGCTCATTTTCCTATAAAAGACACTATGACCTCAGCAGCCAGAATGTAGAGGAGCAAAACTGATGAATCTTAGTGAAATCCAGACTGGGAAGAAAAACCTCTGTCCAAGCTGAACTTGTCATTCCTGGCATTCATTGTTAGTTGTGATTGTGAGGTTTAGCAAGGCACTCACTTTGGACTCTTCAGATGGTGAAAACTAAAAAAAAAATTATATTCTGAAAGCCAAACATGCATGAGGTTGAGATTACAAGGAGTTGTATAAAAATTATATTTACTTCTTGTCCTGATCCCACTGT
Source organism: Trochalopteron elliotii (assembly GCA_024734555.1). Classification (NCBI taxonomy): domain Eukaryota; kingdom Metazoa; phylum Chordata; class Aves; order Passeriformes; family Leiothrichidae; genus Trochalopteron; species Trochalopteron elliotii. The sequence goes on from JANPWX010019821.1 coordinate 1,049,391, forward strand.
TTGTTTTACTCTGGAGATGTTTTATTGGCCGAATAAGGATATAAAGATACATGAAGTTATATTTTATTATTTTTGTAGTTTGACTGCTTATTTTAATCCCTGATGGCAGTCACCATTTAAAATGCGTGTCTTTACAGTTGTCCATCAAGTCACAGGTATGTCAGAAATGGCAGCTGTATATATCAGTGGTGTATTTCCATTAGTTGCATTTGACTTTTTTTTTAACGGGGTAAGAGATTTTTCTCCCAGATTTTTCTCCCAGACTATAGCATTCTGAGCCTCAAATATTTTTACCAAGAATGTGGTCACTTATTTCCTTTGCCCAACTAATAAAATGTCATAGGGAATAAATGCATTTTAGGGAGATTAGATACTTTTATTCCTGCTGCTCATTGTGAGACTTAATAAACCTGCATTTTTCTGGTTTCCAGTCAGATGGAACAAATTCTCCCAAAGGCAGAAGGCTTCAACTTGAAAAGTGCAGGATTTTGCCTCATTAAAATTTCAGAATTTGAAAGAAAAACTTATAAATTTCCTCATTTATTGTTGAGGTGAACCCACAGAATCACCTTTTTCCCCAGGATGTAACTTTTGTTGCAGTCTTGATCTGTCCTTGAAATCCACTTATATCTAATCAAAAAAGGAAGATATCATGCTGTCTGCAAATTATTTGCGTTTCATCACACAGAATGTTGTTCTGTGACCCAGACTATTCAGTAAAATATTTTCACTAAAGTCCAAATGCTGGAAGTGCAACTGCAAGAAAGAGCAGCTTTGATCTCTGTTTTGTGGATAGCACAGGTGTTTTACCACCTGAAAATAACAGCACATGAAACATATTTCAAGGTAAATAGCAGATGTTGTAAGGACATCTGAGCAAAGAAGATCCAAAATACGCATTTCAATTACATGAGTCAAGACAATATGAAACATGCACTCTCAAAGAAGTTTCCAGTGTCAAAATTAAGGTGAAGCCTTAATTAAAGGCTTTAAATTGTTTAAATTTGTCATGTCAACTTCAGATAAGAACACTGTTCTTCCTTAGCAGAGCACTGAAGTAACACTGTCTACATCACACCCAACTACAGGCTTCAGTCAAAGAGCACACTTCATGAATGATAAGTGAAATTAAACACCTCTGCAATTAGATTATTAGTCCAGGTGAAAAAACCCATTGTGGTGCTTTTACTGTAGTGTACTGTCCGTGATGTTGCTACATTCAGTTTGTCATTTGATAATACATCTGTATCAGAAATACATATAGTCTTTTGTCACCAGAACACCCATCTAAATCTGTAACATGTAAATGACAAATAGTAATTTATAGTCTGATGATTAAGTTATGCTTTTCAGACTCTGCAAACTAGGTTCTTTGGATGTTGATTTTCTATACAGGAAGCTGCATGGGTAGTACTTAAACTGAATGGGGAAAAAAAAGGTAATCCGTTCTGAAAACATCTCTATCATGAGCATGGGAGTAGGATTTAGCCTTGGATTTATTTCTTTGTGTTAGTGAAAGTTCTGGCTAAATGAGAAATACATATCCCAGAGAAATAAGAATAAAATGAGAAATTTTAAATCTGATAAATACTAAAGTATAAGAAAGTTAGAAATAAATAACTTTGTAGCCAAAATTATTTCCTAAAACTTGCTTCTAGTTTTCTTAAATTCATCACCAAACAAGTTGCATCTTTATTCAGAAAAATATTTATGTAAAAATGCAGCTAGCCCTGAGCACAAACTCAAACGAAGATTAATTTTGGGAGAAAATTATCAGAAATACAGGTGCCCACAGTAAGCATTGGTTAAGACAGAGTAGTATTTATTGCAGTTACAATGTGATGAGCCATGTTGCTTTTCAGCTGTGTTTAACTTCATTACTGCTCTCACCAGCGGCTGTCTCTGAGCAATTAAGCCTGTCAGTGCTTTGAAACTAACATTTGAGAGAAGTTTAGCAGTTCGTGTCCTTTTAGGACCATGTGGTTGGCTTTGCAAGTCTGCAGATCTGCCACAGGTGGGGAGGCTCTGGATGGCCTGTTATGCCTGGAGCCATCAGAACTCTGAATATATGCATGGCCCTCGTGTTTCTCTGTGTGATTGGGGGTGTACTGACTTGCATGGCAGCTCACACCCAGCAGGAGTTCACCTGCTCAGTGTTGTCCCTCCCTTTCCTACATGATCTGTACTCTGGCTGCTAAATTCTACCAGGGAGGTGCTTTCCCCACTGCATGCCACTAGAGATGAATATGAGGGCTGGGATGCAGCAAGCTTGAGCTTTCAGCTGCTCTTGGGCAGTTAATGTCTCAAAGATTTTTTGTTCTTCAGTCTGTGCAGCTTGATTATCATCTGCTGTGAGGAACCTTCCCTAGCAAAAATGCCACTGAGGTTCATAAGGTTTAAGCATGTTAGTTTTGTTTTTGACATGTTTTTGCTGGGGAGCTCCTCAATGTCTCAGACTTATCTGCATCTGTTTTACAAGTATAGGGTAGACCAGTACAAATTGAATCTAACAGACACTTAAAATTTCATCAGAGATAAAAGTAACACAGTTGGTAATATTATTAAGTACTCTGTAATACTCTTCAAATATTTTTTTGTCACCATTAGATTGTTAATTAAACTACTGAATAGGCTTCTCATGTTCTACAGGATCAGTTGGGGAAAAAATGTAAAATTGTTTTTTTCTCAGTGGAAGATTTTTAGTTAATATGCCCATTTTAATTTATATCTATATATTCTACATAGTAAAATACCTGAGTTCAGCATTTTTCAGTCATATAAAAACAAGCATCATGTGAGTAGACAATTCCAAGAACCTATTTCCATCATTAATCAACAGCTGAAATGTATTTTATGATCATTTTTTAGAGCTCTCCCTTTCTAACTTGCCCTTAAGCTAGTTTTCTTTTGATTTTTTGGACAGAAGTGAGAACACCTTTCATTACCCTCTTCTTTCTAAGGATGCTGAGTGGACCTTTGCTTAGTAGGACAATATCTGAGGGACACAAAGAGAGACAGGCAGGCCTTGAGCTGAGTAGTGCTTGGCAGTGAGGGTTGTAGTGGCTTTCTCAGCCTGTGATTGAGCAGAACATTCCACAGAGGATGGGCTATTGATCTTCAAAGGTCAGAATGTGGATTGAACTATGAGGCATATAGATTTGGTATGAGGTAACACTGGACTGGTCTTATCTGTAGTCCATCCATGCCCATAATAATTGAAGACTATTATTTGCAGATTGAGAGGGACTTACTGCAATTGAAGTACAACACTCCTAAGGGGAAAATACATGGCAAATAAGCTAAGTCAAAACACTGCAACGAGGTCTGAAATTTAATCTTAAAAATTCTCTAGATGAAAAGTTGTGCCATACTCATGGCTAGCAATTTGCTGTTAGCTTTGGGGGCCAACTGAACAATTAAATGGAAAACATATTACATGGGGGCATTGTTTGCATTTATAAAAAATATGTGGTGTATGCATATCAATTATTTCCTGATTCTCTATATTGTGACATATCTCTGTCTATCTAATACTATATATAATAATGCTCTAAAACAAATACTCTCTCTAGGGACTTTTTTTTAATTTCTGCAGTTGGGGAATCTAAATTACATTCTCAGATGTCAGGTAGTGTGCTAGAACAGCATTCAGGTGCTAAATAAAAGTAAGCAACTGGTTTTCTAAGGAGCCCTGAACAGTTTCAAAGTGTAAAGTCTGGTTAATAGAATTCAGAGACTTAGTCAGCTCAGTACTTTGGGAACTTCCAGTAAATTATTGCTTCACCTTTAGTTACCTAAATGCCTCTGAAAACTGGTTGTTGGGAGCTGCAGAAAGTCAGTAGTTGCACTGGCTGCAGGAAAAGGCTGCAAGAGGATGCCTTGAGCAGCTCTGCGTTGTACTGGGTGGTTGGCATCAGAGTTAAGATGGGAAGCAAAGCTGTTTTCAGAGATTCCTTCCTTCTTTCCTCCTTCCACCTTGGCTTGTTTCCCATAGAACTGGAAAGAAGGAATGGAAAACGGGGTGGCTGTCTCTATAATGTTGTTACTTATTCCCAAGACTGGATAGAAACTAAATCTAACTTCAAACAATCTCCAGTTTATATAATTTTAAGGAAAGACAGATTTGACAGGATTTTCAGCTGCCATTATGAAAACTTCCTTGAGCCACAGTTTCAGTTATAGTCTTTCTGAAATGAAGCCATTCCCACACAGCAACTCTTATTTCTGAGTTTTGCTGAGGATTTCTTTGGATTTGGATTTGGTTCCTTAGGCTTTCTTTCAAGGATGAACTTTTTTTTTTTTTTTTTTTTTTTTTTTTTTTTTTTTTTTTTTGGTGCCCACAGCTTAGAAGGCCTGTGGCTGACTTAACCAAAAAACCCCAAGAAATAGCTGAAAACAATACCCGTCAAGTGGAGCATGTCCCACACAAAGTAGGAACAGGAAAAGGGAGAAACAAATGGAAAAGAAACAAACATCCCAGATTCAGCTTTTGGCAAAGAAAATATAATAAATACAAGTCTCATTTGTTCCAACCACTTTGCAGGAGGACATGATTTATCTTGTCCCTGTTCTATTCTCATCAGAAGAAAAGCAACCGTTCTGCAGTATCTGCAGACTCCACTCGAGGGGCTGTTAAGACTGAAATAGCAATGGGATTGCCTCCAGGCAGAAAAGCATTGACCTGCCCTGTGTAGGAAAGTTTGACAAGCTCCTTCTTCAGTGGCAAAGAACAAGAGAAAAGCTTATAGGCTAATTCTCCAACCTCTGATGTAGATGTACCCTGTTACACACAGTGTTGTGTTCTAATGCATTTATGATGCTTTGGTCCATGAAGTTCACTTGTGCAATGGCAGGTGTGCAAAGATGCTGAATAATCAGGTGAGAATGAAATTATTTGTGTTATCATTGTCCAGCAATGCCATTCCTGCTTATGTTGATAGTAAATTCTCATTTTATTTCGCATACTTGATCTGCTCACTTCAGGAATGGACAAATTGCTACAGTGGATCATGGTAGTAACTCTTCTAGTACCTGAAAATGGCAGTACCTATTTTAAGAATCTTTCTTCAAATAAGTATCCAATAAACCTTAATGTGTGTATTTCTTTGAAGTCTTCTAACACCTAAAGATTGGCTTATACCTGGTGACACGTTGATATCCTTTTGTAAATACTAACCCTTTCTAATAAACAAGCAATATTCCCAGAATAGTATGTAGCACCTTCCCTGACATTAACAACAGCATATTTATAACCTCCTATGGCTGAAGTGCTCAGGACTAGAAGAGCAGAGAGGAAGAGAGATCAGAAGCATCTGAAAGGCCAGAGGGTCACAGATCACCCACAGCCATTGCAGCAGAGAGCTGATGATCATCTGTCCTGGCAGGTAATGATGTGAAACAGTGTTAGCAAGATCAGGGATGATTAGGGTTCTGCACTCAGTGTAATCACAGGGGTGAGCCCCCCCGAGGGCTCTGAACCCCCACAGCATTCACAGAGTGCCTGGAGAAGGGCACCCCGTCTGTAGCAGGACAAGTTAGAAGCAAGTTTGCAGTCCGTCAACTTCAGCAGCCCAGCGCTGACTGCAGATGTAAACTGCCTGTGACCAACTCACATCAGTTCTGTGGCTGGGTGAATTAGTGGGCTGGACTCCTTCAGACTCCAAAGTCAGCCGCAGCAGGCATCAGACATGAAGCTCAAAAGCTCTGTGCTCAGCTCAGCCTTGCAGGAAAGGGCCTTTCAGTCTTGTGCCCACCCCTGAGAGGAGACATCGGGTGCATTTTTTCAATGAGGAGTAGTTTCAGACACAGTAAATCACAATTCTCATCCTGAAGATTAGGTATATGAGCACAGACTTAAGACTCAAATTCACAGAGAACTTCTTGGAGAACATATTTCCTCTTTGTCTTAGCTTTTTTACCTAAAGAGGAAAACGGCTAATTCCCAACTCGTTAATGGCTTTTGCATTATGCATTCTGATGTAGCACATTTCCTTGCTGGAAATTGTTTCCCACATTTACCATGAGGTTGTGTTGCACTTTAAAGTTACAGGGTTTTGTGTCTTTTAATGGCAGCATTTTAGAGAACCCTGAAATTGTACCACACTGAGGAATAAACACAGTGCAAAATATAGTATATCTTTCAGAAATTATAGAATTGTTAAGATTGGAAAAAACATCCAAGGTCATGAAGTCCAACTTCTGACTGAATGAGGAAGATGAGAAGATTCAACTTTTCTTTGCAATGATAGCTGTCCTCTAGAGGCCCAATCCAGAACTGATTTCCCATTTTAACCAGTATAAGTCTTTCCTGCCTATTGGTCTCTTTGTGTTTTGAGATTGGCCTCAACATCTGAAGCAGGGCTGTGGTAAATGGCAACATCAAACAAACTGGTAAGAGATTTTTTCTGGATTGGTAGGTTTCTTTTTTGACAGCAAGATAGATTGTTTTCAAGACAGAAAAAGCACACAGGTGTTCACTCCTCCTGCAGAAAACAGCTTGGCCATCTCAACTTTGCAGCTTGTGTTTATTGACAGAATATGTATACAGAAATATATAGAACACTTTCTGTGGGAAAAACTCAGAAAACTATTGTGTGTTTTTCATAACAGTGGAGAGAAAGTGTACCGACAAATGCTTGTCTGCTTTTTTTTAATTGTTTTTTTTTTTTTTTTGGTCTACTCTTGGGATGGAGTTCCTGCCTCTGTGTGTCATAGTTATTTTTCATCATATATAAAATGGACTGTGCCCACCCACAGTGCTCACACACAGTGAGCTCTTGCCCTCCTCAGGCCAGTCATACATCCCATCTAGATGTCTGCAAAAGCTTTCAAGAAACATTGTTATGCTTTCTGTGGTGTTTCTCTATGGGTATACTATATACAATCATGCATGTTAAAATCCACACTGCTCATTAACTAAAGCTTCTCAAGAGATGAGCTTTCATTTTTGAGAAAGAAGAGCAATTACTCAAATGGAAATGCAGTCTCAGGAAAGATATCAATCCTGGGTTTAAATCTTTCCTGGATCTCGAAACTCTTGTAATAAGGAAAGAAAATCCTGGTTCACAAGCTAGATATAAACCTTCCATGGTCACAAGCTGCCCATTATTCCCTACTCTGCTTTCTGGTTGGAATTCTGAGAGGCTGTATCCATGCCATGCTGGACTTGGAGTTTTGTATGGCATATTAGTTCTCTGGGTAATCAGTCTAAGGCAGCCATAGATCAAAGCCTATTTGAACAGATTCAAACCAAACCCAGCTACAGCTGTTCTTTGGATTTGGAATTAGCTTTTGGGTTGTTGCTTTCAGGTAAATTAATGAGCCATTTAATACTGTGCAAGCTAAGCATTTCTGCATTCTGATACATTTGAATTATTGAGATTCTTTGTGTGTGTTGTTAAGTTCTGCAAGCTATAGGATGACTGTAAGTAAAATCACACTTTTGAATAGTTAGTCTGATCTATAGAAGTTTGATAGTTTGATTCACAGGACACAATAGCTTCTTCTTCCTTCCTCTTCAACCCAGTGAAGGGTGGTGGAGCAAAGCATCAGGGAAAAATAATGTAAAGACGTATGAAATTAACCCTATACATGAATGCAAAAATACGAAGTATATTATAACATTTTATAGCAAGATTATGGAACAAGCGAAAGTCAATACAAACTCTTAACATTTTGCTTGTTCCCTTTAACAGGCAGCTGCTCTGTATAGGCAGAACATGATGTATGTCCTTAGGCTTTGCTACAGGTCATAATGCCCATGTTGCAAACATGGAGAAAAATTCTTATCTTTAGGTGCTGTTTAAGCTTGCAAGCACATTATGGTTGACCCTGGTGTCATAAATATAAACTGAGAGAAACAATTACTGAGAAAACCAATGAGAGTGAATAAAACTGAACCAATGCCACAAAGATGCAGCAGATATAAGTCATGCTCAGACAATAGGGAAAGGAAAATACAAAATCCTATAACTTGCACCCAAGCAATAACCAGAGAGGGCTCTGGTAAGAAGTGGCACTATAGGAGACAGCAAAGTGTACAGAGGTCCTGCTCCCAAACAAAAGAGGAGGAATGAGAGAATGGGGGAGGGAAAAGGAAATGAAAGATAAGCAAGACAAAGGGTAGGACTGTTGCAAATTTACTCCAATGAAGCCAATGTTTTGCAGCTGTACTTCTCAAAACTTAGCACAAGTACAGTCACTATCTACCTTTTTCTCCATGCTTCCAGGATTAGGATTAGAGAACAAAAGGATTTAGGCAAGTAGTCTTTGCTTTTGATATGTTACCTGACTTGTTAAACAGGCAGTGTTTGGTTAAGGATTTTGTAATTGCCTTTCACCAGTCCAGTGTGTTCATTAAGTTTTCCAGTTTTGCTGTATTTCATCCTGACTGCTGACTAGACTGGTGGCACTGGGAAGGGAATTTTACCCACACTCCTCTGTAGCCCCATGAAGAGAACTGAAGGCTGGTATGGCAGGGCCTTGTAACTGTGGCTTTAACAGTTTGTTGATTTGGTTTTATAGCTTTTAAACTGATGTTTATTGCTTCTCTAGATGTTCAGTTGGGAAGTCTTCTTGAATCCCTGATGGCATTGCATGATGGTGTCATAATTATAAAATGTCTCAGATTGTTGGGGAGTGTGCGAGGATCAATAGAGTACAAGATGAACAGCATAAACCTCTTCTAGGTCACTCTTTATTTCTGTATCAGTCTGTGCCCCCACGTCCAGGCCCCAGCTTCTATTTGTGCTGTTGGAGAGACAAGGAAGAAGATTATTAGGAGAACGGAAATGTAGCAGCAGTGCTTGTGATCATCAAAGGGTCTGGGTATTTAAAAGATATCCTAATTTACACTGGCTGCTGAAAAGCTGAGGAACTATTCTTCAGATTTTCTTTTATTAGGAATATTGATACAACAGCACCATCCTTACTGAAGATAAGATAGCCTCTCACAGTCCAAATGCTGAGTTCCAACACAAAAATACTATTGCATGCAAAACTTTTGCTATTCCAAAGGATTGGTACATAGACAAGTCTTTACAGTTACATAGGAATTAAAATGCAGAATCACTTATTCAAGTTTTCCTTTTGTTCAGCCTGGGAGAGATTTTCAGAGCAATTGCTTTTAAGTCACAGAGTTCAGATCAGAATGTAGTTTGACAAGTGGGAGTCAAAATTGGTAGAATGAGGAAAATAATCAGTGCATAATGTGCATAAAATAATGTGCTGGTGTCCAGGGTTCCTGCATGGGCTTCTGGCAACTCTCTCACACAAAAGAACTGAAGAACTGACAGTTCTTCATCTGGTGGCAGCCTTGAAAGAGTGGTTCCTCCATCATAATGCAAAGTGAGAGAGGAAGGTCCTGCAGCCTTTACCAGGCACCCAGTACAGCCAGAATAATACAGCCTTTACTGAATTATTCCATCTTCATTACAAGCTCTTCCCCTCCAGAGTTCCAGGGTAGTAGCTGAGAATTTAAATGCACAGAAGTAAAGCCGTTCAAAAATAGAATTTTCCTCCCATGGGAGATTTCAGCATTTCAAGATTATTTGCTGCTTTAAAATATAACAGAAAGCAGAGGGCAGTTGGCTCAATTTTGTCTCAAGTTTTAACTTGAACTGTTAAAACAGGGAAAAAAATCTTCAATAAAATTTAAACAAGCTGGTATTTTAATTTTTTTTTTAAATACTTCAATTTGCAAAAATATTTCAAAAATATGGGTAAGAGTGTTTTTGTGAGTGCTTGTCTGGGAGAGGGGCAGGATTTTCCCACTTTGGAATGTTAAATTTGATTCTTTATTTTAGAAAGCAAAAACGTAACCAAAAATCAGTCTTTTTCTGCTGCCAATTATTTGAAACTTTATTTTACATCATTAATATTTTTCAGTGAATTTTTTGACTAGCTTTATGCTGAAATTAATGCTATGGGAATACAAATTTTGAATGTCCTGACTCATATTTAATTAATATTAGTATATTTTCTTTCATTTCTACACTTGTTTCCATTAATTTTCTTGTTGAACTTATCTGATAAGGGACTCTAAAAGACAAAAAGTTGTATGTCACTGTAAGTGATATCCAACAAGTCCAAAACTTCTTAGAAAAGGGTGAAACTCCACTGAAGTCAATGGAGCTTAAATATTGGCACCACCAGAAAATTTGTCCTGTGGAATGCACTTGCATTGTCATATCTTGAATGCTCTTCATTCTCATGACAGATTTTACTAAACAGGTCTCTTTTCAAACACTTATGCATTTATTATTTTCAAAACCCATTTGGTCAGAGAGGTCAAAAGCTCTTCTCACCACCATAGGGAGTCCATGGAAATTTCAGCATTCTGAAGTACCAGAGGTATCCAACAGCATTAAATTATTAATGATTTTTTTAGTTGTTTTTCTTTTTAACCATGCTTTGTTTTTTTCATGAGTCAAAAGTGATGGAATCTAATTATTTTTTGATTGGAAGGGCAAACACTCCAGCAGGAAAAATGTTACATTAAAATTGGATTATTTCCAACTAGTCCATAAAAAAATTCCCCTAGTGAAAAGGCCTGATACCTGATTATTTTGTATCACTAGTGTGATGCTATAATACTATTTTTATACTGTATTTCTGATAATTTTCAGTATTATCTATGCAGAAAATAGATTGCAGATCTCCTCCAAAAGCCCAGTGGTTTTCCTGTTTGGCTGTGCAATAAAGCTGGTGTTTTCCCTACTTGCTTATGTTGATATTTTTCCTTAAAAACAGAGAATAATGAAATCACTTAGTATTATTTCCATGCACTACTTTAGAGCCCCACGGTCCGAAGAAGACCTCACTGTGCAAAGCACGGGGGACTCTGCAGGTGCACATAACCCTTGCCTGAAGAGCTTTTGGGCTATGGCCCCACTCCTGTGACCTGGAGCTACTTGGTTGTCCAGTGGGCAGGTTACAGACCTGGGGCTTCACACACAGGGTAAAGAATGGGGAAAGGATGCTTGGTTGTCCTGCCTGTTTGGGCAGGGAGTCCTTTGCCCCAGATTACACAGGAAATCTGTGTCTGACCCTGAGGTGGAAGCCAGATCTCCTGTGTAGCACCCTCATCCCCTGACCTGTCTGTCCTTGCTCCTCACTGTCATGTTGGCCTCCAGCGCAGAAACTTCTAACCAAGGAATTTTCCATTGAGTTCTGCTGCTGATGAGTTTCTTTCTCACCAATAGGTGGAAACTGACAGCCCGGTTTCTCAGGTGACACAAGGAACGGTTCTGCCATCCCAAATGAGGCAGGAAAAACATCACGCAGAACAAGGAATTTTCCATAAGAAACTGTACCATAGCAACTGAAAAAGACGTTGAAGCACATTACACTTTCTCAGCTTGTTGCAACCTGTGCTTTGATGCAACAGGACATCAGAGAAGTGAAGACTTGGGTTTTTTGGTTTTCTTTTCCTCAGTTATTTCTTTGGCCAGGAGAGTTGCTTTAACTGGTGCTGCTTGATCATAATGAATTTATTGCAAAATTATGTAATCTTTCCACATCCATCACCAAAGTCTTTTGCCAGGGCTTATGTTCTGGCATGCATTGTCATGCTATAGCTGGGAGGGAGAGAGATCTACATCTGCAAACTTCCATAAGAGATCACAAGCTTCTGAAATTGTAGGACAGTAGGATACAGAAATATTTCCAACAGGCTAATAGCTGTTCAATATATGGCATTAAAATAAAGTTGAGTCATTAAGAAGTAGTTATATAGAAGCTAGCAAAAGTTTCTGTCTTTTTTTCTAAACAAATCCCAAATATGATTGTCTAGTGTAACAGAAAAAAAATCACTGTGCTAAAATAAGTGGCTTGTGTTGGTTTAGATATGGACAAATTCTTTCTGTACTAGGCATAATATTTATGTAAAATGCTGCATAAAATCTTTAAGGGAATTCTTTGCAGAAGACATGTTTTTCTTCCTGAGCAGCTATAAAACACTGTTAAGAATGAAGAAACATTAATTAACCGGACATAAAATGCTTAAGTGAGAAAAAAGGGGGATATCTGTCTAGCACTGCTAACCAGCTGAGGTCTGGAGATCCCCTTTCTTTTGAACTAGAGCAGTTTAGTCATCTTCCTTTTCTTTCTATTTTTTCATGCTGTACCCTGCCCATATTTTATCTCTCCTCTGTGTTCCTTCTCAATAAACTCCACAATGTGGATCATCCTCCTCTCCTGTATATCTGCAGATATTAATTACTGAGTGGAGAACTGCAGCATGTAGCACATTTTCTATGTGTGTACTGTCTTCTCATTCAGACTCACAACCTGTTCAATTTTGCAGGTATTTCTGTGGTAAGACATCCCTTGTTTCTGTGAGACTGTTTGTTTCATGTTCCCCTCAACATCAGTGACACGTGTGTCACTGATTTGGGAAAGTTATGTCAGAATCATGCAGAACTGGACTTGAACTGGACTTGAACTAAAAATGCTGAAGCAGGATTTGTCACAGCTGTGCCTAACTGAGGCTTCCAGCAAGGTCTATATGTGAAAACACAGTTCTTTCTGGCCAGTAGCAAGGATAATGCAGATTTTTCAAACTGCTTGCTTGTAGCTACTGTCCTAGCTTTCAATTTGGTAAAACATGGAGAAAAATACCTTTTAAAATAGTATTGAGAAGAGATTTATTTTTCTTATGATGTTAGCTTGAATAGCCTTCATTAGGGTGCAATTTACCATCTTCCCCAGTTTCCACAACAATTGGCATTTCAAAAGCCTACTTGGCACAATATGAAATGGTACCAGTAGCCACTGTTCAGAAACCTTTATTTGTTTACATCTACGAAGGTGTGGAAAGAGAGATACTGCAAGTATTTTTGAAGTGCTGGTTATGATATGTTAATCCCCAAGGACCTGTTTAGTTTTATGGAGGATAGTACATAAAATACTATAAACTAACAGCATAAAGACTGGAACAAGCAAAGAATTAGGGCACAGCTAGCAGCAGACCTCACATTTTCCTTTGTTCATGGCAAGTTCTTTTTTCTTTTTCTTTTTCTTTTTCTTTTTCTTTTTCTTTTTCTTTTTCTTTTTCTTTTTCTTTTTCTTTTTCTTTTTCTTTTTCTTTTTTCTTAAATTTAATCTGTCTCAAATTAGGGGATGCTGTGGGTTCTTAATTGCTTTCTTCATCAGTTTCTCTTTGTGACATTTAATCTGGAAGAAATCCACTTGTTTTCCCAGCTCACATTTTGTGAGTGAGCAGTACTTTCACATCATACAAAAAATAGCGTTGTTCTAAAATATTTTTTCTGAATGTATTCTTGTCAATTTATTTTATTTTTGACTGCATTATAATACACTTTAAGGAGAACAGAATCAGTAAAATTAAAAGGAAATATTTATTGCAGCCAAACTCGTATCTGAAGAGTTTCCAGTTGAGATTTTGAACTTAAAGAAGTGATGGCAGTGAGGAGTTTGTGCCATTATTTTCAAAATATACCATATAAGAATCTTGATAAATACATAACTTGTGCTTTATAGCTTTGTGATGCTATTTAAGTAGAAAATAACTAATTTTTTTTAATTCCCACTACTATTATGAAACATCTAGGTGTGCATTTCTGGCCTTATTTTTGAGGGGAGGGGAAACAGTCATATAGGGATTCACTCAGAAGCCTCATAAGAGATGTTTGCCAAAATGCTTATGACCAACACCTTTTAATCTCTATGTGTGTGTGTGTGTGTGTGTGTGTGTGTGTGTGTGTGTATCTAGTCTTCAGAAGCAAACAATGTTGTCTCTCTGTAGTTTCTCTGTAAGGAAAAATTAAAATCAGTAATAGTTATTTTTGCAGTTAGAGCCTGTTATAGTCTTGGAACATATGGCTGTATTACCATTCTCTTACTGGAGAAAATATTGCAAGAAGGGAAGAATAGATATGACGAGCAATGCTGAAAGCAATGCACTGGTCTATAGAAGTTGTGTATGGGAAAACACTAGAAAAACTACCCAACAAATCTTGACATTGGTTTATAAATAATTATGTTAGCTTCTGACCCTTCATCCTCATTACAATTCTGAAGGACAGGCTAGAAACACAGAGCACTGGAAGTTGCCTAGGGGCCATTTCGTGGATGTTAGACTACCAAAAGGCAAAGTATCCCTCTGGCTTGAGAACAACCTTCAGCCCTCCTAAGCGCAAGTCTGTACTGGCCTTGCTGCCGGTGGTGGTCTTGCAGGAGGCAGCAGCTAGCACACACTGCCTGTGAAATGTTCTCTTGGCCTGCCCTGGTGATGCCTTGGCTTCACAACACTTCAGTGTTTTAGCTAAGTGCAGGCCGGGGGCATATCAAGGGACAGCACCCATTCCCTTAGCTGCAACTGTCAGTTCCAGCAGCTTGAGACAAGAATTCAACATTTGCACTGGTAACAGTAAAGATCATGGCTATTTTTACTATTTCCTTTGCTGATGAGCTGGTGGGGTATTCTGTCATTACAGTGCAACAAATGTAGCAGCTGTTTGTGTTCCTTGCTGCGGGTTAAAATGTTTCCCAAGTAAGGAGTATGCAGGCAAACTGGTAGTTGTTGCTCTGCGAGAGAACTTGAACTTCAGGAGGTAGAGAAGAAAACCCTACATTTTGCCTTAGTTCTGTGCTGACTGAAGCTGCTGTAAATATCATGGTGTACAGTAGTTGGAACAAAATAGTTTTGTGTTTTAAGAGCAGTAGTCATATAGATGCTGAATGAAAAAAGAACCTTGCTGGTCCATGCATTTCTGGTATCTTGCAGAGACTGCCAGAATTACATTTGCATTAATTTCAGTCTACAACTAATATTAAAGAAGATTCAACTAAAAGTATTTTCCAAATACAAAGAGCACAGGGGATAAAAAAGACTGCAATTTATGGCGACATCTATTAAGCTTTTACAGAATATCGTGTGTGTATACTAGTTATTGACATAAAATGAACTGGTACTAATTGGGCAAATCTGCCAACTCAGTCTTGTTATGAGTGTAACAGTCTTCTTTAGGTCACATTCATTATGCTGACATTGTATGTCAGATCCTGAATAAAGTTCGTTCAGCCATTTCTGCTGTTCTCCTTGTTTGCCCTGCTGTGTATGTGTGCTGCCATCAGTGAAAGTTCATGTTTCAGCAAAGACTGAGTCTGTGTGCTTTGGGATATGTATGTCTCGGGTATCTGCACAGTGGCCACTTCTCCAGCAACAGTGTGACTGTGGGAAGGCATCCTTTGATTGAATTACGCCTGGTGTTTTCCGCATTCATGGAAACTGACTGAAACAAAATGTTCAAAGCTCTTTCTTTCTCCCTTTCCTCTTCTTTTTTTTTCTTTTTTTTCTCTCTCTCTTTCTGTCTTTCAGTTCCCTGCCTCAAAAGGCTGTAACTGGGTTCATTATTGTGTGATAAATCAGCAGTACATGTCTATGCATTTTGCTTCATTTGGGCAACTCCTGTTCCTTAGTGACAGCTGGTTGGCTCAGCACACTATAATTATCAAGTCAAAACCAAGATGCTTTTAGGTAGTGAAAGCGTATTGGCAGAGACTGAATTTGTCCTCAACCTCATCATGGGCCACAGCTTTAAAAGATCCATTTGGTGGTGATTGTTTTGCCACTGTTGGTACTGGGGCTCTGATAGTTTGTTATCACACTGGACCCTGTGAGAAGCTGTTGTTATATCTTTGTTTTTCATTAGCTGCTGACATACTGTATAGTTAACTTCTGATCAATGTATCTGTGTTCATTCTCTTGCCCTAAAATAAAATTTTATTGATATGTGGGAGGGGATTTATATGTGTTAGTGAGAATTTACGAAGGCCTTACTTAAACAGAGTCTGAAGGAACTCTTGCTGAGACCAAACAGACCTGTGGGTTTGTTGTCTGCAGTGGAACCAAGACACTCTCTGATGCTACTTCAAACACCCTTCCATTTGACAGACAGACTATGAGCTGGCTGAGTGACTGGTGCCTGGCTGTCCCTAGCCATGGGGGCATACAAGACAAGGCATTGCCTATGACCCACTAAAGGACAAGTGGCCCTGGGCTGCATGTTCTGCAGATCAGTTGCAAGAAGCTGAACATAACGGAGACTTTTTCTCCCTCACCAAATTTGTTTTAGCAAAGGTGCAGAATTCCTCCTTATTTATCTGAAATGTAGAGAAACATAATTTCAGCTGGCAGATAACAGAATCCAGAACTCAAGTGAGTGAAAGGAGATGTTTTTAATATTCTTTGATACATCTGTTAGGTAGGTGTATCAGTTTTCATATTACATGAAAATAACATGCTGAACCAAGAGAGAAGAGAAAACATGTTACTTTTTTCTTGCAAGAGAAATGACCTGGGAAAGTCCTCCTGTTCCCACTGACAAGTCACAGTTTTCTTTTCTCACTTCATCATGGGGCGAGCTGGGTTTTCTATTAGGACAATTAGAATAGGCACTCATCTCAATCCTATTTAAAAAAGCCTTTAGTGTTCTCAAATCTGGCTGGGCTATAGTTTAGTGTAGTTTACAGATAATGTCCAAGTAGGAGTACCACTGTTTGCTGATGCAAGGCTCAATGCAAGGAGCATGGTACAGTCTAATTTGTGTCCCTCCCTAGGATTTGGGAAGGTTGTCAGACCCTGAAGAATATGATATTTCACCCAAACTGTAGAAACTTCATGGCCTTTACACATTTTTTTTTTCAATAAACATACACTTTATTATATTAGTCCTTTGGAGGATGCAGGAGAGAAGAGTCAGATCAGAACAGGAGGTGATGTGTGATCTGCAATAAGCAATAAGATCTTTACAAGCCTGAAAAATTAAGCATGTGCTATGCTTGTGTGGAAACAGAAAGATTTTTTTCCCAGTGCATTTATAACAAGACAAAAGGAGATACTTCTTTTCTTTGCAATTGTTAAGGCTTTGATCCTGAAAAACCCCCAGCAAGTTCAGTCTTGCAAACCCTTTGTGAATCCATTTTATTGACCTAAAAGTGAAATCTTACAAGTCTTTTTGCTTGAAGGTAGTACAATGCAATAATCTTTTGACTGCATTGTGGCTTCTGTAGACAGATCTGTCACAGCCCAGTGGTAAAGATGAATTTTCTGGGTGTGCCTTGCATGCATGTGCTGCCAATTACATCATAAGCACTGGAATTCTGAAACAGTGGCAGGGCCAAAGGGGAAATGCCCTATGGGGACATAAGCCTCTGTGTATGGTATATCCTAACAAAAAGGTGTGCCAGTCTGGCAGTGAAACAAAAGCAGAGCAAGTGCCTCACCTTGGAAGAAGGCAGAAATGCTGAAGGACAGCAAGTCTGTAAAAGGGAATAGCTTCTTGTCCAGGTTTGTTCACCTTTTACATTGTTTTGGTCTTCTCTCCTGTTACATGGGTCTTGGGCAGTATAATGCTAACCCCTTCTATGACCCCATAGGACAGAGGGCAAACTGATGTTCTTGCCATGTCAGTGTGTGGGAAGGCTTGAGATGTTTTTTTCTTCATTCTGACAAGTTTGTTTTTCAGTAAATAATGCAGGGTGACGAAAAATTTATGTTTTGTTTGTTTGCAGTGTCCAGTGTCTTTACGTGTCATTTGGGTATCCTCAGAAACAGCTAAACCCTTAACTTGTCTTTGTGTTTAAAGGCCACTTTTGGCGAAATCCAGGAAAGAAGGAGGTATGCACAGAATCATAAGAGCAAATAGCCATGTAGCAGCAAAGCCTTAGCCTTAGTTAAGGAAGCGGGCAGAGACTGAGCCTTTAGCTTAGGGGAAAGGTTCATTTCAGTTAGCTAAAAGAAAAGCATAAGAAAAAAAAGTGTGAGATTCATGTTTCCTCACAGAAAGCCACACAGTGTGTTGCAGCCTGATAGAACTGTAAAAGGAATTGGGAATAAAAATTAAGAAAGGTGTAAATAATTTACTCAAAGTGATCTATAAGGCTGGGTTCTGTCATGCTGCTTTGAGTTTTTCTCTAATATTCCCTTTCTCCATGCTCAATTAGCTGCAACAGGGCAGACCTACCCATTTAACATGGCTGATCAGATGCTATGCTGTCTTTCAGAAAGATAGTTCAGCAAAAGGTAAAGATTAAGTATGTGCTTAACTTTTAAAAAAGGGAATAGAATTTCAACTGTGAGCCAAGCATATGGTTTATTCCTTCACAAGCTTGAAAGCTCCATTTGCTTTTCATATTTCGTTTTGAAAGGCCATCAGTAAAACCCTTTTGCAGTCCCTCATGTAGAGCTGTTGCTGATAGGTAAGGCTTTATAAAGCCTTACCTATCAGTAACAATAAAGAGCACCCCTTTGCACCTCCCTGGGATCCCTACATTGCTCATTACCACAAAATAGAGCTACAAAATTATTTCCTTTTCCTTTTAAAATGAGAAGAGAAAAAGCAAAGCAGAGAAATGTAGATCAAAAACAGTGCAACTTCTTTTGAATTTCACCTTTATACCCATTTATTCTAAGCTTGAATATGGCTCATCTTTGGAGGTAGTTTCTTTCAGGTCTTACTTCTCAGGCTGGCATCCTGCAGTGCTTTCCAGACTATGCCTGTTTCTGAAAACAGAGATAGAAAAGTGTTAATATTTGGAAGACAATATGTTTATTAGCCCATCCCCTTATGCAGGTATTTATTAGATGAGATATGCTACATGGTATTCCTCCATCCTTTCCCAAGTACTCCTATTTCTGTAATACAGAAGATTCCTAAAGATTAGCATATGGGGAGGGACAGGATTTCCAGGGCTGAAGAGGAAGGGTGTTTGTGTTAAGATCATTGTCTGCAGTTAAATATGAAAGACAGACCAGATTTGCCACCATAAAATAATATTAACAGGTTTTGCACAGCAGCTCACACAAAATAGCCACTAAGTTGTGTGATGATTAACCTTTTGGAAGAAGTGCATTGAGATTGGCATTTATAAATTAAGTGTATACTTACGTGCAAATGCAATGTTTTTTCAAAATTCCAGTGTGGTTTTCTGCTTAAAGCTGATTTACCATACTGTGTTGAAAAGATTTTAGTAGGCTGGAAGCATCATAGAAAAAGCAATGCAGGGTGATTAATATATGCTACTTATTCTGAAAATAGCCAAATTTAGCTTTCAGCTATTCTGTTATATTCTAATTGTTTTAGCATCTAAAAAATCAGTTTTAGGTTGCTAGGGCTTGAGGGTCTTGTACACCTCAGTTTTAATATGCAAGGGCAAGTTCATGTATGGATAAACTGTTGACTTTATTACTTTTTCTCCATGAAGGGTGAATTAAGTTAAGCAGACTCATGCATTTAAGACAATGACAGCATTTTTGTTAGAATTTATTCTTAAGTAATGCTTATTTGAGTATAAGGATCTAATTAAGTATGGCATCATGGCTATCTGTAGCCAAGCGGAGGGGATCTTGGCCAACTAAACCAAATAAATTACTGTTAAAAAAAAGAGTAAGGTAAAATGGCTCACCAGGAATCAAATATTAACCCAAAAGACAGTAAACATTTGTGTTTCAGACAGAGAAGAGCCATGCCAGCTACAGCAAAATTACTTTACAGTGGGCAAGATCTGTGGTGCCCCTGCTGTTCTGGGCAGATGGAAGAGAGCTGGGGACCCTCCAAGGTGCTGCAGCACTGTGTTACAAAAGGAAGCCTAATTCTAGCCCAGGAGAATGCAAATTCTGAGGTTTAAATATATATCCTGTGAGAATTTAAATTGTGAACAAAGCAACTGAAAGGTTAAACTGCAGCAATCACAGATTTATTTGATTTACCAGATGTTGCTCCAAACAAGTAGGAAGTAAGTGCCTGGGAATTATGCCATTCTTGTGACAGTCATCTGTTTGCCTTTCATAAATGCTCCCAGTTCTTCCAGGAAGATCACTTCCTGTTCAACCTGGCATTAGATCCTAAGTGGGCCATCCTTTCCTTAAGGCCCATTTAGGATTTAATGCCTGTGAGAAACCTGACAAATCACTGATGACCACCCAAGGGATAACTGTTTTACAGCTCTTGAATTATACTGTGTTATTCTCAAAGACACAAAACAAGATTCAAAGTGCTTCAGAAGCTGGACTTGCACAAGTAATGTGACAAAGCCCAAGTGCCTTTCTGGCCTTGTTGTTCTGTGAAACCTCCCTACTCAGTTTTCTATAGCCTGAACCAGCACATTTCACCAGCACATAGAGCAGAGTATCTGAGGTCCTGAGAGGAGATTGTCTGTCAGATTTTTTTACTTCTGTTGAAGAGGTGTGAGTTGATTCTCAGCTGTGGACTATTATGTATATGTATATATAATGGGGGGGGGTGTATATATATATATATATATATACATGCACATTTGTATATACACATACATATAATGAGTAAAAATGTGCATATATATATATATATATATATGAAAACATTGTTTGTTTGTACCTACAACAGCTGGGCATGAGCCTTACACAAGCAATTGTTGCTCCTGTATGGTAAAAATTAAACAACAATACACAAAAAATTATATAGAATAATAAGTAATGAATGTTTTATGGGATAAATGCATCGAATGATCAGAAAGACACAACTGAGCTGACCTATTTCTGCACCCAGGCAAGGCTGACAAGTTGAAAGGTTAAATAAAAAAAGACGAAAAAACCAAAAAACCACATTGTTGTTGGCTTTTATTGCCATATTAAAGAGTGGATATCTCAATCACCCAAAATTTCTATTCTGGCATTAGCTTATAGAAACTGCAGACATGCTGCTGTTGCATAATCTGATGGCCAAGAGTCTAGACTTGCTGCATGCTCTTTGTAGTGAATTTGTATCTTTCTGCTGAAGGATTCCAGCAGAAACTTCCTTTTTGTGAGTGGCAAGTGCTGAACAAATTTGATACACTCTTTAAACAATCACTTGGCCATTTGCACCTGTTTTTTTCTAGCAAGGTCTTAGAAATAGCTCAGTCCACAATTGCAATAGAAATAGTGGGAAAAGGAATGAAGAAATTTGCAAAACAAATTTCTGTGGAACCTTGTGTCAAATCACAAGCTGAGTCTTTTCTATGACAGCCTTTCACTTATGCAGTTGTGGGTGTGTTATAATAGCACCTTGCCTGGTTTCTTGGCATCTTGAAGGTCCTCATTTTCTTCTCAGAGTCTTGGCACAACAAATTTCATTAGCACTGTCCCACATGTGTACCACTAGCAAAATTTTGAACAGTATTCTCAGAAGCAGACTCAGCAGATTAATTAGGTGGGCATGCAACAAAAAAGGATCTTACAGTGGTCGTAGTTCAGTGAGCAGTGATGCCTGTCAGCTGTTGTCTGTTTTATTGTCCATCAGTGAGTTCATGTTTCAGTCTCTCCATATATCTCCTCGTTCTTCTCATGAGGTAGTTGGGAATGCATCTGAAACCTACAATATTTGTGATATTGTAATTGGGTGAGGTCTTCAAGATGAGACATTCACATGCATACCACATAAGTATTCATTTTTGTGGTTCTTAGGAAATACAGTCTTAAAAGGACTAGTGTAATCTATGGATGTGAAGAGATACAGGGAGCTGATTTTATGTTTTTATCAGAACCTTGTGGAGAGTGGCTTCCAGTTGTGAAAAATCAACTGGAAACAACTTCTTTTAAAAGGATGTTTAAAAATTTTCCAGACAAAAAGTCAAGACAATGACTGGTGAACTGGAGAAAATGCTTTCTTGGGGGGAGGAACTTCTGTCTCTTTGTCTTACCAAGAAGGGCAAGAAGGGTGTTGATTACATGTGTTTAATACCAAACCTGAAAAGGCTGCTAAAACTATCAGAGAAAGTCCCCTAAAGACCAAGGGAGGGAGATGCAAATCAGACAAGTTAATGATTATGAGATAAAGAAAAAGGCATAGATTTTTATTAGCAATGAAATGATTACAAACGAGAAAGTATGTGGATAGTTCAGACTTCGAAATCAAGACTGGCACAGCTTCTGGAGACAGTCTTCTGCCACATACAAGTCATTTAGCTCAATATTATGCTCCATATAGTTTAGAAGGTCAGCTTAGATGGTGAAATGGTCACATGTGGTGGTAAAATGTTAAGACCTACTGTTTGTGACCAAGAAGAAACACTTTCACTCTGTCACATTTAATTTTTTAATATTGGCCAAAAAAAATTTAATAATTTATATTGCTGTGTATCTTGCTGTCCCTGGCTGGATTCATTCATGTCCAGCTCAGGGAATTCAATGTGATGAGGTGATTCTGAGTTGCCTGCTCTGCAGGAACCCATTCCAGAATGTGGTGTGACCCTCTCTGTTCAGCCTCACCATCAAAGGTAGGTTAGCTGGGGAGTGCAGTCCCAGACCTGTAAAAATGTATTGCACCATTTCCAGTGTGACAAGCTGTCTGCTAGTGAGTGAAATACTTAAAGGTCCAACTCTTTTGGTGAGGTTCTTCTGAGACCATGAGATAAGAAGAGATTCTTTTTCTGCAGTTGTACTTCCTGTTGCCCTTTGGTTCCATGGAGTCATCCATGGGATCCCCCTGCTTTTAAGAGTGTGCCTGTGTAGGTATTATTTTAACATAGCCTCTTTTCAGCATTTACCCTTCTTTAATTTTTTTTGTCTTGCTTCATATTTTATATTTCATTTCTCTCTGAACTGTTTCAACTCAATTTGGCTTTTAGCTTAATGAAACATACTTTTTACAGAAATCAGTTAAGATTTAAACCCAGTGATTATAAGTTCTTAAAAGTACAAATGGCAGGTCAAATGCAATTGCCATTTAGAATCAAAAGGAGGAAAATACGTAGCTGTCATTTGAATGTTTGTGTGCCTTTTCTTGGGAGACTGAGATGAGTTCCTTGTTTATGTCACCACTTTGGCCAAATTCTGCTTTGTTTCTTCAATGTAAATCCAGGATAATCTCTAGGACTTTAACAGAGATAATTTACTTTATCCTGATAGTAAATGAAAGCAGATTTTGACCTGAATTTTTCAGTGTATCTCCTGCTCAAGTATCCTCCCACTGAAGACAATGACATTACAGCTGAATGTGCTAAATGGACTTTTTTCTTGGCTCATATATCTATCACATCATATGTGTTTGATTTACTTACATTGTTCTTACATTTAATCTCCGCCCATTTAGTCATAGTTACTGTCATTTTTTATTTGTTTAGTAACTTGATGCAGCTCAAAAAGGTAACAGGAATGGATAGACCATAACAAGTTGCAAATACATTCTGTGCAGACCTCTTCTGTGCCTTGCTGTGTTTTGGCTTTTACAGCTTGGTTTATGGAATGGATTGTTTATTCAAGTGCTTTGTTTATATAAGAGTGTTTAACAGCAGCTCTAAGTGTACTACAGAGAAGTATTAAATATGTTTCTTATTTATTTTTACTCTATTGTTTGTAAAGTCCTCCAGGAGCTTCACAAAAAAACTTGTTTGTACTTCTAGGCCCAACATTAGCAGTATAATGGATGCAAAATGGAGACTGTCCTCATCACCGAGACTTTGGCAGCTGTGGGCAGAAAAAAAATAAAAACTGCTTTTGCTGCCTTTCCCCTCTCGGAAAGGAAGAGAGGCATCCTCCTGGCAATACTAATAAAGCAGAGGGAAAGAGAATTCCCCAAGAGGCAGGGTTGGATGGTAAGCTTTTTAGGGGATAGGGGGTAGCACTTACTTGTTATCAAGCATTTTTGAAGCTCAGGTGATGAGATGTGCCACACACTGCAGCTCAGGTGGCAAGCCAGGGCAGCAATCCTTCAGCTGTGCTGGTCTGCCTTGTGACCAGTATTAGCAGAGGCCAGCGATGCTGGTTAACTTGTGTCCATGGGGAAAAGGCATGTTTTGGTTCAGGGTTATCTTGTGCTGACTGCATTTTGAGCCTTTCTTGCAAAGCCAGTTCTGAGGAGGAAAGGAAAATAAAAAGTAAATTCATACTGACTGCAGGGGACCTGCTAAAGTAGCTGGCCAAATAAAGCACCACCATGACTAAACTTAATTTTATGTAGACCTGTGTGTGACAAGAGTAAAAAATGTAGGTACTGTGCAGTCTCATTTCATACGTACCTAATGGGATGTGTGACCTCTCCTAGAAAACTTGGCACTGGAAAGGGAGGCTATCCCCACTGCAGCCACCAGCTGTGGGGAAAGCAGCAAAGCCTGATGAGTCTGTTGGGCTGTGGAGAGAATTCAGCCTTCCCCACTCTATGCACAGGGTACCAGGGGGCCTCCTTGCGCATTGGCCAGGGGCCTTCTAGCATTGCCAGCTGGATCCAGTGGAGATCTGTTTCTCAGGTGTGCTGCTCCCCTCATGACGGCAGGTGTGTCATGGGTTGCTCACTCTCCGAGCCTGCTCCAGCACCAGCTTTCCCTTGTGTCCACATGCACGGATATGAGGTGTGTTTACATGCAGTGCACTCAGGTTAGGTTGATGTAGGCTTAGCATGTGGGACACACATTTTCTTCTCTTGTAGGCTGTGGTCCTTTTCTCCACATGTTGGTGATTGGAATAGGGACAGGCTGTGTCGTTTCTCTGTACTGATGTTATCATCAGCACTCCACCTTTAGTCATGGAGGCAAGGTGTTTTTTGTCTAAGTGATCACTTGGTTTAGAATAGGCATGTGACCAAGTATGGAGGCAGTCTGCATTTGGTTAGATCCTAAATTGTTGGTAGAGTTCAGTCCTGGTCCCTGCAGCTGAACAGACAAGGTGAGATTTTCACCCTTGCAGAAGCCAGCCTGATGTCTGTGCACTGCTATTTAATTCACTGTGTTTAGAATTTAAGTTGCAAATGGGCTTCTTCCAGGCAGGGTTAAATTTCAGTGTTTGCAAAGACAGCTAAGTGTACTAAGGTCAAAACCATCAGCAGATGCTGTCTGGATTGTACAGTTTCAGCAACACAAGCTGTCTACCCTACTGGCAGCAAGACTGCCCTTAGAACTGCTTTATTTAGCTTGAACGTTGTAAATTGATAATGTAGTCTACAAAATTTAGTATGGTATTTTAAATATTAAAGATTTTAATGGAAGCTTTTGCTGAAAGGAGAATGTAAAATAAGTCAAAAAATGTTCAAGGGCTTCAATGTTTGAATCAATTGATTCTGGACAGCAATTGAACTAAGGTTCTGTCCGCTATGTGGACTAAAACCTTTGTCCATCTTTTGTTTCTTTTACTCCAGATCAATACTGTAAATCATGTTTGTGAGAACAAAATTTCTCATCTTATTGTAACTATAGTGTAGCACAAAGTGGGAAATCAGTGGTTTACTTACAAGTAGTAAGTATACCAGAATGTTAAGTTGTATTTAGTTGAAAGATGATACATTTGGTTTTCTTGGTTTTATTTTAAAATAAGATTTTGGATTTGGACAGGAGCGTTCTGGTATTGTTAAAGGTACAAAAGTAGAAAAGGTGTGAGAAAGGCTTGGTTTGTTTTCTGATTCACTGTCTTAATGTTTTTTAAAAAAGTAGCATTGGCTCTTGTGTATGCTCTGCAACAGTCATCCTAACATGATGATAAATGGCCTGTTCCCTGGTGATACTTAATTCCTTGTCTTCTTATCCAGAAAATGCACTGCTCTCCAAATACAAATGTATAAACTCAGTCTTTCTGCAGAAAGTGGTAAAAAATGACATGTGGGCACTTCGATTTACACTCTGCTTTACAGGCAATCCTATCTCCATGTGGCTATAAGCATGGGCTCCATCCCATCCTGGACTTGCAGCTCCCTTCTGACCTCAATTTTGTCTTCTTTTCACAGTTGTGCATCACATCAAGCGCCACAATATCGTTCTTAAAAGAGAGCTGGGAGAAGGAGCCTTTGGGAAAGTCTTTCTGGCAGAATGCTATAACCTGTGTCCTGAGCAGGGCAAGATCTTGGTGGCAGTGAAGGTAAAAGAGTGTAGGGTTACCATTATTAATTCATGGTTGCAACTAATGCTGTTTTAATTGTAAGTTAATAAATGTTTTCCTATTCCATAATCCAGTGTAACTGTTCTGATACTTGTAGAAATGTTCACAAGGGTAGTGAAGTGTTAAGAGAATTTGGTATTTGATCTTGCTGTGGATTATAAAATGAGAACTGAATCTCATAAGAAAAGGAGAGGAAACAGATTGTATCATGAGGGGGCAAAATCTTTTATGATCTGTCTGAAGGACAATTAGTGAAAAATAATGTCAAGGTCATTTAATATGGATGTGATATATGTGTGTCTAAAAAATAATCTTTTACTAGCTAAGTGAACATGTTATGTGTATAATTGCTAGGCAAAGAACATCTTTCTGTTTCAAGACTGTGCCATTCTTTTAGTCAGCAACTGAAATTGTCTGTGGGTAGTTTTCATTAATATAGCTTGGAGACCAGGCCTGCTTCCTTGCACAGAGCCCTTTTTGTCCTCCAAAATTCAAGAACTGAGGTTAGCTGTTGACCTTAGCTGTGGATGTAGCTACAAAACAACATTGGTGAAACTACACTCTCAGAGTTTGAAAACCGTCCCTGAAAACAGTCTCTTATCTCCATCTGTAGTGTACTGCCAAAAAGCAAACAAGGCGTCCAGCATTTGAAATATCTCATTAACTGCAGGGGGAATAGATGTCAAGAATTTGGGCTGTGCCAAGTGACCAGAAAATAATTTTACCTGACAAGTCACAATTAGGCAACCATGTGTGCATTTTGGATGAAACCACATATTAAAAGAAATCACATAGATCATCTTTTTGAATTTGATAACAAGAAATAGAGTCTTGAATCTGACAGTGAAAGAACATGAAAGGAGGATAGTCTTGTAGAATGCTCCATCAAAAACAGCAGGTTTTTGGGTTTGCCAAGGTTATAAGCTTTTCAATACTTGGGTGTAGTTCAGTCATGTTGACTGGCGAGAAGAAAATTAGGCCCTGAAGGGATATAGCACAGACAGGAGAAACCAAGAGATTGGAGATGACAAAATTAGATCTAAATGAATTTTTTTTTTTGCATTTTGGTGCAACTATAATGGAAACGGCCTTTATCACTTTAAGGAACTGCTTGATAGCAAAATAAAAGTATTTCCATTCACTTGCTCCTTTTGAAAGTCCTGTCCAAATGGAGCCTAGCACTTCTGCTGTTAAATGCTGCACTGCACTTTCTTTCTGCTGTTCATTCTCAGTGTAAATCAAATGGAAGAATACTCAACCTGTAAAAGTATATGTCTCCATAGACCTAGATGACAAATCTATCCATTTTCTGGGCAATTTGTCATACTATTTTGGTGGGGTTTTTTTCTTTTTTTTTTTTTTTTACCAAATCCTCTCTTTATAGTGTCCTTAAGAAGAATCTTGCAGGCAGCTGAGGGAAGAATTACCTCTGGGAACAGGTTATGCCCGTTTTGTTTCTGTCATTGGCTCTTAAATGTGACTCTGGCTGTTGCCACAGAGCAATTTTTTTTGGTGAACTGAGGGGTTAATTGCCTGATGTTTGTCTCTTTCACTGTGGTTACCAAGCACAGATAACAGGTATCCCTCAGTCACAGTGGAGGTCAAGGGATGGGGCCTCCACTTCAGTGCAGGACTGTGTCTGGACTCCATCCCTGAGCATAGGATTTGGCAGTTTTAGTCATAGAGGGGCAGACGTGGATGCCAGCAGCAATGACCAGCTCCTCTTGACACACAACAAGGTCTTTAGATAGCTTCAGCTCCATGGGCAAAACCAGAACACACCCATCACTGTAAAATAGATTTGGTAAGCTCAGTGGAAATGGGTACATGATGAAGGGTAAGGTGGTGCCAGGGAGATTTCAGCAGCAAGAAGGCACAGCCTCACCTGCACAGTGGGAGTCAAGTTGGCTAGTGGTCCCTGTCTGCTCCCTTTGCCTCCCAGTTGCTGGAAAACTATGGCTTGTGCCTGGCCCTGAGCATCCTTTCTTCTAACTCAATATGTCCCTTCTTATCAGCCAGCTGGTATACAAAATGCTAATGTTGCTGCAGCAAATTATTTAGGACCTAAGAGGCCCAGAAAAATCTGTGAAGATAAAAAAGATCAGGCCTAGCATAAAATACCAAAGAGCTTGAGCTTTTGCTTCTTTAAAGGGAAGAAAGGTGATTTGTTTAAATTGGTTTTGTTTAGTGTGGGCTTTCTGGGGGCAACACAGAGTGTTTGGAAATACTTTCCCAGGACAAAACCTGGGAATCGTACTAGCGTTGCCCCCATAGCACATCATATCAGGACACCTTTTACTGAAGGCACTTTCAGACAACAGAGGGTGGAGGAAGGAAAAATTACTGTTTTCTTGAGGGCCCATTTTGCTGTGTTTGTTCGGGCCTGGCTCAATACTGTCTCATCATAGGGTTGGATCCCCAGGCATACTCTCATGCTAGTGTAGCCTGTCCATAGCAGGAGGTGAGGCTGACAAGGCATAGGTTAGCAGCTGCCTCTGGTTCTCCTGGGAGATTTTGTTCAGCTAGCAGACTGCTGTGTGTGTGAGATCAAGAGCATTTCCATGGCACCTGCACAGGAAAACCAAATGTTTTCAATACTTCAGACCTTCAGTTCCAAGAAGGCTCAAAACCACACCTTCATTTCTTGAGGAGACATACCAGCCAGCTCTTGTATTTTGATGGGAAGCAGTAGCAATTATTTTGTAGGGGAAGGCTGAAACAATAGAAAGTAGTAGTAGTGGTCACGTAGCTGTCTTGAGAGTTTGGCTACCAAGTCCTGCTGATGTTGGTGACATCCTCCTGCTGTTACTCTGACTTGCCCGCGAAGGCAGCTCTGTGGTGTCAGAGTGTCACACGTGGTGTCAGACAGAGTGGTGTCAGAGTGTCACAGGTGGAGTCAGACAAAGTGGTGTCAGAGTGTCACCAGTGGAGTCAGACAGAGTGGTGTCAGAGTGTCACCAGTGGAGTCAGACAGAGTGGTGTCAGGGCTCACACTCCCTGCAGAGCACAGGGCAGCACAGACCCCATGGAGGGCTGGTACCTGGGCAAGCAGTCTGTGGAGGACAGTAAGTGTGGGGTGGTAGCCCAACTGTTACAAGGATGAACTTGGTAGATGTGGAGCTCCTGTAAGAGCCAGGGGCTCCTCTGTTTCCCAAAGAAGCATGTCCATCCTCTTTAACTCTGGGCCTGAGTAGCTGGAAAGCACATGTGATTGAACCACAGATCCTACTTGGGAAAACCTCCTGTCAACTGTTGAAAGTGCTTTGTATGCAGAGCTTTGTCATACTTGTCAGTAATGATAATAATAATTAATATGTCTTTCCTCTCTTTGTGCTCTTAGGGTTTTATTTTGGTTTTTTTTCTTTTTTTCTTGTACTGAGAACAAGCTAAATGCATTAGTCAATGTCATTTCTATGTAAATTCTACATAGTTATTAATTTTTTTAACCTTCCAGTCTCCTCTTTGCCTGGCTGTGCCAGCTCTCTCTCATGCATTGTGTCTATTCACTGCATGAAATAACAAAAAGGAGATTTTGCAATGGTGGGTGACAGAAATTCCAGTCAGCCCATGGTAGTGGAAACCTTGCCTGAGTTTCTAAACTCTAAACCTGAGTTTTAGACTTTTCTACGTTTTGCTGTTTGACCGAAAATATGGAATTGCCATGGCAACTGCTCTGTCATATGATAATTTTGCTGTTTCTGTAAGATGAAAAGCATCTTCTCAAACATACAATATGCCATCCTGACAGGACAGAACTGTCAGCATTTTTACTGTCTTTCCAGGGAAAGAGCCTACTGGAAAGAGCATAAGCCTCTGTTTCTCCCTCACAATTTTTTTCCAGATTGCTATTATTTTAAAATGGGGTTTGTATTAATTGTTTTTCTAATTCCATTGTTGAGAAGAATTACAGTCAAATCACTTCATATATGAAACCATGAGAGGAAACTCAAGTGACAAGAGAATTATTACCAGAGATTTCAGTATATGTAGTATACACTGGACTGTGGATTGGTGCCTGTATCATGTTAAAGAATCATCCCAGATCCTGGAAGTATTGGAAAACACTTCAATTCTAGTCCTCACTCAGTTCAAATGTGATTATGTGTAGACCATAGTGGGAAGCAAATTTTTTATCCATGATAACAGCTGTGTATACTAACATATCATGGCTAGTGAAGCCTTAATGAGGCAATATCCTTGTTGCATCATTGGTAAAGCATATGGGGAAAGGATTCTGGGCCTGAAGGCATGTTAAGATTCATAAGTACATTCCCCAGGGAAGGGACACCTAAGGCATGAGTGATTTCCTCTGCTTCTAGGATCCACAGAGCCTGAAATCCACAGGGAAAAGCCCCTGAACTTGGAAGACAGCAATCCATTCTGCCCAACTCCTTGTACCCCCCATCTGAATTTTATTATGGTAGCTATTCATTTTTCAAGACCCAGGATTGCAGTATCGCAAGTAAAGCATGTGTTTTTTCCAACAGTCGTCTTTTAGGCTCTTCTTCACACATGCACACATTTAATACTAGAAAAGTGGACAGAATTGTCCCTGTTGAAGCAAAAAGTTGAACAAACCATGCTACTGCAGCTAAAAACTCAGTTTGTTGGCAGAACGAGTGGACAGTGTCAACTTATTCTGTTTCTGTTCTGGTGAGTGTGGCTGGTCCCGTGTTCTATATATTAATTCAGGATAGAAAGTAAAGTGACTAGATGGCCAGGAAAAAGGCATCTTTAGTTAAAACATTGCTACTACTTTTGTGTCTTATCTTCCATTGTATTAAACCTAGGCATTGTTAAAATCCAGAGGTACAGAGCCCAGACAGCAGTTTCTGTGAAGAATAAATTGTGAAGGTTGGTAACTTGCCATCTTTCTCTTGTGGTTTTAGAAATATTTTTTGAATTAGTGTAGTGCAACCACTGTACCTCTTGACTATAGAGTCTATTAGTGGTTTATTCTCAATTATAATTATTCCTCATTTAATTGGTGTCAGAACTTGCTCTTTTTTTGTGTGTGAAAGTGTTTTCTTGCTCATGAAATGCAGTTTGTAAGGAGAAATCAGAAACTGCCTATGTGTGACAGTTAAATTAGTATTATTTGATTATATCGCATTTAAGCCTCCTATTAGATCCAGTGACATCCCAGAATTCCTCTGTGCATCTGCTTTCCTCTATGTCTGTTACTTTAGGATTTGACCTTCAGTTACTTACACATATGCCTAATCTTAGTCATGTGAGTAGATGTACAGAATTTCAAAGAAGTTTCTGGCTGAAGTCTCAAGTTTTTCTGGTCCAGGGACATACTCTCATGTAAATCCACCTAATGTGTAGCACACCACAGGGATTAATATCAGCAGTACATAAAGAATGTATCCACATTACCACCATGTATTTTAAACAAGCAGAGTTTTATCTTAAAGAGCTAACAAGAAAGGTAAATACCAGCAGGATACTAGGGGTTGCTTGAGTTAAATGCTCAAGGATACAAACCAGCTGTTTGTTTGTTCTGTGTTTGGGAAACACTTGTCACAGCAAGAGCATGAGTATTCATACATTCTGTTACAAGAAAAGTGTTTGTTCTGGATAACATGTGGCAGGAGAATGAAAATTGTACTGCCACTATTTAACTGCACTTCAGGATCACATCTGCATTTCTGAAAGAGTTATTAAGAAAATACTTCCTCCATCCTCTATGACGTACCGTGTCCTTATCTTACCCTTACAGGGCTATCCCACATGTTTCCTACCTTCTGTGAACATCTGTCCTTCCTTACATTTTCATTTTCTTCACCAGACACTGAAGGATGCCAGTGATAATGCTCGCAAGGACTTCCACCGTGAGGCAGA
This sequence comes from Trochalopteron elliotii, assembly GCA_024734555.1. Taxonomy (NCBI): domain Eukaryota; kingdom Metazoa; phylum Chordata; class Aves; order Passeriformes; family Leiothrichidae; genus Trochalopteron; species Trochalopteron elliotii. Next base: position 1,081,081 of record JANPWX010019821.1, read on the forward strand.
ACTGCTAACTAACCTGCAACATGAGCACATTGTCAAATTCTATGGTGTCTGTGTTGAGGGTGATCCACTCATCATGGTCTTTGAGTATATGAAGCATGGAGATCTTAACAAATTCCTCAGGTAAATCCATGAACATGTATTGTGATCCTGAGCCGAAAGTGGGCAGAAAAGCTAGGTGTTACTGGTACTTTATGTTAAATTCACAACTACCACTGGAAAAAGCTGACACATAGGAAAACAAATAGCATGACTCTTGTCTTTTGTACTGGAATGTGGGGCTCTGTTTCTTTGCCTATTGGAAGTACCATAAGAGATGTTGTTTCCAATATATTTCAGTGTATTCTGAAATGTTTGGTTATAAACCCTACAGTAGGAATGATTTTCTTAAAGGCTTTCTGGTAGCATTTGGAAGATCCCACTCAACACCTATTGCTATCTGAAAGCGTCAAGGAGCTTCTGAAGTCTAACCCCTTTTCCCTCCTCTAAGTGTTTTGGAAAGACTGCTATAAATCTGCAGCAAGAAAACTGTGTGCTATGGAAACTTCTGTGAATTGGAAAATGCTACACTTTGAGGTCCAGATTAGGGTTTTATTTCATAAATCTATTCAGGAATGTGCCTAGGAAGTTGAAAGTTGGCAGTACAGCAGTTATAAATAAATAAATGATACATAAGGTTCACAATAATGGGTAACCCATGATGCAGGACATTATGACCAGAGGCTTCATGTATGTGTCATTTCTACCAGCCTGTACTTTCTGATGTAAAAATAAACAGTTAAGAGGTGGCATTTGCTCCTATGTTAAAATTATAAGAGACTATTCTTTCAATGTCTACTGTTTCATTTTATCAATAGATTTCACAAGGATATTTCAACATACAGAGGTCTTTCCTGCTAAATATAGCTGGGGATACCACCATTATGGAAAGACGTCTCTAACAAAGCTGTAAAACAACCAAAATGGATGTCCTGTTAAATGGAATCATATTTTCCATATAACTGAAATTACTATGATTGCTAATGCTGCAATTTATGCATTTTTTGATAGCTTATGTGAAATGAGTTTGCTGTCTTTCTACTGTCTCTTGGAAAAATAGCCACACCATAAAACAAATCACATCAACTAGCATTCTCCCTTATTGGTGGGACTGAGAGGTTTGATGAAGAAACTGAGATCTGAACTGGAGATGCAGAGAAAACAGTACTACTCTTCCTAGACTGATTGTCTCTCTGGCAAAGGGTTTAAGTATATTTAAGAATTAAGGGCATTTACATTTGTCTGCTTGGTCTTCTGCTGTGAATCAGGAGAGAACTGCAGTTTCCCTAGAAGCCATCATAGTACAATTTCAGAACACTGAATTTCTGTTAGAAGAAGCCAGATTCTCAGTTGATGAGAAATAATTTCTTACTCCATAAGAAATACTTATGCCTTGATTCTTTTTGATTGGCCTTTTCTTATGTTGTAACTCTGATTTTGAATTATTGTATAGAAAAGTATTTTAGCAGACAGTTCCTACTTTAAGGCCTTCACCTTTAAAAACTATTAATCAGCCCTTGTCTTTATAACCTAAAATGATTATGCTGGGACAAGCTGTTAAACCAAAGCTCCAATTTGTCATTCCTCTCACATTTTCTGCAGCTTGTGTTGCAGACCAGAAGTTCACAGCAAAGTGGACTGTTCCATATTTCTTACCCTGCAGCGCCACCAAAGGCTGTTGGGGAAAAGTTGATCTGAAAATTTAACCCAAATGAGCCTGGCTGCCTGTATGCATCCAAAGGCTATTCAGATCTAGGACTAAAGCCTCAAACTCATGCCTGTCCAGTCTGTGGACTAGTGGATGATGTGGCTGCAGAGAATATCTGTCAATGTCCCTGGCTGTTGCAGGCACTGAAGATGACCTCATTTATGGCCAGTACCAAGCAGACAAACAAGCTGGATGGAATGTTAGAAATAATCTACAAATTCCATTAGATACAGACCATGTCCTCAGGGAGACTAGCAAAAGATGAAAAGTTCTCTAATTTAGCAGCTCAGAGGTTCATGTCTGAGAACACTTACTAAAAAAATCTATGCATGACAAAGGTGCAATATTTTTCAATAGCAATTTGCTTGTGAGTTTTAGTTGGAGATTTCATGTCGTCCCATTTATTCCTCCCCCCATTAACCTAGACCGATGAATGGCTGTCTATACATACCCTGGCAGAGAGCTGCTTTGCCTGGTACGAGATACAGTCCCATCAATGCTACACATCCTCCTTCATTTCTTTCTCACATCTGTCGCTTTGCTCACGAAATTCACCCCTTGGGGCAATTTTAATATCATATTTCTAATTGGTAGTGTCAGATTTGATCTCACAGATTTTGATTGTTTTGCAACTCTTTTCCAAATTCCTGTGTCCTTACCCTAATGAAAAATTAAGGCCTCACCTCTGTTGAGGAGGGAAGAGGAGAGGTGGTCTCTTTGAAAGAATAGTCTTCAGGAATGGAATGAAAGGTCTTCTGAAAACACAGAAAAACAGAATGGATGGAAAAGGGTATTTAGAACATTATAAAATGTATCAAATGAGGAGTGATTGCCAGATTATCTCATTGATTGGATAAGGATTAGCTAGAAGTTCTTCCTGTAAAACATTGTTCATATGAATGTTTGTATCTCTGTCTTTAAGATACTAGGATGTACAGGCATACCAGAGCTCACATAGTTAAGGTGGGTAAAGCTCATGTGTCCCAGTACTTTGCTGGGCTTTCCTAATGCAAAATACCTCTGGTTTTGATGATGCACATACAAGTACTCTCATTAATCAGTTGATTGTTGCTTCTTAGGGACTTGCTAGGTCTTGAAAAACTCATATTTCTGAAGCTGTTTTGTTTTTCCAAATAGCGTTTTGTGTCCTCTTCCTATTGTCAAGGATTCCAGCCTCAGGCAGGACTCACCCTTGGTGATGAAATAAGCAAAAATCCTTTCCTGCTGTGCATTTGGATAGGAAATTAGAAGTATAAATTTAAAATTGCTGCCCTTGTTTCTCAAATGGAGAAGGAAGCTAGCTCTTTCTTGTTTAAGAAAAGATGAAAGGGTCAATGGCCTGTATCCCTGCAGAAATTAAGAAATGCCAGTCACAGGAAAAGTGATGTTATGCATGCCACTTCATTGCTTTTCCCTCAATTGTTTTTTGGTCTTACAGAGTGATAAGATTTTCCCTTGGTTCCCAAGCAGGTTCGTTTGTCAGCCTTTCTCCAGAAAAGATTACTAGAATGGAACAGGAGAAAGGTGGTACGTTCTGACAGATGGGTACTATTGTGAGCACATATGCCTTATTTCCTTCAGTAATATATATGCTGTTTGTAATGCTCTTCAGATCACCTATCTTTCACCAATGAAGAAAAACAGTAAATGAAAAAAGCCAAGACAAAAAATTTTCCCTAGTTCACTAAGGAATTTATAGCACTTTTGATGGAATTGTGTGGGCTGACACTCACTAATGCCCTTCACTTCTCCATCTTACAAGTGGCCTATCAGTTTATCAGATTGTGTTTTGGTGCAGGGCACATGGACCAGATGCAGGACTGATGGCAGAAGGCAACCGTCCTGCTGAGCTGACCCAATCCCAGATGCTTCACATTGCCCAGCAGATTGCTTCTGGTATGGTTTACCTGGCATCACAGCACTTTGTGCATCGGGATCTTGCTACTCGGAATTGTCTGGTTGGTGAAAACCTACTGGTGAAGATTGGGGATTTTGGGATGTCTAGAGATGTGTACAGCACAGACTACTATCGGGTAAGTGAACTGCTGTAATAAGTAGTAAGTAATAAGCTAGGACTTGTTCTGTCCTCTTACCACATTGGTGTAACTGATTCTGCTTTTACACTTAACCATCTGTCTGTCAGGTAATTTAGAGCCTAGCATATGGAGAGCCTGGTTCCGAATTAAAAGGTTTGGTAAATGTGGAGAGTTGATCAGAGTAGTTTGTCATGTTTCATTGTTTATATATGTTTGGTTTAGATTCTAAATCACAGAAAGGTCTTTTTCTCTGGGCAAAAATCTTGCACATTTGCTTGGCATAAGTGAAGAAGAAGCAGCATATGAAAAGGAAGAGTGGGTAATCAAATTTGGCCCAACACTTTGAAACTATTAAAATATGTTCTTAAATACTGCTAAGAAAAATGGAAATGGTAACTTTGGGGAGCAGTTGTATAATGTATCAGTTAACTAGAGGAAAAATCAGTACTGGGCAGCAGCAGTTACCAGTTATTTTACTCAAGAAGAGATTACATGAGAAGTAGTTGTATATTCAGCACCTGAAAGCTTTTCCTGCCTTAAGCCAGGGCCTGAGTCCTACTTCTCAATGAAGAACTGTTTTGCTGAGGGTAAGAGTAGCCCATTGCTCTCTTTTCATTCTGTTTTCCCTGAGCTTGGTTGCCATAAAGCTTGAATATCTTGAATTTTGCAAAGACCTTCTGAGATTGCTGGGATAAACAAACTGTGCATTAATGATGTTGTTGTTGTAGTCTTTGTGCTATGTGGCAAGTTGTGTAGTTGACGCCATTTGCTGTTTGCTGTCACATTTGTAATTTCATGATTGGAACTGAACCTGTCAGGTGGCTTGGGGAGACAATCATGACAAAGCTGATAATTTACAAACCCTAGAGTCTATCCTGTTAGATAAATTCATCATCTTTAAGCACGTTTTGCATCTGTCTCTCTATTCCTTATTTCTTATTCCTTTTTCATTATGACCTTCTTTGCCACTCAGTTTTGATCGTGTTAATAAAGGGAAGTGTCACCTCACCATCAGTATTGGTGAAATGCTTGGCTGAGGCTGGACAGTGTAAAGGAAGCTACACTTTTGAAAATTATTGTTGAATGCTGACTTACTTAAAAGCTCATAAGTAACAGCTTCCCCTGTTAATTTTCTTTCCTTTCAAAGACAAACCTAGTATTTAGTAAACAGATGATCCACATTCCTCTTATACATTGTTATTTTGGAAACTGGCACTTTGAATTATTTGATCAATGTAAAACAAGCACTTCAGGGCTTAAAAAAAATATACAGGATGGTAATAACTTCCTCTGTGTTTTAAAGGACACCAGTGAGCAGAGGCTAATGTTTCTTGATTTTGCATCTAATTTTGCATATTGCATTTTTGCACCACTTGTTGGGACTGAAGTCATGTCTCTGTTCCATACTTCAGTGTTTACTGTGTTAGTTGTTACACTTAAGAATGAATGTATATGCAAAACAGTAAGTGATTCCAAAGGTTGTTACAGTCAGAGGCAACATTTTTGAACATATGCTTTGCTTATTTTTGGGAAAAAAATAGTAAATCCCCCTGCTGCATAAAAACTACCTACAAAAGGGGGTAGAAGCTCAGTAGTCATATGGCATTCCTGGAGACAGCTGAGGCCTGGCTCAGGCATGTGATGGCCTACAGACTCTGGCATCAGTGTACCTGCTCACATACCTCTGGGTTTAATCCTCAAGTCATCCACATGAGTACTCAAGCAAAGCTTCTACCCACCAAAACACAAATGTAGAACAACACCCACGATCTGGAAAAAACAGTTCAGGAAATTCTGGGTTAGCTGGATAGTACCCTTGGGCACCTCTCAAAGGATCTCATTTAAGGGGTACGTTATATTTCCCACTGCTCCTCCTACAGTATCACTCTCTTCTTTTCTTCTTCTCTCCATTATCTTCACTTATTTTTGAGGTGAAGGAGGGCTATACAAAGGAGAAGAAAGAGGTAGTATTGTGAAGAAGGTGCAATCATTGATGTGAGAGAAGGAACAAATTAGGTGGGAAAGGTAACTGTGGAGAGGTGTTACTGAAAGACAGAAATGCAAATGAAGAGAGAAAGAGGTAAACAAGTATCAAAGGGGGTGATGTAAAATAGCATGGCCCCATCCAAACCGGTGGTATAAACTTGCAGAGTGATGGGTGGATATGAAACTTCAAGTTGGGAAGTGGCTTGTTCTACACAGTAAGAAAAATGAGAAGGATAACTTCTCTGGAACCTCATGTTCCAGCTGGTTTCTAATTATTGCAGAGGAGGGACAGAGTCACAGCCTGCCATATTTAACCGTTGATAAAAGTTGGAAGTTCCAGTTGAGCCTGTGAAGTTTTGGCCTGCTCTTTCTGGGACATATGTGGGCTGATCAGAAGATGGTCATGAAAAAATCAAGGCCATGATGAATTCCCAGATGGTTACCTAGAGAACTGCATCCTTGGCAGGCCTAAGTCAGTGATAACACTGGAATGGTGCTGATGTACCATACCTAATTCCTTATAGCAAGCTAAGTCTTTTTAACCGCACAGGCTTAATCACCCACAGAGAAGCAAATCATCCCCAACCCTGACAGCTTTATCTGATGCTCATTGGAGAGATTTACACAATTCCAAAAAGTTCTGCAAGAAATGGTTCGTCATTTGTGGGTTTTAATACACTGGAGTTGTTTTTCTTGGAGCCTGCCAAGGGTGCATTTCAGTCATGATGTTAGATTTGCCCAAGATGATTATTTATAACTTGCTTCTGTAACATAAGGATGATCCCGAGTCATTGTGCACTGTTAGATTGTTAATGACATTCTGCATTGAATCAGCTCAGCTGTTAAGAGATGCTTCAGGGAAGAGGGGGAGAGACGTAACCCTTGGACTGGGAATACATGTGATGTGTGGCTCTGATTGCACAAGCTTTCCTTTCTTCTCCCCCTTTCTTTTTTTCTGCCTTTTTCATCATGCAGGAATTTTGTAGGCAGGGGTAGTCCTGATGTACATGCTAGCATCCAATGTAACAGCAATAAGTTTTGATAGTCAGACCAGATGAGCCTGGGACATGAAGAAACTGCAATGGTTTTTTTTACCCAGAAGTGCTCTACACCCTAGGCCAAAGTTAAACAACTGTCAAATAATTTGTTTGGTCTGTGAGCCAAACAGCTCTAGCAACACTGCTGCACAGCAATCCTTATAGCACAAAAGATCCTTTCACAAAGTTATATACTTGCAGAGCTTAGGTCTCAAGTTCATTAGGGGCTTTTATTTGTTTTGTTGATATCTGGGTTTGTTCTTTGATTTCCTACCCTCACAGATTAGGGTTTCCTATCTTACTCTAAGATACCCAGGTAATGCTTTAAAGTAGCTTTCAGTGCTTTTACGTGTTGACACTGAAGTCTGGGAAGAACTACTTTGTTGATACTTGTTCTTGCATTCAGAGATATCAGGGCCTTTTTAGGATTCCAGTTCAGGTTTGCAAGTGATTGCTTAGTACTTGGTCTTAAAATAATTTCAGCATTTCTTAATTATAAGCAAAAAGCTTGAAAAAAGTAGAAGTCATCTTATCCCAGTACTTGGAAAAAGTTTAAACAGATATGCTTTAAATATCCAGCCTGGTCAGCCAACTACAGGCTTGAGCCAAGGTTTCGGATGAAACTGTGATCTCACCAGACTAATGAAGAGCTTTGCCATTAACTTCATTAGGACTAGAGTTTCACCCTTCCCGATTTTATGTTTGTCCAGTGCAGGAGAGACATTCTGTTTCTTATTTAGATTTATGGAGCTCAGTTTTGTAATCTCTATTTAGCTATTGTATAACCTACTTGCCTTTATGTAACAGCACAAGAACAGCGGAGAAAATATGGGCTCCTTTTCTTAGCTTGCACAAACCACTCAAAATTCTGTCAAACGACTGGGCCTAGTGAGGTTTCTCTCTTTCTTTAGGCCCAATTTGCCCTAAAACTACAGAGGGGTTCACAAATTAGTTTCCTTCACTTCTGGCACAGATCGGGGAGAGGACTAAGAGGATGTATTTCTGTGTAAATTTCAGTGACTCTATTTGTCTTTAAAATCCTCTCCACATTTTCTACCACTTTGCTATTTAAAGAGAGCATAACATGTCAGATTGGAAGAAGAGACAAAGGTTACTGAGCCTCTTTCTCTCTTGAAGGAAGCCACACAGTAGGTGTTAAGGGTAGGAGCAACAAGAACCTGAGACCTTGTCATGCTGCAGGGAAAACATCAACACTCACTAGTACTTTAGCCCCTTCTATGTAAGACACCAAGCCCCATATAAATTCTAGCCTGCCACAGAAAAAGAGAAGATTCCAACAGTGTTCTAAGCACCTGAAGATAAACTATGCTTAGCAAAAATTTTTGAGAGGAAGTCAGTCACACCTGACACACAGCAAGATGTGACAGCACTCCCCATCAGACATTTCTGTGAAAAACACTTCCTGAACTGGCAAACTGTAGAAAGCTATGTGGGCCCAATCCAGCTGCACCAGCATGTGGCATAACTTGCTCTTGGTGATGCTCCTCAGAGCACATCTGGCCATAATGCCTGTCCTCAGCACCTTAGAGCAATGTGGGAACCAAGGATGATCCAGAATCAAATCATACCACAAGAAAGAAAACAAAAAGGCAAGTGCTGGATAAAGACTTCAGTTGAATGAGTAAATAAGGTGCAGCCTGCAAAATGCTGACAGGCTTCTTCTCAAATGCCTCTCAGGTATAGAACTGGATAGCAGCAATCTTGTGTTTCTGAAGCCTAACTTTCCAACTCCTGATTTCTAACTCCTGAATCACTCCTGTCCTGTCACACAGCCCCTTCTCTCAAAGTGGATGCTGCAAATAAGTAGAATCTTGTGTTGCCAGTGCTTTTTCCAGAAGGCTGCACAACAACTCCTCTGTCCTAACAGCTGCATATTTTTTTTTTAATCCAGCAACCTGAATTAACTCATGAGCAATAGTCACCTACTTAATCACATTATTCTACTCTCTTTCCAGCCTTCAAATCTCAATTGTATTTAGAAAACCTACTCCTGTCCCGTACCAGACTGTTTTAGAGGTTTTAAGAAGGCCCACTGTCAGGAAAAAAATGTGTCATCATTTTTTTCCCCCTCACACTAGCCTTCTCCAATAAGTGTGTGAAAAAGCAATGTTTGTATGCCTTTCTAGACATTGCTAGAACTGTGAGTGGTATTTTCCAAATCAGATTTTTCCCTTTCTTGGATTAGAGGTACCTCCCAGCCTCTAATGAAAATGCGCTGCATAGTACATCTAAACTCACATAGCCTGTGTCATTGGCATATGTTAACTGTATTGTCATACAATGCCCTGGGCTGTGTTCATCTTCTACTCCTTCCAAATGAAGAACATCCCTTTTTTTCCCCTAAGTTTTTGGTTTCAGTCCCTCAGTGAATGACTTTGCAATTCATACTGGCACATTTTGTACCTCTAGTGGTTGAGAAAGACTGTTGTTTCTCTTCTATTTTTTGGCTTCTGTGGGGGCTGGGTTTTTGTTTTTTTTTTTTAAATTAGAATTCAGGTCTTGTCTAAATTAGTGTAAAGAAATAAAGAAACAATCAGGGCATCAGAAAGTAAACAGCTTAGTAAACAGCTAAGGTGGAGCGAGAAAGGTTTATAAGGAAGTTTTCTAGATTTTTGTAGCTTTGTTTCCTAATGTTTCCTTGATAATTTCTATTTAATTCTAATGTTAGGTATTCTGGGATGTTTGTTATTTTTCAAAAATAGAGTTCTCATGCACTTTCAGCTAAGACAGGAGACGTAATTAAACTCCTTAACCTCCCAGACTTCCAGAAAAACCAATGGTTACACAATTTGCCATTCCGAGTCTATTTTAAAAATACATAGAATTAGGACCTGCTTGCTATATAAAAAAGGTGAAAAACTCTTTTGAGAAACTATTTTGACACTTGTGAGTGTTAAAAGTCCTCAGCAAACCGTTCTTGTTTTGATTTTTGCTGTTCCTTAGCAAGGCCAAAGTAGCAGTTTGAAGAACAGTGAAATAAAATTAGAATGAAAGGAGTAAAAGAGCATCTTGCCCACTAGCCGTACCCACCTTTCATATATGAATCTAATGTTGTAGAGTGCTGTATTTTTGGAAACAGCATGATATACTTTTCTGGTGACACTCTATGAAATATTTTCCAACAGACAAGGCTAGTAAAATAATCACCAGAGAGTGATCTCGTTTAAGCTATTTCCAGTACCTAATGCCTATTTGCAAAGAGAATTAATGCATGACAACAAGGGACTGAAAAAAGAAAAGGCTGGTTTATCATTATTTGGGCTGTAACTAGCCAGGCAAACACCATGATACAAATGTTTACAGTGAGGATCAAGTGTCTATCTATTTTGAAAGGGCAATAGCTGCAAACACCTGCAGGTCTCATCTGTCACTACAGAGATGAATACCTGTGTGTGGGAGTTTGCAGGAGGCTGCGCTAAGGAAAACAAGAAAGAGTTACTGGGAAGTCAAGCAGCTTGTCAAGGCATTCTCGTAGGTGTGCGTGTTGAATTGTCACAGTTTGAAGGCACAGTTTGAAGGCTTTTTATTAGCTGCTATTTTTGCATCCATTGCTCAAAAGGAAATTATCTGCTTCCCTACATGGACTTCTCGGCTTTCCTCCTCCGTCAGAGGCTCATTGCATCATGTGTAGTGCTGGGGAGGACAGAGGGTTCCAGCAGCCCTGGAGGACGTGCACAGATGATTTCATGCAATTGGAAACAATACAAGAAATAATAGGCCAGCTTGAGAGATGTAAATCCAAAGTAGCTGCCTTGAAGTCAGTGCCATGCTCTGAACGTAAGGTAACATAATCACAAGCAGAATTAGGCCTAATGATTTTAAAGGGCTTCCTAAAAATCTCTGCAATGTCAGCATTTAGAAACTGGTATGCACCAGGATGTGGCATTATCCTGATGAGAAAGGATGAGCACCATGGCTTGATACCTGTCGCAACTTGCCTGTGCCAGAGTATATTCTGTGCTGTGCAGGAGGCATTGTCTGTCCCCAGCTTTTACTTACACAACTACTGGTTGGATTCCTGGTTTTGTTTGGAATTACAGTTGTTTAACTTCCTCAGTTCTTCATAGAAAACCTAATTTCAGCTTTGTCTTAAGCAAGAACAACTTGCAACTTTTTTAGTGTGGCTGTAGATGTAGTCACTTCCTAAGTGAAGTTTTTTCATCATTTTCACATCAGGGTTATTGGTCCTACTTGCACTTTTGTTTCCATCTGTTTTCACCAACACAGATCCTGAGTCAGGAGTCCAAGAAAGTTTTCCCTATTAGTGTTAGGAGAAGGAACATCAGATGTCCAACATGTGTAGTGTGCTGCATTTAACAGTTAGTTCTTACTAAATTCTGTCTTGCAGGGTTAATGACAGGTTGGTAATACAGAAAATTATACTTTTAACTGGGAGGTTGTGGCATACTTCACTTGGCCAAATTTAAGCCCCCTTTTGCTTTAAATGTGCAAATGGGAAGACAGCTTCATGGCTCCTAGAGTGCATTCTCCTTCAGTCTGTGAGATCAAAGAGTGTAAAGACGGCAGAAACAAAAAGCCATAATAACTAGGTTGAAAAATTAAGCTGATTAAAAGACAAACTAAAGCAAAGTGACCTTGTAGCTGTGACCAGTTACTTGATTACCCATTGAATTTCAGTGCCTGATTTTGCCTTTGTAAATCCACAACCACTACATTTATACCAGCATAGTTCTCATGCAGCATGAAATAAGTAAAGAAATAAGTTCACCTTGAGAAAAGATGTTCAAACCAGAAGGCAGTACCTAGAAACAAACATATGTTATGTAGAAGTCCTGTTGAACTGCACTATAGCTGTAAGTATTGAATTGTGTGTCAATCAAAATATTAAAATGTTTGAAAATTTTCAAATGGAAATTTTTCCTCTGTTTGCTTCTGTTAAAAGCTTTGAGGATTTAGTATTTTGTTCATTACTGATTATGGAACGATATTACCATTTTTAAGGGGTTGGAAGTTTTGGATTTTCCACCCTATTGTTAAAGCATTTTAATGGAGTGCTTTTCAGCTGGTTACTCCTGCAGTATGCAGTTGGTAAGAGCCATAGAATCCATATGCACGCCTATAGGATAACAGGAAGTTTACACAGTCATCGTCACCAGTGGCTGACACAAGCTTTTCTGTTGAGGGGCTCTTAGCACAGATGTTCATTAACTTAAAAAGTCCTTTTAAAATTGTACATAAAAAACTGAATCATTCTCAAAAATAACCACACATATGGATATAAATTGCAGGAAAGCAATGATTCACACATTGAAATTAGCCTTAGGAACTGCAATTTGGAGAGCTTTGCAGAACTCTGATCATAATCGCCTCATTCCATTAAGTAGCAGCAGAGCTGTACAAAGCTATTTTTTGCAGGTGTTGAAACGATTTAACTGTTGTTTAGATGATTAGCACATAAGAGAGCCATGTCCTCAATCCCATCCCTGTTCACAATTTGCTGGTTTGTACTTGGAATATTGGTGGAGGTTATTTCCATTGACTTTACTAGGGCCAATGTTTTGTCCTGGTTTTAGAAAGTGAAAAGTTTATGGGCAGCTTTTTCTAGGCATAAACGGCAAGAGAAATTAGTAACTAATTTCTTTTTTTTTTTTTTTTCTTCCTGGGCCAGATCTTTGTGCAGACTAATAATGCCTTTTAGTAATTATGGGGAGGAACCATGTGTAAATATCTGAAGATACTGTACTGCAGTGCTACAGATTGTCACTTTTGGCAGACAATCTGCAAAGCAATTTACAGAACTCCAAGGGTTAGCAGCTGAAACTGCTGACTTTTTCATGTGTGATGTGCGCAGTGTGAAGAAAAGATGTGGGAACAAAATCAGTAAAAAATCTCCGGGAGCACAGTCCGATACTGGAATGTCATCTCCTGGGCGCCGCAAAGCACTGGTGCTATCTGTGCGGCTGCCACTGCCCCCGCTGATGGTGGGACGGCACAGAAAGGCCACCCAGAGGGGGCAGTCCTTGAATGGGAATTCTCCTTTGATGTCTGGTCACAGAATCAGCTCCCAGCAGAGTCTTTGCAGGCTTCCAGCTGGAAGGTTTTCTTATGCAAATGGCCTCTCTCCTTGCACTAAAGAAAGCAGTTGCTAGGCAGTTTTCCTAAATATGCATTTTTACCCTGAGCTTTACGAACAATCGGCACTCTTTTGGCCCACAGAACTCAGGATGCACAGGAAGGAAGAGCTAGACAATTAGACTATGAAGTGGTACGTGTAACAGGATGGATCGAGAGGATGAGAGGACAGCACCAGTTAGTAATAGAGCCAAGGCTACAAATCTGGCTCTGCAGATTCGTGTGTGCATAGCAAAGAGCTACTGGTGGTGATGGAAATGGGGAAGAACTGTGTGACACTGCAGATCATTTCCATTTTCACTGCTCTCTGAGTCCTTTTTCTGTCCTGTGGAGCATGCGTCCACTCCAACATGGAGCGGAAGGGAAGTCAGTAGCAAAGATTTAATCAGAGGCTGTTGGCATCAGTGACGGAGAACATGCAGTCAGAGAATCTGTGGTTACCTATGTAGCTGTAACACATACGCCTTTGTGAAATGTTTTCAATACCAGATGTCATGAACAGTGGTGAAGATTTTGACACCTTTTCAGGAACAGCTCTCTAAGCTTCCCAGAAGGTGAGGACTCCAGATCTAAACTGATACTGCATCTTATAGTCTCAGGAACTTTGTAATTAGACTTCAGAGAGAATTTGGCTTTCAATTAATGTAGTCTTACATAAAATGGAGCCAAAACATGTATAAAATGCTGTCAAGCTTCTAGCTGTGTCCTAACTTTAGGAAGAGATGAAGGCCTGATTTAAGGTGCGTGACAGAACATGCATCTTCTATCAAGGACAGATATAAAAGAACTAGAAAAGATTGTGGTGACTCAAATGCTTTTATCTCCATCAGGTGGGTAAACAAACCTCCAAAAGAAAAGCCATATGAGTGGGAAGTAACTTCATTCTTTCCAGTGTACTGAAATGCTTTCAAGGAAAAAGAAAACAAAACCCCTGGCTTAATAGCCTTGAATTTGCTTTCAAAAGTTACTATTTATTTGCCCTGAAAAATATTCTTGCAACATTGCTGTCCAGCCCATGAGGATTTGAAGAGCTTACATTAAATTTGATGTAAAATCAGTTCCTATTTTTCTTCCACAGTTTGTTTGATCCAGGGCTTGATATTGCCATAGCGGTGTCTCAGATATTTGGGCTGGGAGCAGAGTCAGACCCATTGAAATGATCAGATAGAGCTACCAACACTGAGAGGTGATATAAATGAAATTTCAAAACTACTCCCTTATTTAGTCTTATACATGTTTTGATCTCCAGAGAGGTATAACATTTATATTGTCTATCTTCAAGCTATTTCTCCACACTTTGGAAGAAGTTTAAACTATAGAAATCCACAGTTTTTGAGCCTTGTCAAACTATACCTCAGTCCTCTGTTCCAGTAGCTGTGTTCAAGATTTTCTTCATGAATGTGGAAGGAACATTGTAAAATGAATGTCACTCCAGTTATTCACAACACACACTTAGAAGCCAGGATTTTAAAAAAAGAGCTCTATAGTGTGAGTCTTTTGATAGTAAGTGCGTAAGGCTACAGATCTACATCTACAAAAATATTGATCTGTGTAATAAAGGAATACGTAACAAAAATAAAGCAGAATTAAAGCCATTCAGAGATAAAAGGATCTTGAAACCACAATACTGTAAAGCACAAAATATTGAGTTTTTTCTGTTGCTATTGAAAATTCCTATGACCTAAGCAGTTAGTTTTATAGCCTGCACAATTTCTCTAGAAGACAGAAAGATATTGGTACATATTCAAAGAAAACTTGTCTATCTCCCAGACCAATAAGCAAACTGGCATTGACATTACTGGGGACAGAAATTTTACTTTTACTATTATTAATTGCAAATCTGTAAAAATTTGTAAATTTGGAACGGCTTTATATCTGATTTCACTTCCATGTTCACTGCTGGATCTACAGGGTGAAAAAAAATCACATCCCATGTGATCCAATTCTTGCATACCACACCATGAAGCAAATCAAAATGTTATGCTGGAAATATAAGCTGGGAGGGTTTTTTTAACTGATATATAGAATGTGATGCAGTCTGAGCCTCCCTAACGGGATTCTTTCATAACATCATCTAGTCCATTTCAAGGTGTGTGTGAAGACAGTCCTTCAGATTATTTTATGGTCTGCAAGATTATGTTTCTGTAAGTCTGGATTTAATGGTGTACACAGAAAGGGAGAAATCTTAACTGAGCAAAGAAATCGCTCTCCTTTTCTTTTTCTTCTCTTCTTCTCCTTTTTTTTTCCTGGCAGTATAATTTTAAGAAGATAAAGAACTGTTCATTAAATATATTGCCAGATATTCTTTGATATCACATCAGTGTTGCAATAATTTGACAGCCATTATAAATATAAAGGAGAAAAAAAAAAGAAGCAACACGAATGACAGTCAGGATGATCACAAATCATTTGTCCTAATGTTTTTGTCTTCTGTGTTCCTCATTCTGCCTCAGCCCAGGCCCACAAAATAAAACTGTGATGCTATCAGGAGGATATGGATTCTTTCCAGATTGATTTACCAGATGCCTGTCACCACAAAGTCGCTTCGAAAGGCTAACTGATAGGCTGAGCTCTTCGCAAATTACTGCTCTGCATGCAGTCCTTTTGCAGCTGATTATGCTGCCAATGTTATTTTCTGACGACGAGATTTAATGCAGCATACTGCCTGGCACTATCCTTGTAAAAGATTTTTCTTGCTTGTGAGCTAAGCAAAGGGCAGGGTCCTGCATTCTTGGCAGCCTGTCATATGCATGAGCTGTTTGTTTTTTGGATTCAGCAAGCAGAGTTTTAAATCATCTTTAGCAAAACAAGACACAGAGAAAAAGAGAGAGATCAAAATAGAGCTGAATATTTCATGCCATAATTTTGGCAGCACATCTCGTCTTGTCTTCTAGATTGAAAGCACCAATGAAAAAGGGAATTTTACAGTTTTCAATTGCGTGACTTTTCCATGCTCCTTGAGTATCCTCAAATATTCTATGACTGGTCTCTCATGCCATATCAGGCATTTTTAGAGAAAAGAATCCAGTGTTGGATAGTTGTGTGGGAAAAGCATTATTGTGTTAAAATAAAGGTCAATGCCTATACACAGTGAGTGGAATGTGCCTCTCAACAGAAAACCAATAGATACTATTTGAATCTGCAAAACAGAAATTGTATATAATTTAAAATATATAGGTCCAATATTGCCATTTTCTGCAAAGGGAATTCTGTTGAAAGTAATTAAAAATCCTTGCGCAACTTCTACCTGTTCACATAGACACACACAGTTGTGATTCTTACATCAGTCATGCTTGGAGGAACATACATTTTTGACCAATAAGTATTTCCATCACAATTTGGAAATGGGCTAATTGGTGGGTTTGGAGCTTGTATATGCACATGTATTATTATTCAGTTTTAGCCTGGTTTTCCATCTAGGTCAACTTTAGTTAGCAAAATAAAATGCTAAATAGAAAATGAAGAAACTGAAGGCCATGCTGTATTGCACACAGTAAAAAGCCCTTCAAATACATATTTAAATACAGCTAAAATGGCCTAAATTAGAAAATGCAAACAAGTTTCATGAAGAGGTTTATACACTGTACAGTGTGAGACTACGTCTAGTCTGCAGACACTGCTAGCTCAAAAACTGTGACACAAGGTTGATGCAGACTGCAAAGCTATTCAGAAGCAGGATCAATGTTCCTTTTCTGAGGCATACACTTCTTCCTCTGTTCTATTCACAATGTCCAAGCTAGTTGCTTTAAACGTAGCTTGTGTTTATTTGTTCTCAACTGTGTCATTAGGGATATGGAAAACAACATTATGCTAATTAACATAATCAGAAAAAAAATTATATGTAAATAAAGCTTCCTTCCTTCTTTATTCCTTTTATTCTATTACATCTTGATACATTTGTTTAAGATGGAAGACAGAAAAAATGGAAAAAATTAAAAAGGAGTATATCTGGATTTGTTTAGCTTTCAGATGGATTTAAAAACTGCCTGAGAATTTAAAAAATCCTAGCCTTAAAATAATTGTGAGCCCAAAATTTTGGCAGTACCTGTTTTCTTGCTATCCTTCTGCTGCTGTACAAGTCAACTTTGGAAAATAGAAATAACTGGTTGTTAGGTTCAGCTTAAGAACTGGAAAAATGCGGATTTCATTTAAATAGAGATGCAGATAGTAGATGGAAATTGTGTCCCTAAATCACATGTAAAGGTGGGGAGCAATATGTTGCAGAACTATTGGTGATTCTGTCTCATAAAGGACATGGAAAGTAAGCAAAAATACAAGAGAAGGAAAGGCTAATGGACAAACAGGGATACAGTGAAAAGGGTCAAAAAGCATTTGAGATTGGCTTTAAAATGAATATTAAAATAGACAAGAGGAGTCTCTTGACTGTTTAAGTGTCAAGAGTATGAGAAGGAAAGTGTTGCCACTGCAGACATGATGATGTGGGAAGGAGAGTTAGTTTGGCCTGAAAGCAAAATTAATTTCTAACATCAGGTCTTGAAAGGATAGTGATAAATATGAAGAAACAGGCAAACGGACCAATGGGACTAAGAGTATATGAGAAGAGATCCCCAAGCAATGAGGGACACTGACGGTCTATTTTATGATTGGAGACAAAGAGATCAGCAAACTCTTAAAGCAGCATAAACCAGCCCTGCTGCCCAAAGCAGAGGTCCTGCCCTCCTCTTGTCTCAACAGTTAATTCCTGCAACATCTACTTTTCTGCACCAGCATCAATGTTTCTGCAGCCACTGAACAAACTTCATTAATGAAAGATTCCAGCTGATAAACAAGCTTTTTTTTTTTTTTTTAATCTTGGTTTCAGAGAGAACAGAATACTTCTCTAAACCGAAGTACAGTACAAGGGTATTCCTGATTAAAATCTTTGTTGAAGGAGAGTCTAAAAGAACTGTACTATATGAGTGCTTCAAAAGGCTAAAATAAACATTGAGGATGAAAGAATACTATTGAAACTAAATAACAATGCTTGCATAAGAACAAATTAATGCAATCTGGCCATCAAAGAATTTAAGCAAAAGACTAGGAAAATATTTCTAACAATTAAAGCATAGGGTTCTTTGACAACCTGTGAACTTAGAAGAAAATAATCTCATTTTAAGGTGGTACTGTGCAATTCACGAAGGGAATGATTCAGTGTAGGCAAGATATGTCTTAGGATGCAAGAGGACCAGAGGATTTGGTGTGCTCTGCATAATTCTTAGCTTAGGTACCTTGAAGCACATAAAGAGCCAAAACTCCTGATAGTGTCAGAAGTACTTGGTTCAGCAGAGTGCCATGAGTAGCAGTCTGAAGCACAGATACTTTTGTCCTGATCAGTTTACCCCATGATTAGTTTGCACAGAATATTTAAAGTAGAGCTGTTAGTATTTATGAAACACATTTCAAAGTGGCTGAATTTTCAGGCCAAGGAAAAGGTTTTGAAAATACTTCTTATTTACGCATACATTTGCCAGTAATTCTGCAACTCTTATTTGGAGCTTCTTATCTTCTGTTGCTGTGTCTGAAACTACACACACAACAGAAGATCAGGTTTGACTATATCTTCTCTATAACTATGACAGGAAAAACTCATCTTTTAATTCAGCATGCAGTCTCTTTTCCCTTGAGTTTGCTTAGATATAATTAAACTTTTACCCTCAACATTCCAGGCAGGTTAAGTTCTAGTTTTACAGATGCTTCTGTTTGACTGTAGGAGGAGAAAATACTGCTTTACCTTGTTTCCCAGTGTTGTCCATTACTTATTAATGAAAGTCAGATTTTAAAGGATGAAAACATGTAATAGTTCTGCTTCTGGTCCAGCTGTATCTCCTTTCTGCTTTGTTCACTTTTTTTTTTTCATGATCATTTCAGAACATGAGTGGTTTCTGTTTGTAATAAGAGTTATTACTACAAACCTTGCTGGTTCTGTGAGGTGGATGCTCACTTTAGATCAAAAAATTGCGGCTTTATTGCAAAGTGAAGTACTGGGGCTTCCACACTGGCTTCCTGGGCTCTCCCTGGAGTTTTAATGTATGGCAAATTCATCACATTCATTATTGCATATTTTATGCAATACCTCAACTTCTTTCATAGAAAGTACAAAGCCATTACAGCCACAGTCACTCTAGAGCATTCAAGTTCTGAAAGTCTGTTCATGTTCTGGAAATCTCAAATAGGATCAGAAAGTTCAGCAGCAGCAGTCCAGCACTGATATGACAAACAGGACACTCAGTCAGTCTTCCTGAATCTAGTGGAGATAGAGAATGGACAGGCTTATTTTCCTGTTGGATGTAACAGAAGAAGATGTAATAAAACAAATCAATACCTGTTATTCTCAAAGGTGAATGGTATTTTTCTCTCAATACACCTTTCCAACAGCTTCCACAACTTCTAGAAAAAAACATAATATTCTGCTAGAAGGGGACCAGTGGAAGCTGTCTGGAAGTTCATTGGTTCATTGTCAATTGGAAGTTGAATGGTTCATCCTTTCCTTTATTGCTGAGTTTGAGACCCTGTTGAATAACATCAAGATGAGCTATTTGATTTCTAGCAGGTGTCTGGGTGCATCTTTCTGACCTTGGTCTTCACTGCAAGCATTGGGAGCCTCAAATTGAAGGAAACATATGCAGCAGGGTGTCTATGGAAATCTTGCTCCATACTGAAATCCCAGAGACTAAAACTCTGCAACTGTAGTTTCAGTTATATAGGATGATTCTGTGCCTTTTAAAGAGCAACTACCCAGAATTTAAAAGGAGCCTGGAGACTTCTGCGGACAGGTGGATTAAATTACAGTTATTACCAGACAGCTATTTCAAGATTGCTACCCTCTGAATAGCAAGTCCCCTACTCTTATGAAACAGAAACAAAACATGAAGTTTACTTGTCCTTCCAAGATTATTCTGGCATTCAACTCCTAACATTAAATTTCTAGTCCTTCACCTCAACATTTTATTCTTCCTTATAGAAAAAAACCCTGACCATTAAAATTTCTAGTGTGTCAGACTAAGATCCTGAAATTTAAAGACTTAGATACTCATTTGATTTCAATAGTTTTTGATGTGTAAATGCTAAAATTGGATCTCTCACGTGCATGAAAGAGCAGGGGCCAGCTCTGTCCTTCGTAAAAAGGACATGGACCTGTTGAAGTGAGTCCAAAGGAAGGACACTAAGATGATATGGAGACAGGCTGAGAGAGCTGGAGTTCTTCAGTCTTGTGGTTAAGAGGAGATATTTAACAGCTCCCTCATTTGCTGAGCACAGTCTAGCAAACGTACAGAATTAAAAAGAGATTGTATGGAAAAACATTATAAGATCCTGTAATTAAGAATGTTTTCCATAATCCATACTTAGATTGCTAATGGCACTGGAGTCTTTTGCTCCAGAGGGAGAAAACCCACATGTATCATACATGTGATATAAAATATTTGTATAGAAATGGTCCAGTTGTAAACATGTGAGCAGTTGCACTGATGAAGTCCATTCACAAATTCTTCTGTCTTTATCCACTAAACATGAATGTGGTTACCCAAGGACGTGTTGTAAAATGCCAAAGATCTTCAGACATTTCATTGGTTAAAATCAATATGCAAAGGGGAGTTTTCATTTTCCAACCAAATGAAAGGTTTAACCCATTCCTGCTGATGTGAAATGCCCCTGGTACATTAAAAAAAAAAGTAACAAGGTGTGGTAGAAACTTTGCCTATCTTCAAAATTAGACATCTCATAGATACATGGGCCCTAATCTTCTCTGACTAGGTGGATACTCTCCTGTCCTTCCTATCCTGCCCAAGCAAGTTCAATATACAGACTATCTACCCTTTCCAAAAAATGATTGGGCCTGTTCTTAGGTATGAATCACATTTTCTTAAAAGTTACCTGTCCTATCTCTTGCTAGATTTTGTGGGAATTTTCTTATGCTGTGCAGGAGTCTATAGCCTCAGGATACGGGATGTTAGAGGTCACTTCTGACAGTTCTCATTATTACGTCTGTGTGAACGAGTCCATAGATTTAGTCTCATCCTCATTTGCACCTACTGGTACAGTTCGTTACTGTGGAAGCAAGCTCCAGAGTTTTAGTATCCATTATGTATAAAAATACTTTCATCTGTTCTGAGTTTATCTCCTGGTAATTTTCTTGAGTATTCTCTTGTTACAGTTCGTCAGACTTTGTTAATAACTATTGTGCAGTAGTTGCTGACTGACCTCACTTTATACATCATTTTAGTGAGCTTGTAAGCCTAAACTGAAGTTTAGTTCTCCTATTCTGTGCCTTTCCAATTACTTTACATCCTCCTTGAGATCTGGAGACCAGCACTGCACACTGAAGGCATGTGAGGGGGCCATGCCTTTGTAAAGTGGCAGAATTATGCCCTGTGCCATGTTGTTGGTACCTGTGCTGGTGATGCTCATTGTCTTTAGTTTTTGTGGCAGCTGTTGCTCATTCATCATACATTTAGTTAATTGCATTGAAACTTATCCCCCAGCTTGGACTACCTGGCAATGCCTTTCCTTCTCTAGGTTATTGAAGATGTTGAATGTAGCTGGTCATAGCACTGGCCTCTGAGGACTTCACCACTGCCTTCTCTCTGACCTGACAGAAGGTCACTTGATGACAAGTGACCCTGAAGCCCTGCTTACTGCTTCTTGTACTTTAACTAGTTTTCAATCCCTAGGAAAGCCTTTTCTAAACCTTGTAGCAGCAGCTTTTTTTTTTTCCTTTTTTTTTTTTTCTTTTTTTCTTTTCTTTTTTTTTTTTTAATAGCCTGTGATGTAGAGCCTTACCAAAGGTGTTTGTTTTGAAAATCCACATATGCTTTGTCATTTGTATCATCTTTGTTCTCACTCATCCTGTGGATCACCTCTGGGCTGATAGGGTGTGATCTCTTCCAGCAGATTTTTTTTCCCATTCTGTTCAGAAAGGTACAGACTGATTGGTTTTTCCATGCATCAGCTCTCTATTTCTTTTAATGAGAAACCTGAAGTTTCCCATCTACATGCCTTCTGACTCAGGTGAATCCCTGGTAATGTTAACCACTTTCTCTATTTGCTTGGGGGAAAAAAAAATCTTTATTTTTTTTTTCTTCCTGTAAATCCTTTAACATTTTTTGTTTCAAACCTTATTTCCTATTTAAGAAAATAACTCTTGTTTGCATGAAACCAGAGGCTTATACAAATGCTGCAACTCCTGTAAAATAGTTTTCTTTCTTAGTTTAGGCATTCTTATATCTTGCAAATGCTTCTGCACTTACTCATCTTTTATGTACCAATTTGTGTGGTAGAAACTCACATGTGACAGGCCTAGGGTACTGAAATTCATAATGGTTCACTCTTTATTCCTTTTCAAATCAATGGCAAGATCAGGTGCAAGGACACATAAAAGTCTTTGAAAGAAACAATCCAAGCAGAAGTCTCCTTTGGTGGTCTTAGCTAAGGAGGAAGTATCGCTTTGGGAAGCCAGCTGGGCTGTCTTTCCTTTGTTGTCATGCCTGAGACCCATTCCCCAGCCTGCACTGCAGTAGGTCCCCTTGTTTCACAGGAATACCAAGCAGTGCTTTTGTTGGGTGTCCTGGGTACTTCAGCTCCAAAACCCTGCAACACTTCATGGCACAGCAAATTCTCACTTGTATCTGAAGTAAATTGTCAGTACTAAACTGGTTGTTCAAGAGGTTGGAACAGAGAAGGAGAGTTGAAACTTTTGTTATGTCCCTTGCATAAGTGGGTCTGCCTGAGACATAAACAGGTTCATCTTGTCTTCGGAAAAGTGCTGACCCAGTGGGCTTTTCTTGTTCCCTGTTTTGTTTGTGTGTTTTTGGGAGCATGCCAGTTTTATTGACCTTCTGAGGGCTCCCTTCATGAATAAATCATATCATAGGGAGCTTTGCTTAGAAAAAAGACACACAAGGAGATTCTCTGCTGCTGGCCTGAAAGCTTACACGGAGACTGGGTAGAAGTGACAGTGTCCCTTGAAAGCTGAAATTTGGGTGCTAAGATTGAAGTAAACATTAGTTTTATCTTTATTATATGCCCATAAATCCTCAGAAGACAGAACTGAGGACAAAAGGGCAATTTCCATAGCCACACAGCCTGAAGCAGAGACCAGAGTTCTTTTGGACACAGAGCTGGTGTTGAGCTAGGTGCCTGCCCAGAAAAGGCATCAGTGCATACAGACAGTGCCACAAATGCCGCATTTTCATGCGACTCCAGTCCAGCAGTTAGCCTGGGAAAGGGAGGCAGGACTAAAAGGCTGGGCAGAGGATCACAGCCTTATTGCCTAGGCAGGGGTTTGTCCTCTGCCAGCTTGTGCCTGAGGTCCTCTCAAACCATTTGCTTGCTGTAATCAGCCCTTTTTGTGGCTATAAACAGTCCTTGAGGTGTGTGATCTATATTTGGGATTGTCAAAACCCACTTGATGATACAGTATGTGCATACACTGGGGGTATTTGATCCAGACAGTAAATGGATGGGAGGAAGGGGGCAGAGAGATATTTCAATCATTGTGAAGAAAAAAGCTGGTAACAGAGGGTTATCCTGTTTTTCTCCTAAATGTCTGGTTCCTTATGCCCTATATATACTCCTCTTGTGCAGTGCCTTCACACAACAGCCCAAACCCGTTCCTGACACGGTCAGCCTTTCACCTTCCCACTCCTCCACTTCTGTTCCCCCTCCAGCATCCTCTTCTTTGAGCTTCGTCACTGGAATCCTCTTCCAAGGCTGGTGTGGCAGGTTCAGGGTGTTTGACGGCTCAGTTTCCATGGCAGCCGGGCTCCCCTGCTCCCAGACAGCAACTTAGGAGGAGAAGGGAAGGGAGAGCAAGGGAAAGTCATTAAATGTGCTGATTAGTATGCAGGGCCAGGCGGTGGTGGCAGCGGTCGGGGTTCCCGGGCTGCCGAGAGCCAGGGGAAGAGGGCTGCGGGCAGGCGAGAGCTGAAGAAAGAAGGGCTGCTGTCCCTGGCTGGGCAGCAGGCGGGATCCTACACCGGAGACATCCTCTCTCTTACGTATGAGCTCTCCAGCATCATTCCCACCCCACAAGATAAATGGCATGTGAAAACAGAGAAAGCCCCTAACAGGGACAAAAATTATACGTTCTGAAATGACCAGCCAGGTCTCATGATGGCATTCAGCTGGAGAATTGCAGAAAGGGGAAGGAGTTGGGGAACTTAACTTGGGTGAGGGTTCGATCTTTTCTCTGCTGCCCTCTTAGCTTGTAGCCCATGGCAGAACAGGATTACAGAAAAAATGGAGTTTGGAGACCATGGTGCATTTTTATAGGAGCAGATGACAGGGGTCTGCTAGATTGTAGTTATGATGCCAAGCAATATGCCGCCCCCTCCTGCAGAGCATCCAGTTTCTCTTGACATTAGTCCTTTATTCATTTCTTGGCCTAGTCCAGTGGGTTTTTAAAAAAATTCTGTTGTGTTAAATGGTTGCAACATTTTGTCCTGGGTTGACAATACTTCAGTAAAGCTGCCTCTTACTGAAATTTTATGCAGCTGTGCAGGATCTATAAATGCTCTGTGATGTTTCTGAACAAACAGGGCAATGTCACAATCTCTCATGGTTTATTCCCAGCGAGCAACTAATTACTGCACAGCCCCATGTTGAATCCTCACCTCTGTTGGGATGGAAGGGAGAATCAGAAAAAAGTGAGACTTGTTGGTAGAGATAAGAACAACTTAATAATTGACGTAAAGTAAAATATTATAATAGTTATTCTTTTAACATCTATATTTTAGTAATAGTAATATTAATAATGAAAAGAGGAGAGGATAAAGGAATAAAACCCAAGGAAAGAGTGATGCACAATACAATCACTCAGCACCTGCCAGCCAATACCCATCCCATCCCACAGCAGTGATTGGTGGCTCCCAATCAACTCTCCCCAATTTATACAGTGGGCATGATGTTCTATAGCACAGAATACCCCTTTGGCCAGTTTGGGTCAGCTGTCCTCCCTCCTGGCTTTCTGTGCACCTGCTGGCTGGCAGAGCGTGGGAAACTGGAAAGTCCTTGACTTAGGGGGAGCACTATTGAGCAGCAACTGAAACTTCAGCGTTTTATCAACATTATTCTTCTACAAAATCTAAAACCCAGCACTGTAAAAAACTAGTAAGAAGAAAATTAATTCTGTCACAACTGAAACCAAGACACAGGAGAGATTATTAGATGGATGAGCTCTGTTGTGATACAGTGGTACAACAATATTTAATATCTAAAAGGGGAGCATTCTAAGTATCTTAATGGGGCATTGATTGGTGGTATTTCAGATTTTTATTTTTTTAACAACTCATGATCACCTTCTTCCATCATTTCACTTTCCATGGAAAGAGTCTGCCAAGAGAAACATTAGAAGGATTTGCTTATTAATTAATTAATTAATTTGTTGTTGCTTGATTTTCTTTAGGCTGTAAGATAATCCATTCTCCTCTCAATATAGTTTTGTTCCCCATAGTATGTTTTAGTGCTTTTTCTGGGATCCAGTTGTTTTAAGACATGTTCTATTGATCTCGTGTGAAGCTTTGTTTATTTGATTTTTTCTGTGAAGATCCATAAAATGTACCTTCTCTCAGTACAGATCTTCAGTATCTGAGTTGTATATGGAGCAGTTTCAAGCAGGGGAAGAATTCCTTCTGGAAGTGATAATGAGAATAATTTAGAGACCAGTGATATTACATTAAGCCACTAATCATGCCTCTGCCAACCTTTCACTGTGCCAAGCTATTCAGGGCTTGAAACACACTGGGAGTCCCCTGAATGCTGCACACCCACGTATTCAAAGAGGTGGCACTGTGTGCAGGAAGCTGCCCTCCAAAAACTCCACTTCCCAGCCCTCCAGCAGCAGCCTCTGCTGAGATTCTTCTTAGCAGACCTTTGTAGGTCTTTGTTTAATTTCTGAACCAATTTAGAGGATGCACAGTATCTAAAAGTATACTGCAGAATGTGTGACCTAAATTGAGCATCACATTTTATTTTAAATTATCTGAGTAATTTTTGGTTTACATTTTCATTCAAACTGAAATCTTTTGTGAGTGTCTGGCTGTTGTGTTTTGCTGGAAAACACCAGCATTTTCATTTTAATTTTTTTATTTTGCTGTGCTCAGAATTAGGAGAAAATGGTCAGTACTTTTACAGAATCAACGATATTTTAAAACATCAGTAATTCCCACAAAGACAAGAATTTCTTTTTCTGACCACCATAGTTTTGTTGAGTAGAATAGTAAGAGTATCATAAGTAGCCTAGGTAAAAATTCATTTAAATCAGTTTGAATGTTTTGTGAAAGAGATTTTTAAGGGTAGGCTTTCTCAGATCAAAAGTACAGGATGAACTTTTCTGTTGCCTTCTTGACTTCTCATTCTGCTTATCCCATATCCTCTGCTGCTTCTGATTCTTCTGAATCACAATGTATTAACATAATAGTCAAAACTTACTGCAACTCTTCTGTCAGTCAATCCTTAGACTAAATACAATAGTTGTTCCCTTTACAGAGCTTAATTCTTCTCTCTCCTTTGTGTCAGCAAAACAGAACAAAAAGATCTAGGTCTTGGTTGCAGATAGGCTGCTTCTGGATACCATTGCACAATAGAAAAAAAATTTCCATTATTTCAGAATAATAAAAGATGATTGAATTCTAGAACCAGCATTCCAGCTCATGCTTAGAGATGCAGTTCTAGCTTTCATTTAAGTTATGGCATCTTTCTCTCTCTGCATAAATAGTGCCTATTACTATAATAATTAATATTAACAAGGATAATGTAGTGTTAAGAAAAAATATAAATTTTTAAATACATTTGAATCTTCCAAATCATAATGATAAATTTTTTTCATTACTATATAATGTTAAAGTTAATTATTCTGCAGATGAATTAGTGGCAAGTATACTAGTAGTGACTGGTATGCACCCCAGTGCTAAAAATCAGCAGAAGATATACAGTATTGCTTCCCTTGCTCTCTGTCTGAGACATTGCAGAAGAAATTCCTGGTTCGAATTAAGGATAACTAAAGGTTTACTTCTGTGCAAGACTGAATGCAAGTGTACTTTGCAAAACTGTTGTTTTAGCGAAAACAATTATGTTTTCTATGATGGCAGTCACAACCTCAAGAGTGATAGAAATTTGGGGCCAGTCTTCTTGCTGTGATTCTTTCCCCAAACATCTGCCTGACTTTCACCTAGAGAGACCCCACCTTCTGGGGGTGACAGCTGAAAAGCCCAGGGCTTTTTGGACAGCTGCTCACAACCCATGAAATCCTCCAGGAACCAGTGGAAATTGCCTTGTCTCTGCTCACCCTCTGTGCTCTTCCCATTCCCACATCCTCTTTTCTGTTCTACTGATACTCATCTTGATTCCTTTCCCTATTCCCCAGAGCTAGGGTGCCATGTTGTTGCTTCATTTTGTAGTTGCTGCTTCACTGAAGTGTTCCTGCTGAGCATAAAGAGGCCCTTACTTGTGCAGGTGGATAGGGAGGGAGTAACCTATATTAGGTTCATGTAACAGGGAACATTCTCCCCTGCTTTTGCTGTAGTTAAGACAGTCATGGAGGCAATAATTTCCTTTTGCCATTGTTGTGTTCGCCTGCCACAGGAGGACATGGAATCTGGGAAGTCATCTGACCTTGAAGAGCAAGAAGTTGAATTACATTTTGTCCAGGAATTGTAATACTTAATTCCTTCCTGTCTGATTCAAGTATGTTCTATATTGGCTCACGTATGATATTCATTGCTATATCTTCAAAACAGGCAAGAAAAGCACATGGAACCTTATTTCTGTTTTTCAAATGTCTAACTTCCACCTGACTATTTCACAGCTCAACAGTTCTCACAGAAATTGGAAGGGTCTCTTGCTTTCGACCAAAGATGACATAACAGTGAGGTGCTTTACCAAATACAATGCAGTACCTATGTTATATATAGATATATGTACAATAACATATCAAAATTAAGTGGCATACATTTTGGCATACATTTGGGATAATCTCCATGATCTTGCATTAATCCAGTTCTTTCACTACCTAGTTCAAGGCTCTCAGCATCAGAGCACTCAATCACTCATATAGCAGTGAGTATGTATATTACATTTATATATAATGAATATGAAAATATAATGAGTACGTAAAGTTCAAAAGAATTGAAAAACAACTTGAAAGAGATAAATGCACACTTCAGCAACTTGGAGGACATTTATTTAAAATGTCAGTATTCACGTGTACTTGCCATACTAGCAAGGCAGTCTCCTTTGTCAATGTTAACTACTCAGCATAAGCTCACTGATAAAACTAACAAGTCACAAAATTACCACTATGTTCTGGAAGGCTGGAGTAATCATACAGAATGGGTTTTCATGATACAGTGGGTTTTCAAACTCAAAATTATCATGGTAGGAAGAAGATTCTATTAGGAGAAGATTCTATTAGAACTTAAGTGTTGCATCAGCTTTTCATTAACAAAAATCTCTTAGTTCAGTGGCTGAAGGGTCTTGAAGGAGAATGGCTATCTAGCAGAGAGGAAAGAAAAATAAAATGGGGCTGCAGCCTAAATGTCGGGTCAAGGCTAAAGGGAACATCCAGAACCACCCCTGGTGGATACAGGATCCAGGGACATTTTTGATGGAAATAAACGCAGAAGTTATTTAGGCAAATGTGATGGCTTAATACACGGAAAGAATAAAAGCTTCCCTGGCAAGAAAGCAAAGAAAATTATATACTAAGGTCTAAAGCACATAACATTTTAATAAGAACATCATTGTGTACATGTGATAATACTCTCTGGGGATCATCCTAAACATGTCCAAAGAGTAATATAAAGTAGCATGACTTTAAAAGGAAATGCAGGCTTTGTGGAACAATATTTCAGAAGTTTTCATCTGAAGCAGATGAAAAACATTCTGAAGTACAAAGACTCACAAACAGTTTTAGGGCTATATTAACCCACTGCGATTAAAAAGTAACACTGCAGCTGCTATGGTGAACCCATCTGTAATTTTTTACAATTGACTAGAAAAAGTGGTGGTGGTGGTGGTGTTGCTGCTGGTATTATTATGGCACTGCAAGCCTGTGTAGGAGCCTCATGTAGATCAGGTCTCCATTGATCTAGATATTATACAAGCAGAGGTCAAAATACTAGTTCCAACCTAATAGAAATCTTACTTGGTTTAGTAACAGATTTTGATGGAGTTTGATTTGGGTGTCCTAGCCTGAAGTATTCCTAACAGTCTAAAAATCTGAGTCTCTAGACAATCTCAGAAAACCCTTCAAAAAATTGAAATACGTTGTCCTAACAAATTAATACCTTCATTTCCCACTTGGCTTATTTTGAATGTCTCCAGGACTTCATGAATCTTGGCAACTCTGGTGTCTGGGAAATCCCTGTGTAAGATTTATACTGAAGTTTATAAAGTTGACCTGCAGTTCTAATAGTAGAGGTCTAAAAAGTTAAATTACTTACCTTAACTACTTAGGGGTAAAATTGCAGCCTGTTATGTTTTGGGTCTTTTTAATTGGATCTAACCTTTGAGCTCTCAGTTTTACTGTACATCCTACTTCTATTGGAGTGGGTAAACTAAAATTATGTTTCTGTATTTATTTTCAAGTAATTATTGAAGTGCAGCAAGTAGAGGAATCCATGTGTAATAGGATTCTTACTTATCTGGAGAGGAAGATCAGCATGCATGACGATGGAGCCACCTCAGAGTTGCATGGTTACAAGTAAGGAGTAGCTCCAATAAGAGGAAAAGATGGAAGGAGTGCTCCCTTGGGACACCGCAAAATATGAGGGAAAAGCAAGGAAAACAAGTGTAGTTGTGGGTTTCTTTCCCACTCATCTCTTTGTTTACACACTACCAACATTTGGTGAAGGATGTGAGGAGAACATTGTACAATCTGTAGTGTGGAAATCTGTATGTCAGACCTTCAGAGAGTCCTTACCTGAAATGTAGCAGTGCTGGTGCAGAGTCCTAAATCCTTTCAAAGTTCACTCTGATCTTCCTTATTCCCCAGGATCACCTGGTAATAAGCAAGTTTAAGAGGCTTTATATCAGAAAGTCAAACCTCCACCCTGATAACATGCCACTGGTGAATGGATACACCCAGGGAAGTTTTGGGGGTCATTTCTTACTAGACTAACACCTTCTGCCAATGCTGGCTTCTCAGGAGGTTATCCAGCTTGTTTTACAGGCACAAGGCAAGATGCTTCAGCATCACAGGCAGAATTTAAAGCTCAATGTTGGTGTTAAACAAATGCAGTCATGTGAATTTCAAGAACCATTGTATACACAATGCAGAATATTGTTTCCCAAATGGAAAATTACAGTGCTGAGGGTAGAGAGGAGCACTGAAAAGGAAAAAGGAAAAAAACCAAACCAAAACAAAACCTAATAAGAAACCAAACCCCAAATTTATGGTTCAAAGCCCTCTGCTTGTGCAAATTTTCCCTTTACACCAGTATAGGAATTTGTCCAAGTGCTATAAAATGAGTTCATCACTCCTTGGGCTACACTTTGGCTCTTGTATCCAAGAACAATATTTTAAGCATGGCTTGAGGAATAATTCAACATACGAATTTGATGAGAACAATTCAGGATTTTGCAAGCTCCATAGGAATGAGGGTGGTTTTTTCCCCCCAGTAATAGCAGTTACTTGTACTTTTAATGATTGTGTTGCGTGTTGTTTGATGGATGCCTCATTTCAGAGCAAATGCCTGTTTCAACTCATAGAATGATGATGTGGCACAAGTAAGGAGAATTCATGGAGGGAAAACAACAGAGAATTTTTTCTGTTCTATTTTAGTGAAACTTTTCTCTTGTGTTTTCCAGTTTATGTAAACAAATTATGGTCCAGAGAAAGTGTGAAGCAGAAAACATCAAGACTGCAGAAGAGAAGGAATATGAGTACAAGGACCTTGTCATTGCCTTGTTTATTAGCATCTGGGGGAAGGGGGAAGAGACTGTCTTACAAAATTCAAAGAACTGGAACATCTGAGACATTTCAGCTAAAAATTGTGATGCTCCCATGCAGTGTATATTATAAAAATACTTTTGTGACTCACAAGGGAGAAGTAAAGCTGCAAACCAAGCTCTGTTGCTCCCCTCTTCTCCTGTGATGTAATTTGACATGATCGATAGAGCCAGACATGCTATATTAACCTACAGTAAATTTGAAGAAAAATGTGTTTTTCAGTAAAACATGGGAAAAAGTTGTGATCTTTAGTAACTAAGAAGTAGCTTTCAGACTTGACATTAGCAGCAAGAGATTTCCTAGTAACACAAACTGTCTTATGTGGTGTGATATTTGGCTTTCAGAGTCTGTGCTCGAGTGACTGCAACTTGTTGATATTGACTGTGCTGTTCATCTAGCATCTCATCACATTACACCACCAACCCCCACATGAAAAAGCAGAAGAGTTTTGACTTTTAGCTGTGGCAAAGATATGTAGAAGCCAGTTTTCCGGTGCATATTAAAGATTATTTTTAAAATCTCCCTAGCCATGGTAGCCCAAACTACTTAGGATTAATATAAAAGTGGAATTTGATATGTTGTAAACCACTTCAAAAATCTGAAAGGCAGTAGCTGCAATTCATTAATATAGCATTGCAAAATTGTTTTGCTTTTGACTTGGACAGATCAGATGATCATCCTGGAGCCTGTGAGGATTTTAACATGAGTCATTCCAGCTGCTTGTCTACTGGTACTTGATATCTCTCTTCATCTGCTGGTACAACCAGCAGACACTCAGATGTGGAAACAGTGGTAAGGTACAGAGGATACAGCAGCAAGTTTTTGTAAGGACTTCACATGAGCTCAACATTCTGAGGTGAAAGTCATGCCACTGGAGTGACCAGTAACTATATATGTTGTGGCATAGCTTGATATGGAAAATCAGTAGAATGAAGAGTGTTTTAGAAAGGAGGGGCCATCTGATTCAACAGATCTCTCTGGCTTATCCAATCTCTTGCTTTTTCACTAAAATCCTGAATTCCCATGTTCAGAAATGAATTTAGATCTATGCTGAATTCACTGAAATACACTGTTCAAAGTGTCATTCCTTCCAATTTTCCACAGCATATCTCCCTTTCTCTTAGCTTAGGTTGTTGTTTGTTGTTTAACACTAGAATGTTTTATCATTTTGAATCAAAAGAAATTCTATTTTAAAGGAATAAACTTGGTTTTTTTGTTCATACACACTTCATCTGGGGCACCAAAAAGCTGTTGTCCATTCATTTTAAGTGCTGCAGATTTTTACTCAAGTTAACTTCTCTTCTGTCTTTCTGATAAGGGATCTTTCTTTTAATGAGAGATGTGAATCATGTCACCTTTTTTGTAGCACTCATCTGATCTTACATCCAGAGCACTTCATCTTCTTTTGTTAGAAGAGTAAATGGCCTGCAGTGCAATAACTACTACAGTTTATTAATTATCCCGTATATTTGTCTGGCCCAAATTGATATTTTGTTGTGCAAAACACAACAATACGCACCATTTCTATATCCATTCAATTTAAGCATTTTGGAAGATGCTCTAGATCATTCATCTATTTTAATTTCATGTGGTATCTCCCCTTAATTCCATCTTTTTGCCATAATCATTTCCAACTCTCCATAAGCATTGCTGAGCGGTTTAGTAAGGACTGCACATTGCAATATGTGGCCCAGAGAGAAATATAGGAATAACTTCTCCAAAAGCCCTTCTAGTCCAGGATCCTGTCACTGTGAGAAACTGATGACTGTGGAATAGCATGGAAACATGCTAAGCATATATTAATATTTTCCTCAAGTACTGTCTTAGCCTCCAGCATTCTGCAGCTCCAGAGCTTCCTGGGCCAGAGATGGTATCGTCATATTTGATAGTCCTTGACAGATTTTATCCTTCATCAGTTTGTTTAATCACTTTTTGATCCCAGACAGACCTTCCACATTGGCAGTATCTCATATCAGTGAGTTCCACAATCGAATGTACATTAGGTAACAGGGTGCCTCTTTTTGTTCATTATGAACCTGCCATTTACACATTTTTGGTACCTTCTCGCTGTTGTGTTATGAGTCTGGTTTTTCTTCATCTCCTCCATCCTGCTCATGGTTTAATAGAGGCTAATTAGAAAAATTTTATCTCCATGACACAAAATTGACACACACCAAATTGATGTTGAACAGTCAAAGAGAGAATTTACAGTGTAATAAATGTTGTAGACCATGTTTCACTTTTCTGACAAAACTTCTGGTAGAATTAATTCAGAATTTAGACATAAGTGCCTTTTAATATAGATGAACCAAAGCAGGGTTAAAAGTGAAAATGAAAGCATGCATTTTTAGCTATTGGCGAATAATATGCCTTATTTTATAAATCAGTAGCCTCATGCGTTGGAGTGGTATGCTTATTATGACTGTGAAAATAATATATTGTTTTTCTGCAAGTAGACATGCAGGACTGATATTTCAAGAGACAACATTGACTTCGTCTGCAAGGCCAGGGCATGAAAGAATTTAAAATAACAATTATTGATTTTTTTTTCCTGTTCTGAGAGAAACATTTGCCAGCTTTTTTGAGGGGGAAAGAGCAGATGTTCAGCAAGAGAGGAGAGGTTTTCAGTTTTAACAGTAAGATATGATAATTTTTGCAGAGAACATTTCTTTGCAGTTATATCATCCTGAGATAGGGAAACAAGTCAGAAGTCCAAAATATAATTAGTGAAAAATATCCTAAAATGGCATTATCTTGCAAGTATACAGGATTATTTTTTTTAGGAGAGGGTGAACAAATGATTCAAAAGATTCATCTTCTTTCTAGTTTGACAGACTAAGGTGCAGTTCTGTTAAAGAGATTGAATATATACTTGTCGTATGAATTTTGGTTTGGACATATGCTGAACTATGTTGCTGCACTCAAGTCTACCACTCTGAATTGCAAAAGGCCTGAAAATAACAGGACTCCAGAAAGGTGCACCAGACAAGCCATTCAGGACACTGGGACAGCATCAGTGCTGAACCCCTGATAGTCATACAGCTTCACTGGGCTAACAAAGTAAAAAGATTACTTTTATCCTCTTGGCAGAAAAAACATCACTAGTCTTTAGAGAATATACAAAGTGCTATGACACATTACTGAAATGTCACTCTGCAGGAATCGTGGGAACATGGGAATGTGAAATGTTAATGAGGAAATCTGTTTTCCAAGGCTATGCAGTTGGTTGCTGTGCTTTTTACTGCATGAATTCAGAGTAATCTACTACTTAAAGCCAGAAATCAGGGAAAAAAAAAATCATCAGACAAATCAGACAAGGGTTATGTAACAGGATGCCTGCAAAAGCTGGGAATTCCATTTGATGTCCTCTCCAGGAGTGCTGGAGCCTCCCCCAGACATGGTCACTGGCGTTTAGGAGGAAGACTGTTCTGACTGGTCTCTGTCCTGTCCCTTGTCAGCCACTGCAGCACCTTACAGCTGGGTTGTGGGGCCCCAAAGCCATCCATCACCCTCAGTACCACAGCCCCCAGTGAACTTATGGTTAGAGCAGGCTGCAGCTCGCATGAGTTGCAAAAAAGCAGCCAATGCTTCCTCGTGGTACCCAGATGAGCAAGGTATAAAACTCGTATGAATTGATTGAGTGGTCATCTTAGCAACAGTATTGGTTGATCTGCTGAGGGTCAGAAGGCTCTGCAAGAGATATCCTGATGGACTGGATCGATGTCCTAAGGACAGCTGCATGAGGTTCAACAAGGCAAAGTGCTGGGTTCTGCGCTTGGGTCGCAACAACCCCATGCAGTGCTACAGGTTGGGGTAGGAGTGCTTTGAGAGCTGTTCAGCAGAAAGAGACTTAGGGATGCTGGTCAACAGCCAGCTGAACTTGCGCTAGCACATGCCCAGGTAGCCAAGAAGGCCAATAGCATCCTGGTCTCTATCAGACATAGTGTGTCCAGCAGGAAACTCAAATTCTGTGTTCAGTTCTGGGCCTCTTGCTCTGAGCTACTGAAGTGTGTCCACAGCAGGGCAACAGAACTGGTGAAGGGTCTGGAGCACAGGTTTTACAAGGAGCAGCTGAAGGAGCTGGGGGTTTTTAGTCTAGAGAAGAAGCTGAAGGGAGAATTTATTGCTCTCTACTGCCTGAAATGAAGTTGTAGTGAGGTGAGGGTCATTCTTTTCTGCTATGTCTCAAGCAAAAGGGTGAGGAGAAAATGGCCTTAAACTATACCAGGGAAGGTTCAGATTAGAAAATAATTTTTCTCTGAAAGAATGGTCAGACACTGGAATAATTGTCCGGAAAAGTGGTAGAGTCAGTCTCCAGAGGTGTTCAAGGGGCATCTGGATGTGGCACTCAGGGACATGGTTTAGGGGTAACTATGGTGATGCTATGCATGAACTAGATTATCTTTCAGGTCTCTGATAACTTTGGTGATTCTGTGTGGTGATTCCATGTGATTATTTCTTGTGCCTTTCCTAGCCTGTGGGTTGTGTCTTACCTGTGCAGCCCCACATACCCCTTGTGCCTTCCATATCTCTATTGGTTGGCTTCCCCCAGCTCCACCCCAGTGTCTTCTGTTTCCAGCAGGAGTACATGGCTTCATTTGGTTTTCTCTGTAAGAGAGCATATCCACTTCCTCACAATAATCAGACAACAGGGCCTTGGATTTCTATGGCAGCTGAGCCATGTAGTTGAAATAATGAACATGTATAGACATACAGACAGCTGTATTTTTAATTGGAAGAAAAAGAAAAAAACTTAAACTATAAAATTAGAGGCCCTGCTTTAAGATTAAGACATGGTCCTTCTATAGGAGCCCTAGAAGATAAATGTTTGCAAATAGAATAAAACAATGTTCAAGGCCAGCTTCTCTGGCACCTTTCAAAGTCCTAAATTCATTGAAAAGATGGTTGCTTAAAGTGGTGACAAGTGTTAATGAGATTGTATTGTTGAAAGTGCTAAATGGGACATTGTGGCAGTTTTTCCTTCGAAGAGCTTCTTTGAAGACCATGACAGTTCACTGATTGGGCATAGCAGTCTCCTCCCCGTGGATGGTTTTCACATTGCAGAGGCTAATTCACCAGGTTTTTTAGCCCAGTATTGCTAGTAAAAGCAGCTAGTGAACATAATGAAAGGTTATATCTAGGTTGTGGTGTACATGCTTTCATAAACTGGCATTTGGAAGTACTTAAGTCCGTACTTCTGTAGAAGTACAATTCTAAATAAAACTGACTTGTGCTATTGTATGGTATTATGGTGATAATGCAGCTGCTTTCAGATAAGTATCAAGAAAATGTACACTAATTCGTATACATAAAGAGGTCGTGCAGCTACATTATGGATTTTAAAGTGATAGTATATTAAGTTAAAACTCTAGTGCTTTTAATCCTTTCATAACTTTAGCTAGACTGAATATAAAGGTTTTATTTACACATAACTGTAGTCTGTTCAGCACAAAAAGATTTGCAATGTATGTGTATCAAGCAGCACTGAAATTACAGTGTGCATGGCAGGAACTTTATACTGCAGAATGCTGGTGATATCTGAGAGCTTTGTAATAACTTGAATGTCTTATTAAAGGATATGCTGAAAGCATTTCTTTGAAGCACTCAGAACCTTTAAACTTCAGCCAGTGAAGTCATTCACTAGTGCTTCTTGGAAAACACCTCCTAGCGTTGCTGAAAGTATGGCAAGAACAGCAAAATGGCACCCCATCTCTCTTCACTGCTGTTATGGTACAACCCTGGGTGCTTGGACTCATGAGATAAAAATCAAAAGAAGCTCTCAACAGATGCAATTTGTTTCAGGCACCCTGCAAACAGTTGTGTCAAGTTCTAGGCTTCAGTTCAAAAAGCTCTGAAGTATGTGCTTCACTTTAGGCATACAACTAGCACAGCTCTTAATGCTTTTCTGAGCTGAGTGAGTGTTGACTCAGTAACCACTGATTTTTAATAGAGAAGGAAACATGCATTTAGAAGAAGTGCCTTTGTCCTAGATGTGTGCTTTTGGTGAATTGAAATGCAAGGTGCTCTTAGGCCATGAGTAGATGCACAGTGTGCCATAGGTGATGATCAGTGTTGCACAGGTTATCTTGTCTTCATTGCAGTGCCATCAGTCAAGGAGACCACCGTGTATAATACTTTTGTTGATACTTTGAAAGGTGTGGTAGTTTAGGACGGATGTGAGGGTTTGTTGGTTTTTTTTCCTAAAGAAGTTATAGCAAATATTGACAGCTTGGCTGACTAATTAAAGAGTTAGTCACACCTCTGGAGACTCAGTCTTAAAATCAAAGGTCCGAGGTGACTCGCCCTCTTTTTCTTTTTCTGGCTGGCAAGGAGCTAACATCACCTCATAAGTCAGAAGCTTGGTCTGGGCCCCCCTGGGCCAGGCCAGGCCTCCAGGGGGGCCGCTGCCCATGGGAGAGCTACCCCGGCCAGCAGTGTCCCCTCTCTCCCCCGGCGCCTTCAATGGGGAAAAGAGGAGGAGGATTGCAGGTCAGCAGTGCTGGCCCTGTGTCGGGGGCCACAGCAGCCGTGCTCTGGGCCTGGCTGCTGGGGCCTTTGGTCCAAGGGAGGAGAGAATCTTAAGAAACTTTCTCCGGAGCTCCAGGGAGCTGATCCAAGTTTGAGTTGCTTTAGATTTGACTAAGAGTAGAGGAGGATCATCTATCAGCATTCTTGAGCATGCTCCCTCTCTCCCTTCTCCCCCCACCACCAGTTGCGGCCTTGAAGTTCCAGGAGTCAACTAGAAAGCACGAAAAAGGACTCTGGGCAAAGACATTAGCTCTTTTCTCTCCTCCATGGAAGACAGAGTGATTTGAAATGTAGAAGAACAGCATTGAGACAAAGTCAGTGGAAGAACTGATAAAGACTGTTGGAAGAAGGGATGAAGGAAGTGGACATATCTGACTGAACTTCTCTGGATGTGAATTATGGAAAAATGGACTATTTCTTGTAATATCATAATGCTGTTTGGGGGAATGCAAGTTTTAGCCAGAGGGTTGTGTGTACTGATATAATTAAGATTTAACTGAAAATTTTGAATAGAGTATGTCCCCGGCTCCTGGAAAAAAGTAAGGAGGTCTCAGCCTTTGAGACAAAGATAATTCTAGAGAGGAAGTGATTGGGCCCCAGCTCCTGGGCATAAAAGGAAGTCTCTATTTCTTTTAAGATAGAGACGATTTTAGAGATAGAAGAAGAGAATCCTTATTTTGTACTAGAAAAGCATTCTTAAAACAGTACCCCAAACATGCGGAGGCCCGTAAGCAGCTTGGGAAACTGTTAAATAGGCGGGACTGCACAGAATCTGCCAAATTCTGGGTGGTTGCAGATTTGTGACATTGAGAGCCACCAGACCTTTTCTTGTGGCATGTATCTCCATAAACTCTAGAGAGGCTTCTCTCCCAAAGTGATGCAAGATTGTGTTTAAATGGTTGCAACCGACCAAAAATCATAGTTTTCTCTCTGTGTTGAGTGAAAAAGTGAACAATTTATGGTAAGAGAAGGGGTTGGTTTAAAAGGTTCATATTGCAGTGCATGGATGAAGTTTTTGAATTTGTATTTGTATTTTGTTATTTATTTGTATTGGTATGTCCCTTTCACCCCCCCCATTCCCTGATTACACCTGGTTTCACCCTGATGTAACCACTCCCCCTTCCCTTTCCCCCATTGGCCCGAAGTTTCTTCCCTGCCCAGGCTGATCCCTGGGTCCTTAAGGGAGAAACTGAGGGCAAGAAGTTGTTCTGGCTTGCTGCTCTCACACGTGGCTCAGCCGCAAGAAATAAACACCTTCCCAAACCCAAGCCAGAGCCCACTCCATTCTTCCAAGCCTCATCCACACTTCAACGAGCAGATTTGGAGGACCCACAACTGTTTTAGATTGTTCTGGGGAACTGCTTGCCGGTGAGCACCCCCAAGGAGAGACCCCAATTTATATCTGGTGCCCCACGCTGGGCACCAGATGCAGTGGTTTCTCCTTGGGGAGCTGCTTACCGGCCAAGCAGTAAACCCCAGACCAACCGAGACAGTTTGTGGGTTCCTCAGATTAGCTGGCTGAACGTGGATAAGGCTGGAAATGAAGAGTGGGCTTCTGCCGTGGGTTTGGAAGGTGTTTATTCTGCTGCAGCTCCACATGCAAAAAGCACGGTCTGGCCTGTCCTTCTCCCTTTTGTACCCAAGGACACAGCCTGGGGCAACAGGAGAATTCGGGCCATTGGATGAAAAGGGGGGTGGCTGGTCTGGGACAAGGGCACTTAACAGAACAATTGGAAGGGGCAGGTGTTGGATTACCTGGTCAAATGGGAGATGATCTCCCCTCAAGTTACCAGGGTGATTGACAAGGGGCTCTCCTCTGGGAGGTACCATGTGAGTTTGGGAATGGGTGAAGGGACTTTGGAAGGAACATACCAACACAAAATAAATAAAATACGTATAAAACTTTGAAAGCCTCAATCATGCACTGCAACAGGTTCATTTGTTTTTTTCTTTTTTTCCTTTTCTTAGTGTGTGTTAATAAAACTGTCTGTTTACCTTAAGTTGAGCCTGTTTTGCCTTTTTCTCCCGAATCCTATCTCCCAGAGGAAAAAAGAGAGTAGACGCTCGAACCACTACACTAAATTAAGCAAAACAGAATTCGGTGAACGTGAAACCACTACAAAAGGCAATAAATTCTGGCTTCAAAAAGGTGTTGAGGTGTTTGAAGTAACATGAATGATAGAAATGGAGAGACCTCTGGACTTCTCAGTACTGGTCAAGTCCTCTGTCCAGTGAAGTCTCATGCCTTCAGGGACAGAAATGGACACAGCTCCAGACAAGATGGTCTGGCAAGAACACCAATGAGCCCAGTGTCTTGTGCTTACCTGTAAAGTGAATTCTTGGTGTCTGTACTAACAGGTCAGTCTTGCTACGACTGCAAAGAGAGACAGCCAGGTGTGTGATGTCACAGATCAGTTTGTCACAGAGCCATCGTTTGGTGGCAGTTTATCATCATCACTGTACAGGTGTGTCTTTCATTTTCCTGAGTGACACTGGAAACTCAGCATAAAGTCCTACCAAAAATAGGCTGGATCTGTAGTGAAAAAACACAAGGAGATTTGAAGAGTGGTTGGGGATTTTTTAAATTGCTTTTTTCAAAATCTCTTGATTTAAGATGTGACCAAAAAAAACAACAGTAGAACCACATATTTTATTGTCTACAACTTTCATTAATTTTTAAAGGAATGAGTCAAAGAAATTGCTGAACAGAACCAGTAGCAGAGGTTATATGATGAGCAGATATAAGAGCCATATTTGATGAGACCAAAAGGTTCTCATCACTAACCATCTTTTAATGGCACTTACACCCTGAATGGGTGTGTGGGGCTGCATGTTTCTAAGGGACTAATTTTTTGTCTTTCTAATAAAATGCCTCTCAAGACTGGCTTAAAACTGGTAGTGGTTTGGAAGTGTTTGATTGTCATGTCACTTTAGGTTATGATAAGGTGAGAAGCTGAATGTTTGGTTGCATCTCAGCAAGTTGGTGTGTTCAGACTCCCTACATCATTGAGGGGCCTCTCAGTCAAAATTGAAAAGTACCTAAGCACAGAGCCTTACAACCAGTCTGTTTACCAGAGAGATAAACTGTTAGCTTAGAGACAAATGGGCCAAATTGGAAAAAGCACTTAAAAATGTGTATGTATTCTCTATCAATGCAGTGCACAGGAACTGGGTCCCTTTTTAAATGGCTCAGACACCCGTGCTTAGCAACCTGCATGGAGTCAGAAGCACATCCACAGCGTAGCCAGGAACTGAAATTGGGAGCTCTGCCTGTCATTCAGCAACCTGCTAAGCAATATTCTCCTATCACTCCCATAACATCTCTTGTAGAGGAAGTAGAAGAAGGGCCTCATAATAAACCAAGTCTGTGAAAATTTTAGCTGACTTTCTGTTTCCATGAAATCAGCAGTGAGCATGATCTTGTAGTGATGCACAGAACAGGAATGAGCTACCACAGCCATACCTGTGTTTGATATGTGCACTAACACTGAATTGTTGACAAATAACAACATGGTAATGGATATCATGTGTGATGTAGAAATAAAGTCAACCCTGACTGTTGGGTTTTTCTTCCATTTGATGTTTGAACATGAGAACAAGAAGCCCATTATTTATAACAACAAATATTATATCCCAAAAGGAGAAATTATATTTTGAATTGACAGAATCCTGAAAGTGTAAATGTGGTTTCATAACAAAGTATATTTTCAGAAAGGAAAATGAGTTAATCAAAAGTAAGATGTCCTTGAAAAAGTTTTCCTTTTTTTTTTTTTTTAAAGCTTACTTGGAAATATTCTCAGCTCTCACGGTACAAAAGGAGCTAGCATATCTGTATATCCATATAACAGTAACTCAGCAGTTACACTGTTTAAAAATTACTTAAATAGATTTTATTATTGGTGTGATACAACCAGAATAGGACAAGCCAGGAACAATTAATTGTTTAGAACCTGGAAATAAAAATTAAAAATTTAAATTAAGGTTAGGAAATCTAAGTCTAAGGAAGTTTAATTTTCTGGGGAAAATTAAAAATGTTCTAAAAGCTTTCAGAAAGGCATTAATTCAGTGAAGGTCCCATTCAACAGGAGTTGATTTATGGTAGGAATCCGTATCTTACAAGTTGTTTATTATCAAGGGAATATTTCCAAAGGACTGATTTTTTTTTTTTAATGGACAGGGTAGTTAATGTGGAACCAAATAATTTGATGCATTAACTGTGGAACATAACAACAGAAAATAGCATTGCTTTAATTCAGTCGAAGCTAGAATATTCAACCATTCAGCCAATCCTACCATTTCATACAGTCAGACCACTGTGTCTTCACGTATTTCAGTTGCTCTTTCTGAGTTTCTAGGAGAATCATCTGTCC
Source organism: Trochalopteron elliotii (assembly GCA_024734555.1). Lineage (NCBI taxonomy): Eukaryota > Metazoa > Chordata > Aves > Passeriformes > Leiothrichidae > Trochalopteron > Trochalopteron elliotii. The sequence continues at coordinate 1,122,840 of JANPWX010019821.1, forward strand.
TTAATGAATGTCCTGCTCATTTAATGAATTTTTTTTAGTTTCTTGAGTGTTAAAATAGAGAGTAGAACTGGCCTAATTCAAAGTTGGTTGGTAGTTAATGTAGGCCTCCCTGTTCCTTAGGTAGGGTATGCCAAGTAAATGTTAAAGATTAGTTGGGACTTCAGAAACAGCATTTTTTGAGATTTTAGTTGAGGAATGTATTGTGTGGTACTCATTGTTGCTGGGGGAGAGGAGTTTGAACCATGAATCCACAGTTCTTCAAAGCTCCTCAAAGTGAATGTTACCAGATGGGATAAAAAAGAAACGATGGATTCTCCATGTTCAACGTCTTTAGACTGCCTTGTGGACATCTGAGAAACTGTTTCTAACTCTTTCATTTGTTTTTCTCAGGTTGGGGGTCACACCATGCTGCCCATTCGTTGGATGCCTCCAGAGAGTATAATGTACAGGAAGTTCACCACAGAAAGTGATGTCTGGAGCCTGGGGGTTGTATTATGGGAAATCTTTACTTATGGCAAACAGCCATGGTATCAGCTCTCAAACAATGAGGTGTGTGTAATATATTCTCAAATTGCATTGGGAAAGATGTTATGCTAATTATTGGTGTGGCTTCTCTGGAGAAGGGACGGCATCAAATTCATTTCTTAAAGGCTGACACTGATATACGGTATTTATTGTATTTTCATGAATCATATGGTTAAATTTCTTCTTTTTCACCCTTTTCTCCCCTGAGTGGATGGAAGGTGTAAAGTGGAACTAGAACAGTTGGAATTTAATTGTTTCCTTTGTATAGCATAATGTCTGCTCTGGGTAGACCTTGAGACAGTGAAAAGGACCTTAGCTATCTTCTGAAAAGACATGTCATACATGGTACTGTTTCAGAGTGGTTGTCCATAACCATGGAAAGATTAGATTGAAGTAATCAAGATATCTCTTGATTTCTAGTCACAAGTATGCTCCTTCCAGAGATTACCCACAGTGACAGTCATAAATTTGCAGAGGGTAGAGAGAAGAGGCACTGATGCTCTATGAGAAGGTTGAAATTTACTCTCTCTTTGAGGTGGAAGTTGGGTGGAGAGAGAAGTTATGGGAATGATTCCCAGCTCCAATTTCCTTATGTGTGGAGTGGACAATGTGGGTGAATTTAATGTGAGTGAAGTTATTGCTCTTTGATCACTTACATCACAGTGAATTTTCCAGATCACATACTGCTGCACATTCATCTGCCTATAAAATCAGTCCTTTCCAGAGATGGCTGCATGGCAGACACCAGCGAGGCTGCTATGGTTAAAGTTAACTCTTCCATGGATGAACTCAATGTAGCTGGCACAACTGTGATGATCCTTTGCTTGTGATTTCTCGTAGGTGATTGAGTGCATCACTCAGGGCCGAGTCCTGCAGCGACCTCGCACATGCCCAAAGGAAGTATATGACTTGATGCTGGGCTGTTGGCAACGGGAGCCTCACATGCGGCTCAACATCAAAGAAATCCACTCCCTCCTTCAGAATTTGGCCAAGGCATCTCCAGTCTACTTGGATATTTTAGGCTAAAGTCTCTTAGCATTTCTTCTTCTGGGCTGCGGGAATGAATGTGTTCAACTGCCGCTGAACTACATTAAAATGTATTCTTAACTTTGACAGTATTAATGACGAAGTTGTGGAGAAGCTTTCAAAGGGCAAGCAATGTGTGCTTCTCCACCTGTAGACACAGTATTGACTTTTTAGACATTACCAAGACGTATCTTCTCTCTTTCTCTCAGTTTCTATCTTTTTTTTCCTTCTCTCCTGTCTTTCTAATCAATTTGGCTTCTGCATTATTGTAACTCTGCATAGACAAAGGCCTTAAAAACCCAATCTGTTATATCAGCAGACTCTTCAGTTTGTCCACCACGACTAACAATGCCTTGTTGTATTCATGCCTTTGATGTGGATGAAAAAAAGGGAAAAATATATTTGACTAAAACTTTGTGATTTCTGCTGTATAGAAAACTGGGAGTTTCTATGGATTCACCTCATTTTTTTTTGCTTCAGCCTGTGGGTGGAAAAAGAAGACTGGTATTCTCTACATGAAGAATGTTCTTTGCAGAGATGAAGCCAGATAGAAAGAAGACACTCTTGTGTGATACACTATCTGGAGGAACTTGGGGAATCAAGTGGCATCCAACCCTATAAGAAAACAGTGAAGTGATTTGATGGAAGGCAAGAGGGTGTCTAGCTATTTCCCTGAAGAGTCTTTCTGAGAACTAAAGGGATTGTTTAAGAGGGTGCTTTGCAGCACCATTCATTGCCAGGATCAAATAAAACAAAAAAAGATGGTCCCTGCACTGCAAGCAATTGTATTACAACATGATAAACTAAACAGATGCCCTCTTTTGTCTTCTGGTAGGATATTGTCATGCCACTGGTGTAAAAATGTTCTCCAGGTAGTCTTTTTTAGTAAAGGCTGAAGCTAGATTTAGTTACATACAATATTAATCTCAAGATCACACGTTGAAACTGAGGATTTTGATAGGACAAACTATAAATGCTGAGGCAGGTGTATCTTATACTGTGCTTGTCCAGCAGCATATTCCTTCCTTCCTCAATCCTTTATTTTTTCTTTTTTTAACCGTGCAAGCAAAACTGTGCATGGTCTTTGTCGATTAATGCCCTTTGTGCAGAAAAAATCACTCATCTTGTAGTACACCCTAGTAGGCATAGCAAACTCATAATGATATAACCTATATTTCATTATAAGGGGCTAATGGACAACATTAGCCATGTTAAAATGCCTTTACAATGTTATAGATATTATAGGCTGATATAACATGAATAATCTAAAGCACGGAGATCACTGGTTATGTTTGAGACATAGCAGGGGATAAAGATCTCTAGAGAAAACAAATTACTCTGTGGTTATGGCTTGCTATTCAGAGTGCAAAGATTCTGAGCTCAGCGTCATTTTTGTATTGGTACTATTGCTGTCATAACCAACATACACACCTTATTAAATAATTTATTTTTGGTTGGATTGACATTGTATGTGTATAACATTTGCATGGCCACTGTGTTGATGACCGCTGCATGGGCATACATGTTGTTTTTCAAACTAGAAGTTGACAATTTGGAATTTAGAGCTAGGATTATTTTTAATATGAATTCTTACAACAAATGAAAACCTACCTTACCTATTCCTCAAGACTTCTGCCTCCCTCTGTGAGGGGGCGTTATTGCAAAAAAGTGATCTTTCTTTCCATTTTCTCTTTTTATTGTTTCTTATTGATATGAGCCAGATCAAAATAGTCCATCTTCGTGTTGGGGATATTTTATTTAATAAATTAAGCATTTTATTTTTATAAGTGTTCCCATAGCACATTTAATATATCATTTGCTCGCATGTATTATTTATTGAGGCACTTTAAGTTTTTCCTTCAGAAGCTTTTAGAGCTAGCTTATAAAAATTCTGAACATTTTCAGAAGAAAACAGTTCACTGGACACTGATGAAGTTTTACCCTTCTCAATGTCATTGAAAAGGCAGCATTACAAATAAACATGACAGTGTAACTATAAAGCCATACTCAGTATTTCTTTAATAAACTAGATGTTATTTCTTAACTGCTACTGAACTGGAAACACATAAAAAGCCAGAGGAAGATTCCTACAAAATGGGCCTTAAGATTTTATCTAGACTGTCTTGGAAGTTCTCACAGAAAACTAGAAAAAGACTGAGCATCCAGTGAAACCCATTCTCTTGAGAATATGAATGTTATATTTTAAAGGAATTTGAAATTGATCTTCAAAATAACATTGGTGGAAAAAACAGATATCAGAATCCTCTTACTGTGCAGTGGGAAGAGGGTGCAGTTGGTGGAGGGGGCTGCTAAGTTTCTACCTGTATATTCTGTCTTAGTTTCTTCTGAGGCATCTGAGATGATGCTTTTACTGTAAAAGAGGCTCCAGCCCAAAAGCAAGCAGTTGTGTTTTGCAAGCACTGAAAGAATGTATACCAAAAATAACCACAAGACCCTGAAAATGTACTTAGTGGCATCTTCTTTTTGATTTACTAGTGAGAATTTTAGAGTAATTTCAGAGAATAAATAATATTAAAATGCGTTGTGCAATAACATAGCAGTTTGTTAAATTTCTAAAGGACCAAATGTTCTACAGAGCCACCACCATAGATAACCTTGACCTATATCATTGATATTCTTGATAGTGCATAACATGTATAATCACAGTAGAAAAGCTGTAAACTGTAGCTATACATAGTTTGCATTTGTTCATTAAAAGGTGGGCAAGTGTAGCAGAGTGAGGAGAGAAGAGGAAGAAATATGTTCAAGTCACAGTGGAGGGTGAGTATATGTGCATATTCATCATGCTTGCACTGTCAGGTAAATCACGTACACTGAGTAAATATGACAATCAGGCTCATTTAAAAAATCTTTCTGGACTGTGCTATGAATTGACCCTATATATATATATAATATATGTGTGTTTGCGTATGGCATATATATATATACACACACACATAGCATATACATGTATGCCTATGTCTGTTGTATTTTACTTATATATGTGCAGACATGCATGCACATTATGTGTGGGCTGTGTGTATATGTATAAATTTACATACACCTATGTTACTACAAATTATGATTAGAGTGCTACTAATAAATTGATAACGTCTGCTGAGTAACCAAATTTTTTTCTTTTGATATTTCTTTTTCTATATTTGTAAGATTCAACTTTTCAACTGGTGTGCAGCAGAGGCAGTGCTAGAATGCCAGAGATCTAACAACGAGCACTTTTCTTTCCCAGATGGTTGCATAAAAACATTTCTTCCATTCCCATCTCACTTGTTGATTTCTCACAATGAAATTAACAAATAAGCTTCCAAGCTCAGAAAACGGTGTTTGTTTTACTGTCGTTTCTGGGTTTGTGCTACTGTTGTTTTATTGTTCTAGCATAACAGTGCAGCTCCATTAGCATTTTATACTTGCCTGCAGTAACAAAATAATTCCAAGAATGAGGTGGACTATTCACACTGCAACATGACTTGTAGAACAATGAGAACACTGACATTCAGGAGTAACAATAGTAGCATTCGTCGCACTCTATCCTTCACTCTCAATAGATCTGCAGAACTCAGAGCTGGCTATGGAGAAAGACACTTGTAAAGCAACAGCACCCCATGATGCCTGATGGAGTGTACACTTTTAAAAGGATTACATGCATTTTGACCTTTAAAACAACATATCTATATATTATCTACAGGTTAATAAGTAACTGCTTATTTTTTATCTTTTTGGTTTTTTGTCCTTGCTATTTTTTGTTGCTTTCTTTCCTGCTTTCTCTTTTCCTGTCTTTCCTCCTTCTTTCCTTCTCTTATATTTCTTTCTTTCTCTCTCTTTTTCCCTCTGTCTGTACTCTCCTCACCTTTATAAGAGATCGTGGTCGATGTAGACTTTTACAAAACACTTTTAAAAGAAATTCAATTACCCAAATGACTAAGATATAATGCATATGTGCTAGAACAAGTCCACATTTGGGTTGTTGTGGCCTGTAACTGAATTTCAAATACTGCTATAAAATGTTGGGGAGGGGAGCAGCGAGGGACTGGAGAGGAAGTTGGGATTTATAAAGAAAGATGAAGGTTTTGATAGCACAGAGAGTTGTATTTTCTTGTTGTGAGGGCTAGAATAAACCACTGCTGCTTGGAATAAGAGGTCCTTTAGAGCCTTAGTTTAAACACCTTTATTTGGGCAGGGTGAGGGGATGTGTTGTTCATCACAAATATGAAGCAAAAAAAGAAAAAAGTCTACATGTTGCAGGGAAAACACTGTGAAATTCACAATAGCAACCAAGTGACTATTTTGCCATCTTTTAAACATACGTCTCAGGAGAAGAAATGGGAAATGATGGATGTGTTATTTTTCCGACTATGCATTCTGCACAAGATCCGTGGGGATTTTTTGTTTGCTTGTAGAAGGTTCTGAGTGATGACTGGCTGATGTTTTATAAACACTGAATATTTGAGCAAGGATTATGGAAGCTGCTAGTAAGTGAGGCCATTGATTGGAATACGTGAGAAAACAGAATAAATCAAATCTATCCAGAGGCCTAATTCTTTCTTGCAGCTTATATGTATCTTTCTGTAACTTATAGAAAAACACCTAAGAATGTTTTATATACAAATAATTTAATTCAACATTTATGTTTAATTGAATCACCAATAGAGAGAGAATCAATTAGTTATGAAATATTTGTCCCAGCCCTTCTCTCCACCTATACTTTATGTATATATATTTCTAGATATCACTCTGTTTGTCACTTTAGGTAAAGAGGAAGATATCTACATACAAATATAAATCTCTATATTGTCACCAAATTGTGACCTGGTGTGTAGAGCTATCTTTCTCCGTTCTTTTTTCCTTTCTTATTTTTTTTAATTTATTTAATGTGATGTCTCCGTGGAAATATTTAGTGGTTCTTGTTTTGCAGTTTGTTACAAGTAGTCATTGCTTTAAAACTTTCATTGCATCTTGGCTGATTTCAAAGTGATGCCTAGGTATCAGTGTTAAAAGTTTTGTTTGTGAATCATGTGACCAGCTTCTCTCAACATGACATGAAAAGTCTCTTGTATTACAGTGTATTTAATAAAAATGATGTCTTACAATAAACAATGTCATCCAAAAGAAAGATAAAATGATTACTTTAAAACACTAAAAATTTCATGAAGCTGCATTTTGTTTTCTTTGTTTGAATGCCTTTGTTTACCTATGTTCTTTTTAGTATGAAATTAAGGAAAATTTGGTATGCTTAGAAGCATGGCAGGTTTGCACATTAAAACTATGAAGCAAAAACAGGTGCTGAACTCGTAGTTCATGGAAGAGTTGACCAAAATTAATAGGACAAAGGAATGGCCAATCTGATAGCAGACTCGGGGTTTTTTAATCTTTGTTATCCAAAGGAAGATACTATTTGAATTCTTGTTCATTTGGGCATCTGGCAGCAAACACCTGCTTATCTTCTAGCAGAAGCAGGCCTTCAGGTATTCTCTGGTACTTTCCTAAAAGTGTCCTCCAACTACAGCCCTGTTAAAAATGTAGTTTTTTCTTTTTAACTCATGTCAGTCTACTGTGAATGTACTGTGAACAACATATTCATAGCATTAAATCCAAGTCCTTAATTAAGATTCAGAATGTAGACGTTCAAAGGAAGGTTCAGCAACTGTACAACCCTCCACAATCTGTTGATCTCAGCCAAGCCCTTCAAGGTCAGAGTAAAACAATACAAGAGCCACTTTATGAATGTATGTGCTTCCTTCTGCCAAGAGACCTCTTCAAGGTTATATGACTGGCTATAAACATTCAAAAGGTCAAAGGATAATAATCCACTGAGAAGAAGCCTCAGTATGAAATCTTTCCAAAACTAAAAATATTAAAACACACAAAAAAAATTGTTGACAGTTCATGTTCATGCAGTGGCTTGGAAATGCCTTACTTTCTTTCATGGTAAAATCCTGATGTCTTCTGGATTTGGTGGGTATTTCTATGCCAAAATTAAATACCTCTCTGTGGGCAACTGGTTGTGATGAAATCTGTTTGGCAGCAGTGAGAGCTTTGGAAGCCCCCAACATTTATCACTGCTCTGCAGTCCCATCAGCATGGGCACAACAGTCTGTTCACACCCCACCCACATTCATTTTCCCCAGGGATTTTTAAGGCTAGGGGCATGTGTCTGCAGCAGGGACAGGACATTATCACTCCTCATGGTGGCTTTGCACCAAGGACACAAAGCCAGATGAGCCAGCAGGGCCCATGGAATGCCTCAGCAGTACGCTCAGATATTTTGCAGCATTGCAGCAGGCAGGCAGGTACCTCTCCTGTGCAGCCCAGCCTACCCAGGGCTACATTTTAAATTTCCTCTCCCCAGGAACCATCCTATTTATCCACAGAGTCCTGTTGTGCTTTTGAGCTCAATCCCAGACAGACCCTTGGGCAGGCAAGAAGTGTTGTAACACTTGCTCATCACTTGTTCATTTGAGGGAGAAGAGTTTTGTATGTTCTGCCTTTCCCACCTGGATGCATACAGCCCGGCAGCATGCACTATGTATCAGAGCAGAGGTTCAGTTTAAAAGCAGTGACTGGTGCCATTTTTGTTCCCTTCTGCTCGCTTCAACTGTAATGGTAAAAGTGTTAGTTCAAGCAGCACAAGAGGCTTGGGAAAGACTAATAATCTGATGAGCTCCTGAGGCTCCCAAAACACGTCAGACTTGGTAGCCTGTTTAAGGTCATTCGTGCACAGCTCAGCAATATCCTTCCATGGCTTCACCGGATCTGAAGACCTCTCAGGTCACCAGTGCCTGCCTCCTGCATAAAATCCAGAGGGTTGTGAAACTAATACTAAGCAGGTTAGCAAGGAATATGCAACACAAGTCCTGCACCTGCTACTGCTAGGTCTCAACAAATTTCCACAAGTGATTTTATAGTGAAGAAGTCTTTGTTAAATTATTAATATAACTTGAAAATCATCTTGATCACTGTATTGCTTTAAAGGTGATTCACAGTGCCTCTAGATTGTTCCCATTGGTATTTTTAATGGCTATAATAATTTACTTTTTAAATAGTGAGAAAGCTTATGTTTAAAAAAAAAAAAAAGACATGGCCCTATAAAGGACAAAAGAAAGAACAAAATCTTGGATCTGCACAGGACAGGGTAGGCTGACTCTGCTTAACCAGCTCCAGCTCCCAGATTTGCTTAACAAAGCAGCTTGTTAATATTTGCTATAAACCATTGGTTCTGGCAGGAAATATTTCATGCAAGAAAGAAAAGTATTTGAAGTAAACACCTGAAGAATTACGCAACTAATTTCTATGCTAAGAGCGCCATGGTTCAAGCTCTTGAGCATAGATTGACATGCACAACAGACATAGAATTTCTTCAGCAAATCATGGCTTTTGAGAGTTGGAAGATTTTAGGGTTTGGGTCTATTTTTATCAGTGATACAGTGAAAAATACTAGTAAAAAAGACCATAAGCAGAACAGTGGAGTGGAAAACAAATGTTTTACTTTCTTGAACTGATAATCACATCATGCAATTAAATTTATTGTAACAAGTAATAACAATTTGAACTAAAGAGGGTGTGCTGTTTCTGGCTAGGATCTGTATTAAATAGAATGCAAGGGAAAAACGGATAAGGAAGATCAGAGTAAGAATATAAAATGTGCTGTAAAAATTAGTCATGTAGCTTTGCTGTCCTCATGTCTGACCTTAAAGACAAATAAAACTGATACTTGGAAAATTATTTACACATATTTTGAGCACTTCCAACATGGAAGAAGATGTGTCTAGTCCTGTAAGTTCTTTGTTATGATACAATGACTGCTAGTGTCATGAAAAGTCCAGATCTGTCCCTATTATCCTGATTTTTGTCTTTTTTTTTTTTTTTTTCTGAAACTGTTAATTTAAATACATAAAAAGCAGTACTGCTATTCAGTGTGTTGCAACATGGGCAGATCTGGTTGCTGGTTCATTAATCTGAGCTCTCCAGTTATCTCAGTCAGGAACTGTTGGGAATGGCTAAGTAATTTATTGATGATTAGCAGGAATGGGAGTATTGATTCATACTGGTAGCCCCCAGGGTAGGCTCCTGTTCAGGGTAACCCAGGTCCTACTTTGGAAAGCTGAGGCTTCACGAGTAATGACAAGGCATTCACCACCTTCTGCTTCACAGTCTGAAACCAATTTACAACTGGTTAATAGCTTATCAAAGGGAAAAAATTTCCTCTCATGGCCACTTTTCTGTTGCCCTTCTACCCAATACTACCAGCCGTGGACCTGGGCAACATTTGAACTGAAGTTTTTTCTTCCCCAGCTTGTACTGGCAGGTCAGAACCTCCCAGTCTGGCAGAGGTGATCATCTTCACCCTTGAAGCAGACAGTTCTGAGCCAATTGGTTTTTGCACATGTAAGTGTCCTCTAATTTCTGAGCCCTGCAGGGACAGCAGGTGCTCTCAATATGTGTGAGGGCAGGTGAATTGTGTGTTTTGTCCATGGAAGAGAGAGGACAAAAGACATGGAAATGGGAGCTGGCATAGTCTACAAAGCTGGCAGAAGGTAAACTTGTAGTCTTCAGGCCCTAAGTAGTGCTGAGATGCCTGGGCTATCTACTAAGAAGCAACATGGGAACATCTCTTCCCAGCACAGTCGTGTCTTATGGCCATAAGATACATGAACAACACAGATGTTTCCCCCTCCCATCATGCCCTACCATGTGTCAGGGTTAGACCTGCTGCAAGCCCAGCTGCCCCCACAGAGGAGAGCACAGCCTTGGCCCTCAGCCTCATGTGGCTGTTGAGCACAGTCCTGGCAAACAAGATGTCCCTGTCCTTAAGTGTCTGAACAGATTTGGCTTGTGCATGTTCCCATCCTGATAAAGGTGATGGGCAGGATTCCTTTTCACTGGCAAACTCTGGGTAATGATAGGTCTCCCTTTTTTTTGCAGTGAATTGGGACAATCCCCTGGTATGCTTGTGGAGGTGGTGTGGTATCTCCAGCATGAGCAGGGTGCATGCGGTTGGGGTCAGCTTGAAGCCTGTAATACTACTTGACTCCTTCCAGCAGCTTCTGTATCAGCCCAGGACTGATACACTGGAGAAGAGGAAGAAGGCAGTACACTTCCACTGAGATGTGCAAAGGACTAAGTGTGCAATGGTCTTGATTTTACGTGAGTGGGAAAATACGTAAATCACTGTGATGGGAGGCTTCTGTCATTCTGTTCATCAAAAACACTGCACAGAGCTGCCCAAACTCCCATATTCATGTGTTACCATGGCATCAAACACCCAGTCACCAATGAAAGAGCTGCAGGGCTGCCTGTCTTGGTGTGCACAGACTGGTGCTTGTGATAAGGGGTGCATGACCTCAGGAGTACACCCTCAGTTTTTTGGTGAACATGCTGGCTGGGAGATGCCACTCATTGCCACTCAGGCAATTTGTTGTTGTTTGCTGTGCAGTGAGCTGATGACTGCCTTTGTCCCTGTGTCTTGGTCTTTGCTGTATTCTGGGTACCCCGTGCAGCTGCTTGAGGTCTGCTAGCAGTGAACTGTATGACTCCCAGATGAGTCAGGAGGGAACACCTTTCTGCAAGACATTGTCTAACTTCACCCTGGCATGGCAACTGATAAATCCTTCAGTAGCATAATGTAATACCTGTCCTGGTTTTGTTGCACCCATTAAATCTATGAACAAAGGGAGAACCAATATGGCTTGTCCTAGAGATGAATCATTCCTTGGAGAAACATCATGTTTGACTCAATTTCTTATCCTGGTGACCAGCTGGATGGCAGCAGCAGTATTTGCATCTGTGTGCCTCACCACTGTGGGGGAAAGACCTGCTCAGCTGGGTGTATTCTCATAACTCTTGCTGAGGCTGGTTTTGAGAGCCAGCCTACCAGCATAAGGAGAAATCTGCGGATGGGGCCCTGGCCAGAGTGGTGCCAGGTGGGCAGAGGAGGAGTCCTGCACTCCTCATGCAAGCCACTCCTTTTGCTGCAGCTGATCACTGTTTCTGAAACTATGGTTTTATTCACTGAGTGATTTTTTTTAAGCGCTTGAGTTAGTCTATTAAGAGCACCACTGACATCCCCAGCTCCTACAATTAACATTTCAAGAAAAATCACAGCCAGGAACAGCAAGCTTTAGGAGACAAAATAAGACAAACATATGAATCTTGTATCCCCTGCTCCCCTCTCCCACTTCAACCCAAAGTTCAGGGGGTTTGGCACAGAATTTGTCTTCCAGTTCCTCAAAGCAATTACACAAGAAATTCAAGAAATTCTCTGCAAATGATCCATTATAAACTCAGGTCATCTCTTTCTGCTTTGGATTTTTTTTTTTTTTTAACAGCTTTGTGATTTGGGAAATTATGTGGGCAAATGTCACTAGCATCAAGGTTTTTTAGCAACCCAGAATCTAAAGAGGCTTAGATAAGAGAAAGCAGATGAAAACTAAACATGGTCCCTTCAGTTCTGCAGAGGCCACCGAATAAATATGCACTTCACTTGGTTAAAATAACACCTATTGGCAGTAATTGTTGATGGGTTTTTTTGCCAGTGGGAGTCTAAACACTCTGGCAAGAGCTAGGTGATCCACAAGCTGTTACAGTGTGCTTTTGGCACATCTTGTGTTGTACAACCTCACAGATTTCCATACTAGAAAGCTATGAAGGGATCAGTAATGTTTGGAATATGAAAGAGATATTGCAGAATATGCACTTTTCCCAAGCTGTGCAAAATTCTATTGCACCATCACACACATTGCTTAGTGGTTATTTTTAGACTAGATTTGCTGTTAAACACTTATGTGAATGTGACTCAGAGCAGGGTCAAAAAATGGCTTTCCCAAGCCAGAATGGCACATAAGGCAAATTTGGCTGCCAGCTCTTTTTGGACAAAGTCAACATTTTCCTTAGAGAGACAGAAATACAGCCAATGGTCATGAATATTCTTGATTTCAGGTCTGTGGCACCAACAAACTACTCTAGCCTCAGCACAATTAGCAGCACACAGTGTCATTGAGGAGGGTAGAATCCAAACCAGGAGAGTGTGCACTGTGATGTGAGCAATGGGGATGTCTTTTGAGACCCTGCCAAGGCATAAAATACTGCGGCTGTTTTGCCTTCCAGAGGTCAAAACCCAGGGATCTCAGTGGAACATGTGTAATGCTAAAAGACTTGGAAGAAGATTAGATAATCTCATGCCGGACTAAGAAATTGAGTGGATCCAGCCTGAAGATCCCTAAAATTGACAGTTTCTAACAGTACCTTAAAATGTTAGCAAAGCTGTTGCATATAAACTGAAAACAACAGTGCTAGTGAAAGGCAGAAAAGTGCACCTGCTATTATACTGATCTTTCTGGCTTTGTGGTTACCTGCTCTATTACTGACAGCATTGAGTAACACTGCCACATTGAGGTAACTCTTCCATGCTGCTATTTCCCTTTTAAAACATACCAGTGATTAAATCTATGTGGGCAGCCAGCATCTTGGGAAATAATGCAGCATAAGTTTATTGTGTTTTACCTTAAAAGAGTCACTACCAACTGCCACCTTTCCTCCATTCTCACCTTGCAGCTGGAAATTCCCTGGTGAGCAGGACATTCAATGGAAGACCTACACATTACCTGTACAGTACCTGTACAATAAATACAATAGAATACCACTTATAATGCATTATTCTGCATTCATTGGGTGATAATTTGTGCAGAGGGCTGCAACTAACTCTTATTCATTCAACTGTTGGATAGTAATTCTTCAAATCAGAAATGTTCTGGGCTTGGGAAGGAACACAACTGACAAGTGATTAAAAAGGCAGGGGTTCAGTTGCCAAAATGGAGCCATTGATGAGGTAGCCATATATGAAGAGGCTGATACACCCATACTGGATGCTGGATCAGGCCCACACTCTCAGAGAAGTGCAGACTTTTACTAGGTTCTAAGCAGGCTGTGTTGTGTTTTGTTTTGTAGGAGATCATTATTGGTATACCCAGTTGCTGCCAGACCTCAGAAAGTCAGGATACATGGCCATAAGCCAAGCAGAGGGAGTTCAGTCGAGTTCCTTTCCTTGAGATGTGAGGCATCTCAAGATGTGATAAGACAACAAGAACCAGTGATATTTACTCAGTTGTGAGACTGAAACCAAGAGGATGTGTTTCACACCAAGGCATGGGTCTTCCTAGTTTGGGTTGGGCAGGTCACAGCTGAGCCAGGCTGTCAGAACAGCTCACAGCAAGTGTACATCTTTGCATATCTCCTAGATCAAACAAATAACTGTTCTGCCTCAGACTGGAGTACATGACACGGTGCAGATTTTTCCAGCCTGTTACTCCGCACTGGGAAGCCTTTGGATCCCATTCAGTTGTCTGCGACACACTGGGATTTTCACTACAGAAGTGTGCATACCAAGTTGTTCTGTTTTTTTGCTTAGTTGAACATTATATTTTTTTTTTCTTTTAAGGAATACTGTGTATCATGCTTCAGCACTTGTAGAGATTATGATAAACTGATGTCCTGGTTCAGTAGTTCGCTGATCTATTTCACTATGAGCAGGGAAGGAAGATCTGTAATAAATATCTATAATGGATATCTTTTTCCTCTCTCCAGAAATACGTGGTAAAAATTTCTTTGATGCAGTTGTTGAGACTTTCAAGAGGTGAATTATGTTCAGGTGCTCCAATGCCAGTCTGAATGATTTGGTTGAATGACCATGGGGGTTGTTGAACAAATTTTCCATTCATTTCCTCATTCCTTATTTAAACAACTGCTGTGATGAGCTAACACGCCCATATAAATGACATCCTGAAGCAATTTACCTGGCAGTACTTCTGAATCCAATTCTATTTGTTATCTGCACAGTGATTAGTATTTACTGTCGCATGTGGTGCCACTGAATGAGCTCACTGAGGCACTACCATAAGGACCTCTGCCTCTTGCCACTTCACTGATGCCTGCCATAGCAGTATGCTCAGGAAAAGATTGCCTACTCCTATGCTTATTCATCCCATTATTATTACTACTGTTTATACAGTTACCACTGGAGTTTGGTAGTTCTATCTCAATATAAAAAATTCTAAAAAAGTCTTAAATAAATAAGAATGAGAAAAAAAATTACCAGTGATGCAGTTTAATTCTGCCTCTTACATGCTGTTGTTAAAAATGCATTATTTCAGTGAAAAATAGATCGCTTCAATGCAGCTGTACAATAAAGCAAAAAGAAATTACAGCTATATGAAGTATAGCAAAATATAGACATACTTTGGGAACAAACAATAAATGGCTCAACAAAACAGAAGTGGCTTGTTCTAACTGCATGCAGAGAAGAAATGGACATAAAGGAACTCATGCTGCCTTTATAACATTTCATAACATGAGAGTTGATAGCGTGTGCTTAGTCTTCAAGAAAAGTGCACTATCCACTGGTCAGACAGTTCCTTAAGCTTTCATTTAAGTTAGTGGAAATCTTGCTGTGGCTTTCAGATGGTTCTTAATCTGGCTACTGTGCATAGAGTGCATTCACACACCCTAGGCCTGCAAAAACCTCCCAACAGATATAAGGTTTCTATCAAAAAGAAACACTGAGACACTCTAGATACAAATCTATGACTCTTCCTACATCTCAGATAATGTCTGTTTTACTGTTCAGTTGCTCATCATGCTCATCAGTTATGCCAGCACAAACAGAGGCAGGAACAGAGAAGAAACAGAAAATACTGAGTCCCTGAACAAACTCCTTAAATGTTGTATGTATCTCAAGTAGTACTGTAGAACAGGACACAATCCAAAGACAGGCCAAAAAATCCCGGTTATGGCAGCAGCAATCATGAAAGAAACGCTGCAGTAGCTACTGAAATACAGCCCTAAGTTTTCAGACTTCAGGAGGATAAAATGAAGAATTGACAAATCCCAAGTGATGTGGTGAAGGTGAATATTGCATGATTACATTTTTTCAGATGCAGGTGTTGAGAGAAACAGGAAATAGGACCATGCTCCAGAAGCAACAAAAGAAGATAACCCTCTGGAGTTTAGCTGTGTAACATTACCAAAGCTTCTTGTGGATAGCAGGAATGAAAATGGATTGGAGAGCTGCTGGATATATATATTGGAAAAAAAATCCACTGAAAAATTTTTGACAGTAAGACCATTACACTGGGGAGGTACCCCAGCAATTGGTTTACATCCCACATGAGGGTGGGAAAAGATTCTATCTATTATTGTGTGTTCCTCCTGTCCTTATCCTTTTCCAGACACCTGCTACAAGTGAGTCCTGGAGTTGGGATACTTTTGACCTGTCAGGGTACAAACACTCACCTGGTCATTTGACTGCAGACATGATTTTCAGCGGTACTATTGCTGACAATAAGAAATTCTCATGTATTTTGAAGTATGAACTGCAATGCTATTGATATTTTTTAACATCATTACTATCTAAAAATATTGCTTCTGAAGTGAAACTAGTTTCTTTAAAATCCATAGTTTTATTGATGAATGAAAAAGACCTGAGAATGAAATTTCATGTATTTCAAGCAAACTCAGTCTTATATAAAAAGGTCATCCAAATGGAGATTAAAGGGATTTAAATGGTCCATGTTCTTACTTCTTTGACGATTGAGTATTCTTTGAAATTTTCAATGGTTTTGGTCTAACTGTTTTTATATTTGCTACTTTTTTCCTCATATAAAACATGCTTAGGATTTACTGGAATCCCTAGTGAAAATGACTGCAACAATATGTAATGCACAAAGTACACAAAGTGACAGAAGAGAAATATTTGTGCTCAGTTATCATGTCGTCATTTTCTTTGAAATTACCCAATTGCTCTACTCCTATCCCCAAAGTGACTTTAAGAAAATCTTGATCAGGTGTTTGTTATAACAATGACAGGTTAAAGTCCTCAAGTTTTTTGAGGGAACTCAAGAATTATGGAACCACACTGAAGATGTAAATGGAACTAATTGTATAGTTCCCTATTAAAAGTCAGATGGGAAAAAAAAATGCTGCAGATTGTACAATCTCTGTTCAGGTTTCTTTTCTGCTTTGCTGTGGTCCCCAAAATCTCCCAGGTGAATATTTCTGCTCCAGATGGTATTGTCATGATCCTGCCAGTTTTCTTATACAGAAAGATGATCATGTCCCAAAACTTTCAAAACTGTAGATTATATGTGAGGAACTGGTTGCTAATGTACTGTATATGCCTTTATAAATCCCATCTCCATATGGGGGGAAAAGGAGAAAATGCTCCCTCTTCAGGGATGGGCAGGACATCTCAACACTATCTGCACTTTCACAATTTTAGCTACAACTGCAGTTTCTTTTAAACTCCTACATTTTTATTCATGTATTTTGTATGCCACTGTATGTTCGTCTTTAAACAAAAAGAAACAAAATACTGTCTTTCCCAAAAGCTTCTTAAGCCTGGGATAGAAAGAAATACATAAGCCACTAACTACAAAATTAAATTGTCATTTGAATTATTAAACAATTTATTTAGAGAAACAAGAAAGAAAGAGAACAAGTCCTAAAAAAAATCAACAAAGCTTGCTGCTGTTTGTTTCCACCATGCAGCACAAACCACAGTGCATAAACAAAATATTCATAATTATCTTTAAGAATAAAATCAAAGATTTAAAAAACCCACCAAGTAATAGAGAACAGCCACTTCACTGGTGTTTCTGGAGATGTTTTTTGGGTGCATTGGAAATGCACCCAAAAAAGGCTTACACTGAGAGTGGCTACTTTACTGGTGGGTGTGATCTCAGTGCATCACACAGAAACAAACACTATAGATGAATGAGCTAAGGTTTTAGTCTGTAGTGGATCCCAGACTGATTACTGGGGAATAATATAATCAATAAATAGCAGAAAACAGCAAGGACAAGTGTGTCTTATGCCACAGGAAACATTTTAAAATCACCTATTTATCAGAAATCATTTAAAGAATTGGATTGAGACAAATGTGTAGTAAATCCCACTAATCCTTCTGCAAAACATGTACCTTCTTTCAAAGTAAGATGGAGTCTTCATGTTCATGTAGCCTGAGATTTTGTCTTCAGAAACATTGTTGAACAAGAGCATTGCTTATTCTTGATGCTTTTGTGGTCTCCTCTACTTGTCTTTTACTTTGCTCACTTGTCGTAAGCTCTGAGTTTGGGAAGATAAATAAACAAAAAAACAGCACACGTAGAGTACATGATGAGTTAGATGAACTGGAGGATGTAGACTCAGAAGGTTGGAGATGTGACAGTCCGTCTCAGCAGGACATGGAGGATGAATCTGGCAGAAGGGGTGAAAAACCTTAGCAACCTGACATAAACCTACCTGTAATGTCAAAAATCAGGTTTCTGTGAAGAAACATTTGATTGTCTTAAGTGACTGGGAAGCTGCAGGATGTTTCACACTGTGCAGGTCACTTGTGCTCAAGCCAGCAAGGGATCAGAGTATCGGTAGATAACACTAACAAAGTCAATAAGACACAGGCATAAGGCAGCCTGTTTTTATGTTGCCTATTTTAGAAAACCACCATTCATCCTGTTAAGCTATTTATACAGTGACAATATTCTGAATAGAGAGATATTTATGCTAGGAGTTTCCTTATCTTATGCACTAAATAAACATTGCGTGCCACCTTAATTGTATTTAGCAGACAGCTAATTTATTCCCAGCTGACCTTGGGAAGCTATAATTCATCCCAGACATGTGAGAAATTGCCTCCTCTTTCTGTAAGGAGAACTCCATGTAGAAATACTGCAGTATACTGGGATATTTGCCATAAAAATCACTGACGAGTAATGAGCCCCATCCCAGGAAGGTTTGACATAAACATTTTGCTCTTAGTACAGTGACATAGTATTACAGTTCAGGACTGCATTGTCATTATAAACTGAAGCATAAGTAGATTCTTTTGTTATTCATACTAATTAATAGCCCTTATACTGTGTGGCAAAGGGACTAGAGAAAAATTATTAATAATTGGAATTAAAAGCTTTTCTAAATTCATGTATCCACAACACCTAAACCAAAAAAAATTATGACATACCTCTCAAACTATGAGCAGGACAACTCACCATTTGCATTTGACACACAAACCACATGTGGTTTGTATAGTATCATGTGGTCTGCAGATCATGTAGCTTCATCTCCCATAACTATCACCAGAAAATAAGGGGAGAAAGTTATAGAGGCAGAGTAACACCAGTAAAGCAGGGAGACAGGGATGTCATGCATGGCTGCACACCTGTTCTTAGAAAGCAATACAATGCAGGCATCTAGATCCAGCTGGCACATTGACACCCAGATTGTACAACATCTTTTGGTGCATCATTTGTCGAAGTAATCACAAAGCTTCTTACAATCTTTTCTGCTACACCCCAGAAGTTGTGCTGGGTTCCAAACATTGCTTTGCCCAAGTAAATGGGGAAAACAGAGGCAAAAGGTCTCCTGTAAAAAAAAAAAAAGCTATTTAAAATTTCATCATGCTAACTAATATTTCTCAGTTTTTACGAGAATAATAGTTAAGAACATTATTGTAAATACTATTGAAGTAAACTAAATTAAAATTGAAATGAAGAGAAAACATTTGTTGTCTCTGCAGCAAGTGAAAATTCCTGACTGAAAAATTTGGTACACCAAGAAAATCTTGTACTTCCCAAAGCAGTAATTGTATTTTTATCTTTATCTATTAGCTCCCTCTAATTAGTGCCAAAGCTATAGTGATCGGTGAAATCACCTTCAAGAGGACAGGTGGCCATCATTAAAATCTCTGTGCTTTGTTCACAGAATCTGAAAATCTCACAAAACAGACAAAGGGTAATACTAGATTAACGAAAGTAGTGAGGTTTGGTTGGTAATCTTAAAACTGCTCAATATATTACATAAATTCTTGCGAAGAGCTTAATTTTGTTTTAAGACAGTTTGAAATCGTTTTTCTCTGTTTTGGCCTTTTGTTTTCATTTCCTCCTAAGGGTGTAGGAACAGACTGCTGAGTTCATCTGCTTTATGTCAGTCAGAAATGTCTCTGTGCAGAGCAGAGGGAAAGAAATATTGCTAACAAAAAAATATCATTTAAGAAAAACAACAAAATTATTCTGAACATATGATAATTTCTTCTCAGTATTTGAAAACTAGTAAAACTACTGAAAATAAATAATTTAAAAGAGTAATTATATCCTTAGAGTAGATTGAATTTTCAGTTGCTTTTGTAAAATTCATAAGAAAAAATTTGCCTAATAACAAATTTTATGGAGATGCATAATTTTTCCAGAATTTTAATTTGCAACCAAAGAATTTCTTTTCTTCCTTAAATTTCCCCAAACTACTTCAGCTTGACTGAATGAAGAAGGACTAATAATGGACCAAGACTTTATAATGTTTATCAAAGCACATGACTATCATTTTTAAAAGGATTTGAGCATTAGTTAAATCACTGACACCTTCTGAAATTCAGTGCATTTCCCTGATTAGATTTTTAAAAATTATACTTTTTTGATGGCAAAGGATACATTTAAGGATGATTCTCTTTCTTCTAATGAAAATCTCATTGACATTTTAGAGTACAATTCAATTGCTACTGCACATCATTTGAAGTGTCTCAAAAACCTTAAAGACCATTAAAACCAACAGTTTTGCTTTCCTTCATAGATGCTTTCATAGTGTAGAGAAGATAGCAGAACAAAACTAGTTTTGGTTCTAGAAATTAGACCAGAAGTCTGTTGTCTCACCCTGACACAGTGCAGAGTGTGTGCCAAAGCCCTGGACCTTTCACTTTTGTATGTATAATGTGTTAATTTGTCCCAGGGAAGCCCCCAGGAGTATTTGCAATGAGCTGACTGGCCTGAAGTCAAACCTCAAATCAAATGAGACATTAGTAATCAAAAAGGTATTTAAGGATGTTTTTGCAGTTACATTTTATACCTATAAGTATTTTGGAACTGTGGTATGTCATATAATTGTATAACAAAATATTTTTCAGTCATTTATTTTAAAAAATAACCGGTTTGGTTTTTTTATTAAATTTAATTATTTTAAATTTTAATTGCAGTAAAATTTTGCGATTGTAAAAATTCGCCATGCATTTTACATGAGCACAGAAAACCATACAGTCATAAACACAAGTATGCAAATGCATAAGTACTATTTAAATCTCTGTGCTTCTTGTTATAATCAGCATGTACTTAGTATAATGGTATATGCAGGGTAAAGTATCCAGTTAATATTTTAAAATCAAATATAATTTGTCAACTATAAGAACAAATATGTGTGTATGTATGTGTTTCTACACAAATAAATACAAAACACTAGCAGTGATTTTTCTAGTCAGCAAATTGTATCAGCCTGTGATTTTGTATATAACTAAGTAAACTGCTTGCTCTCATGGAGGGCAAGAAGGGATAATTGTGCTAAATAATTAATTAACGGGATGAAAGTGTAACGGTGATATCTGAACAACAGGGCAGATTTTCAAGGTCTCATCTGGAAATAAACTGTACCAGTGCTTTTGCTGATTACATTTAGATATAATTTCCAATACATTAGAGAATTTACTATGCCCTTCAAGAGCTAGGAATGCATCAATTCAAGGCATTTAGTTTTGAAAGTATTTTAAATATTACCAAGGAGACAATTTTCTTCCTGTCTGTTGATGTCCTTTTGGCTCCAGTATTAAAATCATTACACGTTTTTTGTAACCATAAAACCATATCTGAATGCCTCATCCTTCATAAATGCAAGTTAAACTTCACTTGTGATTAAATTTGAATGAAAGGATATCACTAATTTCTACCAGACTTGATGGACATCTATCTTTGTTGAGATGCCTACAGAAATTGAATCCCTTAAGAAGTAAATTGCTCTACACAAAAATGCTAATAAATGGGAGAGCTTTGTGGGATGGAGAAGAAAAGGATGTTCCCCATGGCACAGAGCCCCTGCAGCGAGGTGTAGCCAGCTGCATGAACTAAACAGTGAGACTGTTTTTCAAATGGGAAATCCAGCTTTCAGGCCTCCATCTACCTAAAATAACTGGATTTAGGGTATTGTTCCACAGAGATTCAAAAGGGACTTGTGGCTTGTTCAGCATGGATCTGGAGCAGTGCTAAAGGCTCAGGCACATGTACGGCCCTGCAGATATGAGTACCAGATCACAGGCTTCCTAACAAACAGTCTAGAAAATAAGGCTCCTTGAAAGACACATCTTTCTGGGGACAAGCCCGCCAGGACACTGAAACCTGGAAGACTCCAGAAACAAAAATCCTGAAAACCAAGTCCTGTGCATCACTGTATTGTGCCACTCCTGACATGTATGGGACACCAGGTATGAACCATTTCTCAGGCACCTGCAGTGCTCCTGGCCCCGAAATTGTCCTGGATGCTGCTATAACAATGAAACTGGTGTGGAAAACTCATAGCCAACTCAAGTCTAAACTGGCAGCTAGCTCATTAGGGCAGCTATGAGAAACAATTTATGAAATTTAATGCCAGAAGGGACCATTAGATCATCTAGCCTGACCTCGTGTACATCACAGGCCATTACATTTCATCTGGTTATGACCATATCTTGCTCCATTAACTCTGTTTTATTTATGTGTGCTTTTCCACCAGGCTAGCTAGACCTTAAGTCAAGACAGGGAGGCAAATACTTGTCACTTTCCTTAGAACTGTGTCTAATAGTTCATCTTGGATCAAGCAAGGAAAGATGTGTCCTCAGTTTTCATCTAAATAGATTGAACATTTTCCCACATGATTACTTGTTGTGCCTTTATGCGTTGTATCAAAGACCATGAAAAAGCATTGCCTATTATCTTTCCATCTGCAGAGTATCTCTTGAGACGTTGTTTGTTTGTTTTTTTCTGAGTATTTCAAACTTTTTCTGTGAAGATAAGCCAAATTTATTCTGGTTTTGTTTGGAAAATAATCTACTTGTTTCAGTCCTAATATGAGTTTTGTCTTTCTTTGGGTTTTTTCAGCGATATTTTACACTGTGGAGAATTCTCCTAGAAGTCAGTTTTGTACTGTACAGAGACATAAAATTACCTTAATCTCCTCTCCTAATCACTTCTTCCTTTTTCATACACTCATTACTCTTATTAACTTTGTTATCACATCAGTGGAATTTCTCATGTTGAATTTCTTTCTGCATTGTGACCTCTAATGCTCATTCAGGGCCATTGAGCCCAAGTATATGTTTTCATGTACTCTCCTGCCTTCTTTGCTCCTGAGCATACAATCTAGCACTTATGTAAATCCAGGGCCTGTTGTATGGATTTTTTTTTTGTTTGTTTATCGCTTTACTCATTTCTGTAGTGAGTAAAGGATCAAACTCTTCAGTACACTCCCATAAGTGGTTTCTTTCAGCCTCAGGTACCAAAGGCTACCTGACCATCACATTAGAATTGAAAGTGCTAATGTACCATAAAGTAACCCTGGGGTCCCAGAATTAAAGGCATGTTTAATACTCGGTCCTGGGACCTTAAGAATTTGCATTTCAAAAGTTTAAAAATGGTCAAAAACATTAAGATCTTGCATGTTGTTGCCATTCTTAATTTTGAATCCTCCACATCTGTGAGATCACATTTTCTGTACTTTTTTCACTAAGCCTGAAAACATGAAAAGAAGAAAAAGACAATTGCTTATTCAAATTAAAATGTAAGATATTAAAAATGAAGCTCATATCCTATTGAATTGGATATTCTGATGGACTTACAGAAGTCAGCAGAACTGCAGAGAATTATAAAAATGCTTTCTTTTAAAAGATAGTATTTTTTCAAGTGAATTTAGCAAGTCTAACTTCATAAACAAGCAGTTAATGGGAGATAGGCATCAAGGGATTTCTTCGTTCATGTCAGTTTGCTCATCCTGAACATAAGGTCAGTGATCCTCCTTCTCTAAGACTACATCATATCTCCAAGAGATATTATGTTTTGCATTTATATTGGCCACAAAGTGAAATTAGCAAACCAAGTGAACATCATGTCCCTTGCTATAAGCATATTTCATTTAAATCCTCTTGTATATCCTGCCCTTTGCTTCACAGAGGTGTACTTCAACTTTTGAATGCGTCATTGGAAAACAAGAGATGGTGCACTGAAGCTGGGAAAATACCATACTTCATAAATCAAGGGGAAAATCTGGCCTTCATTATGGAAAACTCAGAGTCTGGAAATCCAGACTCCATTAGAGTCAATGAAAAACTCCCATTGACTTTACAGAGGTCACGCTTTGCTTTCTAAGGTGAGTATTGGAGAGATTAATCTGTGTCTCTCATATTTTCCTAGGTTATAGGCTCACCAGCCTCCAGTCTGCAAAGCAAAAAATTGAGACAAATCCAAATAATTGTCTTCTCTCAATCTCCAGCATCTCTCTTAGATACAAGCTGCACTGATACACTTGATAATAAATCCTGATGTTCAGCTAACTGACCACAGAGCAGTGATTCCTGAACGTTTTTAACTTCTATTTTGCAAGAAAAGTATCTTTTTCCCACTCACACCGAGCTTCTCTTTCACCTCTCTAAATGATGGGCCTGGAATGGAGGTTGTAGATACAGGGCAGCCTGCTTTCAGCCCTGACATGGAAGCTCATGGAGAAGCAGCAGTAGGAAAAGCAGCTTTAGTCTGTGATGGATGGATGCTTTCCTTAGCATATTGCTCC
Source organism: Trochalopteron elliotii (assembly GCA_024734555.1). NCBI lineage: Eukaryota > Metazoa > Chordata > Aves > Passeriformes > Leiothrichidae > Trochalopteron > Trochalopteron elliotii. The sequence continues at coordinate 1,147,023 of JANPWX010019821.1, forward strand.
CAGGGCACATCACCAGAGAAAATCATGATGCCAGGTGAAGGGATGGAATAAGAGTGACTAATGAATGTGCTGTCAGTTGAGTAGATGTGCTCTCTTTGAGTTAGAAAACACTACTACTACTAACACAATGCTTGTTCCTCTGAACATCCCATGGTTATATATGCTACTACTGCACATGTAGGCTGTTATCTCAAAGTTCTTTCAACCAAAAAAACTGCAAAAATCTTTACGTATGAAAAAAGGAAACTTCTGCTCCCCAAGCATCTCAAAGGTTTGTTTGGTGAAAAGCTTGAGTGCTGCAACAAGGAACTACCTCTGGATAGGGCATATGAGTGCTGATGCTGCCTCATTTCTGGCCACAGAGAAGTACTGTAGGAGCAGAGCACAATGGAGAAATGCTGCCCTTGGACCTGCTTCTGGTTCCCTGCAGTCTTTTGCCATGTTTGCGGCAAGATGGCTCATTGTTATACCTCCTGATGCCTCTCTATAGAAACCTGCTCAAGTGAAACACTATCTTAATAATTAATTCCCTTCTGGATCATCTTGTTTGGATTATTCTTTTTGATTTATCAAGGAGAAAATAACAAACCCAACCCCAACCCAACCAAAACATAAAGTGGCACAAGACACAACTCTTGTCAACTGGCATAAAATGACATTTCTCTTATGTTTTCAGCTGCCACTCAGAGAGACGGTGATGAGAAAGAACTCATAGTCTCCTCATGCTGAGCCAGGAATTAAATAGCATTCTTGATGCAGAAAGTCTGGCCTGAAATTCCATCTCAACAACATTCAGAGCTTGGATGAGAAATGAACACAAAGCTTGTAAAGTTCTTACTTGCATGAAGAGTCTGCATGTTCTTGGGATTTTGAAGTCCAAACTCTAAACAAAGCATTTTTATGTTCCAAGAAATGTTTCTTAATTTTCTTTTTCTTCAGCCAGCACTGCCTAACAAGATAGATATAACTTCAGAGGTCACTCTGGTTGATCCAGAAGTTAATGTCTGAAGTGCTACACAAAGCAGACCAGTGGCCAAATCTCCAGTTGGTACCAATCACTGATCCTCCATATATGTCAGCAGCTAATGGGTAGACATCAGCTTTATAGTCTGGTTACTGCTGTTTCCCTGGTCCTCTTTGCACAAGCCAAGTGGGTACTATCAGACATAGCAAAAAAGCACAGACATAGACTGAATTTTTTGTGGGTAGTTTTTCCCCTCAAGTTTTCTTGCTTGCAAGTGTTTAAACTCAAGCAGTGCTGTTCTCACGCAGCTTCAAAAAAACAATGTCTATTTTTAGCCTTTATCTATTGTTTACATTTTTATCCTCTGGGAGGGGAAATGTGATGGACGGTGATGTTCACCATCCAGGTCAAAGAGGTGGCAACCTGTGTAACCAATCTCTTGACCTCTGTACAAAATGTATATAAGTAATGGAGTCAGATAATAAAAGAAGAAGAGAAGCTTTCCCTTGACCTGCTGCATGCCTGCGTTGCTCCTCAGGTCACCTTGAAACAGATACAGGTAGTAGCTCTGTGGAGGAAAATTTAAAGGTAGACCAGGCAAAAGCCTTCATTTCTGTTGTCCAAAAGTGGAGCATGAGTGCTTTTCCCTCACTATACCTAACACTTAAAAGAGAACAAAGATTAATTCTAAACTGGCTCAGGCTCTACATATCTTGTTGGATCTGTCAGGGTCTCCTGGGATTCCCTAGCAGTTCCTGGAACCACTGCTGTCCATAGAAGCTTTATCTATGCTTACAAAGTGTTGCTCTAAGTTCAGCCTTTTCTAATCATTTGGATAAGGGATACACATAATGATTCTGCTTATAATGACTGAGAGCAGTTAATTGTGTGTTGTCATGAATGCTTGCTGCCCGTGTGGGCCCTTCCTTGGACACCACGAGTATGAGAGGTGTTTTTTGCATGGCTGTTTTGTACAAGGCTGGAGAGCATAAAAGGTAAGGAAAAAAACAGGCTGGTGGAAGGACATGGGGTGGCCATGACTTGTACATGTATGTGTGTATGTGCCTGCAAGCAGAGGGACACAGCTCAGGGCTGGGGGTTGCCTCCCCCAGTTAACCTTCTCCTCTCTCTGGCATCTCTAGAGTAAGCAAGGGGATATGAGAAAAACTGTCCCTGAGAGTCCTTGTGGATATTGAACTACTACCAGGAGCCCATTCGCAGTAGTGTTATTAATCTTCTCATAGACATTTATAGAATAAACCAAAACCATGCAAAAACAGCCAGTAGAGAGGGTTGAAGCACTGAAAGGTGGCCTATCTTTCAGAGCCCAGTGGGAAACCACAACTGCAGGGCTCTCCCAAGGAGCAAGTGACCTGTGATCCCTGCATGTCACTGGCTTACCAGCAAGACCAAGGTTAAAAAGTGAAAAGTGACCTGCAGAAAGACCTAGTCTTGCAAATGCCCCAGTTCATCCGGCTCAGGAAAACTCAAGGAGCCAGTCTGACCAAGCTTAGACAGGGAACCATTGGAAAGATTCAGTGGTGCGCACGAGGTCACATAAGTGTTGATTAGAGTTTTGATGGACTGCTCCTGATGCATTAATTATTTTTTGCCTTTGATATGAAATTCATCATGGAAGAAGAATTTTGCAGGGTGAAGACCCTATGAAGACTCTTTGTGAAGACCGTATGAAGGGTGTCCAGGAATTGTGTCATTAACTGGTGCTCTTATCTACCATCTGCACCTGATTTGTCTCTACAGTGTTTCTAAAATATTATTCACTAATGCTGTTGAAACATCGTGTGATTATTTAGCAGCTACTTAGGAAATCAGGAATTAACATGTAACATCATTAAGACACTTGTGTCGTCAACCTCTCTGGGCATGTCTCTGTCCTTGGGTGACTTGACTTCCGTCACACCATCACCAGCAGAACAAAACCTGTTGCCTCTAGTCTCACCTCAAAGACAGAAAAGAAATTTCAAATAATGTAAAGGAGGAAAAATCTCACTGTCCATCATATTGAAAATATTGGTGACATCCTCTAGGTTCATCAGAACTGGCAAAACCTGAGCTTTTAGTCTTTCTTGGTGTTGTGGGACATCTTCTCTATGTTTCTTTGACAGTGGGAGACATTACACTAGTTGATATTACCTAGGAGTATGGATATTTCACAGTGACAGAAAGAAACTTTTTGCTTACCTCACTGTCTCTGATGGTGTTTATTTCAGTTCCATGTAGAGTAGGATGGGCTCCTGCTTGATGAATCAAAATGCCCTCATATAGCAGTGGGTAGGTCTTCAGGATTGTGGTACTTGGGACATGCACAAAATAGCCAAAATGTAGCTGCACTTTGAAATGCACCATAAGAGAAGTGCATGGGACAGGTAAGCTACAGGTGCTCTAACTAGCAGGAGCAGCAAAATCTGTCCTAAGACCAAGGCAAACACTCAGAAAATGGCCTGTACTTATCTCCATCTTAGTCTTGCCACAAGCACTTTTGGACAACCCAAACAAGAAATATGAGTTTTCTGTTGTTCTATTGTGGGTTTAGACCTAATAATAGAAACACGATTTGAAATAAACAAAAGCTGACCCTAAAAGAATACTGAAGATATCATCAATCTGAAGACAGCAATCATCTCCTGTTTGCTTATACTGTGGTGCATACTCTAGCCCATATGTACTGCACAGATTATTAGACTCCTGTCTTTCTTGCTGAATATGAAAAGACTGTGCACACAAAGAGGACAGCAAACTAATTATCCAGAACACTGGTTTCCAAGATACAGTATATGAAGATTAATGTTTGCATTTTCCCTTAGAATGGGAGACAGTGACCTTAAATAAATTGCTCTGAATTGCAGTAATGAACAGTGAGAATAATCAGCTTCCTCTTTCATTTCTAGCCCTACTACATAATCTCCAGCTACGTAAGGAGATTTCCACAGCTGGAAGAATACAGCAACTATCTCTATGTCTATTATTATGTCTATATACTGAAGTTGGTCATCTAATCAATACAGCGATAAAGACTACTGCTGCACCTGTGCCTTCTGCTCTCCAAACCTAAGTTCTTCTCTTCTCCAGCACCAGCATCCCCGGGAGCTGAAGCAGCAGGGCTTGAAAACATCCATAGACCTTCCTCATGTTTTTTGACTCCTGGAGGCAATGGAGTGGGCAATGAGAGCTGCAAGAGGGGCAGTAGGCCAGTGGATAATAGGCTGGAGGGACTTTTTCCTTGAGAACCTGGTCTATATGCAGGCTGCCTCATGCTCACTAATTTTCACCTGCCCTAGGCAAGCAGATCAGGTTCACAGAGTCTGACGGGCATTAGGATGACAAAACCACCATGTGGTTTGATGATTGTCAATCATCAAGAATTAAATTCCCCAGTGTTTGCCCCCCATTAGTGATTGTCACTGCTGTCTTTTCAGTGTGTGAAGTTGTTATGCAGGCAAATAACTGAAGGTAATAAGGCCTGAAACTGGCAGAAAAGTAAGCAAAAGTAAAATTTTGAAAAGAAAAATAATTAAGCTGGCCTTGCTGTGACAAATAGTCACAAGAATAAGTGAGCTGTATTTTTGAAATATCTCTATAAACATAGACCCCCACACTCAATCATTTTTGTGATTTGCAGTTTGTTGCTGCTTTCATGCACACTAATAAGATATGACTGTACCTGAACTGCCCTAATGTTAAGAATTTCCTGGCTGCTGAAAAGCTGGTAAACATAGCTGTTATCATAACAGTCTCCTCAGCAGGCAGGACAGTGAGCATTAGCTGAGCAGCAGTTTTCCTATCACCCCTACCCAGAGAATATCTGGGAATGGCATGGATTACACACATGAGCAACTCGATCCTGGGCCAGGGAATTCAAAAGACATGACTCATGTCACCACATAATTCAGCAGTAGGCAAGGTCAAAGTCATCAGGACGCACTATAGTAACACTAAAATCAGGTGCCAAACCATGCATAAGACAATGTCAGCATATAATTTCAGAGTGCAGCCTGAAATAAAATTATTTTGAACCCTAGGTCCTCTTTGGAAAATTGCTCCAACAGTAGGTTTTCAAATTAGAAATTGCAATCTAGCACATTGTCTATAGTTATTGGGCCATCTTAGTGTTGCCTCAGAGAATGCCTGAATGGAGTGGAAGAATTTATGCTAACAATCATTTATAGCTACATTTTTGTCAGTATGAAGACAGAAAAGATCACAAGTAGCACATTGCTCATGAAGTAACTTTGCAGTTACCTTTTAGTTTAAATGGTTTTGGAATTGATCTGTGAGGTTTTTGCCTTGGTGATGTGTTGCTGGCATGAGTTGTGTGGGGGCATTTTGGTTTGATTTAATCTTTCCAACTGAAAGGTGTTCATTTATGACTTTTTACTGGTTCTTGACTTAAGTGTTTTGAGTGCCGTGATCTTTTCACAAAAAATTACAAGAAAGTGAAGCAACACCCTTTGTACTGTCACTTTTCAGACCTTGAAACTTAATGTTTCTAGAAGCTGCAGAGGTGACCAGTGTATGAAATTCAGTTAGAGTGTATTTCTCAAAGCATATATTAACAAGTCTTTCATGCGGTGTTATGATTCCAGAATTCTGATTTAGGAAACATCAGGTAAGCTTTAAGTTTCTATTATTCTCTCCTAATTTTTTCCTCTTTGTTATGAAGACATAGTGAAATAATATTCAGGATAAATAAAGTAAAATCATTGTTTCTTCTCCTTTTTTCACTCCTACTAAATGTCCAAGCTTTTAACCATAAACTAACTTGTAAGCTTCTACTCCAAAACTGTGAGTGCCTAAAGTCAACCTCTTGCCTGATAAGTTGGTGTATGAACATTTCATGGATTCACAGGACAAAAGAACTTTTATTTATGTGTGCATTGTCTAGCGCAGGTGAGCAAACAAGGTTTTCTAATATTGGATAGAGGACACTTAACAGTCCATGATAAACTTCTTAGAAATGTTCCAAACAGTTAATTAAAAACTTCATGTGTGGGAAAATTCAATGGTACACTGTTTCACTGGTAACCACCCTTGCTGGTAAAAAACTATAACTGATTTTTCCTTTTTTTCTCCCCCCCTTCAAGTTCCACTGCTGGATTTTTATCTGCTTGTCTCTTAGTAGTACAGTTACAGTATTATCTTAAATTCATGTGTAAGTCACAGTGGTGTGCTTGAATAAAAGAAGTGGAAAACACCAGTACTGGTATGTGTTTCTTCTTTGGGTTAGTTTATCCCCAATATAAAGTAATCACATAATTTCATGCAATTAATTCATTCTCATCTTCTCAGTTTCCAAAAATAGGTGTCTGCTTCTCAGCTGAAATGGTAGTTCTTATTGAAGTAAGAAGATTGCTTTGATCTTTCACTGCTTGAGCACAGTTGAGTCCAGAAAATTTTCCAACTAACTTGTCCAATTTATAACTGGTCAAAGAAGGTACATGCTAAATGTTTTTAAAGATAAATGGACCAATATTTAAAAAGCACTAAGAGCCTTTTCATTCAATATGTTCCCAGAACACTGTACTATTTCCAATTATCCTGCTTTTCTTCAAGCCTAGAAACAGCAAATGAAAAACAGATGTCACGTTCTATTGAAGGCTACTGATGGAATGGTAGCTGCTCCTGCTTTTTGGAAACTGTTTTAGAATTATTTCCCTCTCTTTCAGTTACCATGACAATATTTAGCCTAATCCCATGAGGTTTTTTCACATCTAAGAACACTGTGTAGGCAAGTGGAATTATCATTAAAATTAATCCTGTTCAGAACCGATAATGAATGTCTGAACTGTGCCCTTGTTTTCAAGTGTTGCATTCTTACTATCATTCCTTCAGGAAAGGTTATATGGAAAATACAAACCTTTAACTGCCTTTGGTTATGGTAAAATGTTCCCCGAATATAGTAGGTTGGGCATCATGTTGCTGTGAAAATACCCTTTTTGTGTTGATAATATTCTACTGTCCAACAAAAGGACAAAGTCACACTGCCAGACTTACCCTTATGAATGTGTAAAGATCACCCCTAAATTTATCAGGATATCAAAATCTTATTCAATGTATCCTGTGCTAAAAAAAATAAAATATTTGTTTTCTTTTAAAAACACCTCTCATCTGAAAGCATTAATTTGTACATATAAATACTAACACGTAGACCCCTGGCTATTGTACTTATAAGCCCCCTTCAGTCTCCTTCCCAAGCCTCTGTGGGCTGAATTGTAGGCTGTTTTAAAATATGCTTCTTCAAACCTCGTGCAAGACAGTTACTAATGAGGGGAAAAGGTATGTGCACTGAGTGGAATAATACCTATGGGAAATACATCCTTCTCAGTTTTCCTTTTGCATGCTAGCAAACAAAAATCAATTTTGATATTCGGGGTCATTTATACTTGTGGAAGTCATTGTGGGAATTCAGAGTAGCACAATCAGCATAAGCTTATTATAAAAACACATGTAACCCTAACACGATAGGTCTTCTGCTGGGGTTGCAGGTTTGATTGTTAAAAGTCATAGTGTTAATATAGTGCTTTCAGACTTATGTAAAACATTTGGTCTGATACCTTATTACATTTCAATTAAGAAATCAGAACAATCCAAAATCAACATAACCCACATTAATCATAGAATCATAGAATTCCTGAATGACAAAATGTTTTGGGTTGGAAGTGACCTTAAAGATCATGTAGTTCCAACCCACCCCCCACCCCCCCCCCCCCCCCCCCCCCCCCATACTGCAGGAACTTCTTTCACTAGACCAGGTTGCACAAAGCCCCATCCAGCTTGGCCTTAAATACTTACAGGGATGGGGCATCCACAGCTTCTCTAGGAAACTCTTTCCTATGCCTCACTACCACTACAGCAGAATTTTTGTCAAATATCTAATCAAAACCTATTATCTTTTAGTTTGTATCCATTCCCCCTTGTCCTGTCACTACATATTCTTGTAAAAAGTCTCTCTCCATCTTTCTTGTTTTCTCCAGGTACTGGAAGGTCACAATAACATCAACCCACAGCCTTCCCCACACTGGAAAAAATGGGGTTTTTTCTCACTGGAGTGTTTTTCCATCCTTCTAATTGTCTTAGTGACCCTCCTCTGGACTCATTCCAACAGTTCTATGTCTTTCTTATGCTGAGACCCCAGAGCTGGATGCAGGGTTCCAGGTGCAGGGCAGAATCCCCTTCCTGGCCCTGCTGCCCACAGTGCTCTGGATGCAGCCCGGGACACATTTGGCTTTCTGGGCTGGGAGTGCCCACGGCTGGGTCATGTCCAGCCTCTCATCCCCCAGCACCCCCAAGTCCTTCTGGGACTCTCAGCCCAAGGGCTGCTCTCCATCTGTGCTGCCCGTGCTGGTACCAGGGGTTGCCTTGACCCAGGTGTAATACCTTGCACTTGGTCTTGTTAAACCTCATCAGATTCCCATGGGCCCAGGTCTTGAGTTTGTCCAGGTCTCTCTGAATGGCATCCTGTCCTTCAGATGTGCCAACAGCACCACTCAGCTTGGTGTCATCTGCAAATTTGCTGAGGATGCACTTGATCCCTTTGTCTATGTCATTAATTAAGATATTAAATAACACAGGTCCCAGTACTGATCCCTGAGGGACCCCACATGACACTGATCTCCATCAGAACTCTGAGCCATTGACCACTACTCTCTGAATGCCCTTGCTGAAGCCATGCTGTCTTGAATCCTCTCCCTTTCCTCCATGTGCCTTACAGTTTCTAGGAGGAACTTTTCCATGATTCTCCCAGGCACAGAGACGATGACAGGTCAGTAGTTCTCAGAGTCCTCCTTTCTACTCTTTTTTAAGATGGGTATAATGTTTCCCCTTTTCCAGTTCCCTGGACTTCCATGACCTTTCAAATATCATGGACAGTGGCTTGGCAACAACATCTGTGGACACGATAGTTTCTGAGCTTGAGAAGAGCTAGCTCTTCTCAAGGGAAACTTTTCAACAGTTCTTTTTCCCAAAACAACCTTGTGTAAACAGCGTTCCTTTCCCAAAACAACAGGGGCTGTTTGCTGCATCTGTTACTTAGCCAATGAGAGAAGTCTCAGTTCTATGAACCAATGGCATGTCTTAGCACAGTATGTTATAAAAGGGCTGAATGAATTGTAGGTAAAGCCTTCTGATTTCTACTGCCTTCTGACTGGAGTCAAGCATCTTTGTTTTGTGTCCTATTGCAACAAACATCAACCAGTTCCCTCAGGATTTTGGAATGCTTCTCCTCAGGTCCTGTAGATTTAGGTACATCCAGGTTCCTCAAGTGGTCCACAATCTCATTTTTAACTAAAACTTTTTTTTTCTCCTCAGTCCCCATTCTGCTGTCCATCTACCTGGGAGGTGTGGGAAGAGAGGTTGCCATTAAAGACCGAGGTAAAAGTCTGTTGAATACCTCAGCCTTTTCCTCATCCTTTTTTCCCAGTTTCCTGGACTTGTTTATTTAGTAGTTCAGCTTCTTTGATCTTCCTTTTCAGGATAGCATAACTGTGGAAGCCCTTCTTACTACCTTTTTTGTAAAAAAAACCCCCAAAACAAAAACAAACTGGCTATTCTATCCATTAATGACTTGAAAGAAAAATTAAACTCTGTACCATCAGAGACACAGATGACATAAATGTTAGGGAGAGCTGAATAGTGTAGAAGACAATTACTGAGAGAGGGAGTGACCACAATCATTTTGTGCTCTTGTTCATATAAACAAATGCAATTTAATGAGCCAAATCCAAAGCCATAGACATAAAACTCATCACATGCCTACAGATGGGGACAGATCAGAGGAAGACTGTAGATCTGAAAAGTTTTCAACAACTGCAGCCGCTAAATGTTTCAGAGTTCATGTCTGAATCCCATGAAGTCACTCCTGGAATACTATGCCCAGCTTTGGAAAGGATCAGAGATGAGCTAATGGTGTGATCAAAAGGAGGAAAATCATGGTTTGGAAAAATAGCTCAGGGATTGTCATCTATTTACTGGACTAACAAGAAGATTAAAGATTGACGTGTTATGAAACCTCTGCCTACATGAGGAATGGACACGTGTGTTTGGCCTGTTGGAGAAAGGCATATGTGTCAATGCCTGGAAGCTAGAAGTGACCAAGGCAACTTCAAAAATTAAAAGCAAAATTAGAGCACTGTATGTAATTGACAGCACCAAAAGCATATGTGAAATGCTGCAGTAGATTCTTGATTGCTGACAAATTGAAGTAGCATTGAGATTAATTTTTAGAAGTTACATGCTAGTTCAAGCAAGATCTGATATAGGGTAGTGCTCTGATCCACATAACACAGGGAATAATAATTAAAGATTACAGTTCTGGCTACTTGGAACTTGTATAACCAAATCTATGAAATTTTGCCCTAAAGCAAACTATTAAAAAAACAACAAAAACAAATTTTTCTAAATAGTAACTTGGATTGTGAATTGGACTGGTATCTATGCATGTAAGGCAAAATCCAAACTTCTATCCTTCTATCTTGTGACACCTGAGAGATTCCATCTCCTCTCTGTACTCCAAAGATTGCATATGAGTATATCAGCTGCAGTAGACTTCCATCTATCACGAATGGGAACTGGAGGCCAAAAAGATTCTCACAGGCATTCCAGATGGCATTTAGTGAATATTCTTAGGCACCTAAATGCCTCTTAAAAGGTTAAACTTGAGTCTTCATCCCAGATGTAGTGCTTTGGAGCAGAAGAAACAGAGCAGTAGAGTTTGTTGGAAGACATTGCAACTACTTCTTCCTCTTTTTTGCATGTGTAACCTGGTGTGTTGTTGAGGCACTAACTGTTAAGTCCCTTCCATTTTCTATGAAAATTTAATGTATGGGATACATTCAGATCACTCAGATTTGCAAAGTACGATTCCCACTTCTTCTAATAAAGTAGATATATTGCACTGAATAGAGAATTTCCACATTTCAAAGAATATTTCAGATGGTATACTAATAGTTAGTTAATAATTTTAACTTTAAAAGTATTCCTAGGAATTTCCAGATTCATATCTGTTTGTTTTTGTGTCTTCTGAAGATGGTTTTGTATGATGTAGGAGGTACTCTTCCTTTCAATTGCTTGCACTAGAGCACCTCTTACACCACATGTCAGTAGACATTCTCCCTATTTTATGCATATATATCTATTCACACTTAGATTTAGACTTATATAAGTCCATGTGTATGTACATACAATGTTTCCATGTTATGCATTTTTATATATATTTATAGAAACACAAACATACACACGTACACCTATGTAATCTAAAACGGATGAGGAGTTTCTGACAATTCTTAAACCAGTGCAAATACACTCCCTTTTCCTTCCCACGCATTGATGAGCAATTTAAAAACGGATTTTCTACCAGAAATTTCTAGGAAAACAAATGGGCTGCAAGTTATAGCCTGAATATAAAAGTGGATGTTGTGTTCTGATGCTGTGGCACACCTGATCACAGTCCCAATGAGCACAGTAAGCTCGCATTTGTCTCTCTTACTTAGTACTAAAGCAGTGCTATATAATGTCCATGGGACAAAGATTGCCTCTCTAAAAAGGTGAACAAGTACTCAATAAATAAATTCCCTAAATAAAACAGGGACATCATGCAAGAGACCTTCCTATTTTAGTCAAAGAATACTCCATGTAATTGCAGGAAGGACTGCATTGTGTCTTCAAAAAATTGGTTGTTTCAAACAAGTTGATAGACCAGAATGGAAGGAGATAATGCAAATTAATTTCAGTCTTGATTTTATCTGCTCTAGTCACCTGTATATCTAAGATTTGAGACACATAGTATTTTGAAGTGAGAAAGTTTTTCTGTGCTTTCTTCCAAAATACAGTTATTCACTGGAGCTTGAAAATAAATTTTGAAAAGATCACCTGAGTATTACAGAATTTTCTTGAAGCTGGCAGCTTTCTGTCCTGGAATGAGATCTATATTTCAGAAAGGTATAGCATAGAATTTTCTTAGGGTGATACATTGCTTAATTCAGTTGCCTGACACAAAATATTCTTGCAGTGGCCCAAGGCATTTCACTGAGTTATGAGCCCACTTGTCATAAGTTATCAGTGACTTTAGTGAGTTTACTTAAGTTCAAAATCTGATTAGTGATTGACTACATTTGTTGCCTCAGGATGCACCATGTCTTCTAAAAGGGCTTGCTTACAAGGTCTGAAGCTACAGAAAATGTGATTTTTATGTTTTCTGATAACAGGAACACAAAGATATACCAGTATCAGGGAAAATACCTATCATAAAGGACAGTCTGGGTGACTATTTTTGGGTTGTTCTTGAGTTACACAAGTGGCTAATATCTGAAAAGTCATCATTGTGATAAGAAAGAATGTAACATTTATGAGACATTACACTTTTACTTCCATGTGTATATATGATATACATAGAGTATCCAGGCCTTTCCTATATATCTAATGGGGGTAAAAAAGGCAAAGAAAGATACAGGAATGAGAGTAGAAGGACAGAAGAATGATAGAAAAACGTATTATTCACAACTTTGTGATTTAATGTAAACGAAACTATGTCTCTTCTGTTCTAATCAAAACCACAACTTCCCAATGAGTACATATGCTCATGTAAGGGCATGTATATGTTCTGAAAATGCTAGCAAAAACTGGTGTATCACTCGATGAAAGCAACAAGTAGATGAAGCAGATCAGCCTCATCTATCATCAGTCCATTCAGCATAAAAACTCATTTCCTAGAAATAAGTCAGCTGACTTCATGGAGTTAAAAGACATATTTGTTAACCCCAGCTAGAGGGAATGTATAGGCTAGACACGTACTAGAACTTTAAGTATGTCTAACTCTTTGCCACCCTAGCAAACTGCAATGGTTTTAGCCAATTTCTGCCAAGGGCATGTCAAAGTCCTAATGACACTGAAGGAGACAAAACAACACACTTCAGAAGATGACCAATATCACTGCAATGGCCCATAGTTTCTGAAATTAGTTTTAATGTCCATGATCACTGTGAAATAGTCATAAAAAAGGAAGGAATGAGTACTTACTGAAAGAGGAGAAATTTAGGTTAAACATTAGGAAGAAATTTTTTACTGTGAGGATGTTGAGACATTGGAGCATGTTGTCCCGGACGTCCAAACCCTTGCAGTGTTCAAGGCCAGGTAGGATAAGACCTTGAGAAACATATTCTAGGGGAAGGAGTCTCTGCCCGTGGCAGGAGGGTCTGGGACTAGATGATCTTCAAGGTGTGCTGCCACCCCTTACCATTCTCTGATTCTATGATCCTATGATTTGATTTTTTTCCCTGAAAGGATTCAAGCAGATGCATTAGACTTTGTGGGATCTGTGCTATATCTTTTGCCCATCACGGACACACAGGGAGGTGGTTCGGTTTTGCTGTGGAGGCATCCTGAGGGAACTGACAGTGATGTGAACAAGTGAGGAAGGTTCCTGCTGCCCACACCAGCATCAGACCTGCCAGTTCTCTGCTCTGTCCAAAGATACTGACAGGGAATCAGCTGTTTCAGACTCTTTCATGGTGGGTTTTGTTCCTTCTCAGAGAAGAACAAGTATGTTTGGTTAAGGAAAACAAACAATCAATGTTGAGAACTTTTACTTCCAGCACTTTTCACTGAGCCATATTTAGAAGAAGAGAACTCTACCTTCATAGTGCTGACAACAGCTATTTAATCTAATTGTTGAAGACATAAAGCAATTTCCTGCCTGAGCACATTAACTGACATTCAAATTACATTACCATTTCACTCATCCTATGAGGAAAACAAGAAGAAAATGAAAATTTAAATTTGTCTGTTGACATCAAAAAAGCTGACTGCAAAATCTGAGAGGGACTCAGAAGAGCTTACAGAGTGTAAACTTGAATGTTGCTGCACTTATACTGCTGATTCTGGTTGTGTGAAATATTAGGGTTGGAATTAGGTCTGCAAAAAAGTAAAGGTTTGGAATGTCTAAAACAATTCTTGAATTTTTATTTCGTTCGTTAAGTAGCTCAAGCTGAAGGCAAAGAGGTGCTTTCCTGAACACAGCTGTAACATTTTCAAAGTGAGACGTTTCAATATTTCACTCTGGAACAATATTTGGTTTCAAAACTTAGCTAGCAATGGTATCTAAATAGCATTGAACTATCCAGAATTGATCTAAAGATCTAGTGTCAGATCAAGGAAAACCAGCTGTTAAATTCATGATCCTTTTTCTTAAAATATCTGTTTTTTGATTATTACTCCTGCAGTCAGTTGGTTGCTAACGTGCCACTTGACAATCACAGAAGTATGCAGCTGGGGAAATTTCCCTAACAAAATGGTGGAAGAAAATCTTGAGAGTTTTTGTAATGGTACACACGTGGTGGGAAGGACAGAGGCAGAAGAAGAGAGCCACAGGAAGTTTTATGCCAAATCCCTGAAGTTACAACTTTACACAGAAATGATCCAATGCCTCTCAATAAAAAGAGTGATGAGGCTTTCAAATGAAGACTTTCTTTTGCAAATCTGGTCTAAGAAGCACAAATATCTGCAGACATGATTTTTTAGCCTCATTTCTTCTGTGAGCGTCTTCATGCTCACAAAGAAAAAGATAACCCAACTTTCCCTTTTTAGATGCCATATAGTTATTGTTATGTCACCATAAACTGAACTACTGAAATGGTATTGTATGTGAATTAGCTACAGTGAAAAAAAGAAAATAATTTTAAGATTAAGCTTGAACTCTTCAGATTGCATATTTAGGGCTAAATGAAACTTTCAGATCAACTGTTGGTTCTCGCCCTGATCTTTATTTAAAGCAGGCTGGAGCCCAAGTTCTTATGTACTTCAAATGATGATTAGCAAAAACACTAAAGCACATTATAAGACAATAGAAGTGCAAAATACCTCCTGTTTAATAAGATCAAGAACTTCCAAAAAACCAAATTATGTTACATATCCTGTACATATCCATATTATGTTCAAGGGAAATATAGGGCAGGTTTTTTAGACCAGAATGTTAATGCATTGCTGTTCAAAGGCTTACTCACTCTGCAACTGTAGTCTGTCATTTATGGCTATCTCATAATTGTGTTAATTTATATTATTTGTAGAAAGAGCATGTTTGAAAGAATGATTGGTTTCTATTAACAAACATCACTGCTTTGCTATCTGGACACATTTGAAGAAATGTGATTACATTGTTGCTCTGAATATCAGATGTGTTACATGGTTTCTTGCGGGTTTTTTTTTCCTCTTACGAAACATTATTGATTCAAAATTTAAGTTCATTTTAGCTGCTTTTATGGGTTAGGGACTGACAAAGCTGATGAGATGAGACCAGATGCTGGGCATTTTTTACTGCCCAGTTTCTCTGAACCTTTCAGGTTTTGACACTCTTCTTTCTTTTGGGCTTCCAGGATTAGACACTACTGCTAATTTCAAATTTTTTTTCCAGATGTGACTGCTCCTTTACTAAGACTGAGCTAAAGTCCCTGACTTGTTTCACTTATAAACCCTAACTATGTTTATCATGGTTACCCTCAAAGGATTTAATCTGCTTACTCCCATGAGCATCACAATTTTTTAGAAGATTACTTTATCTAGACTCACACTTGAATCACACCATGTAAGAGAAATATTAGGACTGTGTAAGAAGCAAACTAAATCTCTCTAGTTCTGGAAAGTCAGTCAGACAGCCAAATCTTTCAAAGCAAGTAACAGAAAAATGCCAATGGCTTCCTTGAGTGCTCTTTCTGGACAACCCTGATCTTATTCCCACATGAGGTACACAATGTAACCCTGAACTCAGGAGCTGTATGGCAATTATAGACTGTTCTTCAGTCTGGAAAAGATTTCTGCCTTCACCAAATATCAGATATGAGTAGGAAAAATGGTGAGGTAAAATTGGACATGAATAATAGAGCTTCCTCTCATCTTTCATTAGAGACCAGTTAGCCCAGTGGTAAGCTTATAAGAGAATTTCCTTCACCTCCACTTTGTATTTACACCCATCCTACAGGATGGGATCTTGCTGTGCTAAGAACTTTGCAAAGCTATGGGAAACAAATGTTGTCACAGGAGGGAGGGAAGGTTGCAATCCACAGTGTACAGATATTTTCTGCTTATTGGTATGTGTGCAAAATCCTCAGTTTTGCAAACTGTCAGCAGTTTCCTTCCCTCATTAGTGGGTCTCCCCACTGATGTAGGGGGTGGGTAAGGAGAGCTGTGAAGGAGGTGAGCTCCTTCATGATGATGAGTGACATCCTCAGCATCGAAGTGGTGTTGGATTGTGCCACTGGAGCAGACAGAGCTCACAGTTCTGCAGGTGATAAAGTAGGGATGTCAAATTTGGAGTAGAAAGGGATTTGGGCAGGGACAAGATGGTGCAGGAGAAAAGGGCAGAGTCAGGAAGGGCTTTGGAGAGGAGGAAACCTGCTGGGAAGGATACCCATCTTGTTTTAATTTCCTGCATTATCAGTAAAGGGTGTATGCTGTCTCAGTTATATTTTTTAATCCTACTTGAGTTAAATTGAAGATTTGCCCTTCTGGTTGTACAATTAACATTTGAAGTACATATTGCTGTCTCAGGTAATTCCAAAAACAAAGACTCAAAAAGTTTTACTTTTTTGCCCCCTAAAGCAGAGATCTGACCTAGGATAATCTGTACTTTATGTACAAAATTAGGAGATCTGCAAGAGATTGAAGAAGTGCACCAGGAAAGTGGAAGTGAAAAACATGTAAGAATGGAGCCACTGGATACTTTTTTTCTGATGATGGGCTAAACCTGTAATATAGAAGGTATATTTGAAAGAAAGAACACATACCCACTCTGCCCCCCAACAAAAACAAACAAACAAACCAAAAAAATCCAAACAAAACCACATTTCAGGTAGATACTGAGGGTGTATATATATTTTTGTTTCAGTGGTATTGAAGTCTTACTGTGTGACAAAACAGAAGTGTCTTGCTGCTTCAGATAACTTTGGTGCTCTGTATATAGAAAAAGATGAATCTCTAAGGAAAAAGACACATTTCCAGGTGAAACATTGACATAACAGAAATTTGCTCACATCCCTTATTCCAGGAAGGTCTGATGAAAAACCCTGGTTGTCCCTGAGGGAATTGACTGTTACAAGTCTGAGGTGAAGCCATCCCACTGAGTATTTGAAAGCTGTTCATTGATAATCCATAGCATCTCTTTCTTTGTGTATAGCTGGTCTATAATAGCTGTTAATTATGCATTGTATCACGTGTTGCACTTAATTATGATATGTCATTGTTTTAGGCAATATTTCATTGTCAGAGATATTTATTAAAGGTCTGAGCTGATTTCATGTCACTTCCTGACTTTATTCAAGGAATAAATTTTTCCTGAAGTTATTGAAATATTTACATAATATATAAGAATCAGCACCTCTCTAATTCATTTGTGTATACAGATGGAGATCTGTCTTTCAAACTGAAATTTGAATTACGCAGCTAGTCCAAGACCTTGAATCGGCAGAAACTGATGACCTTTTATTTTCATAAAGGATAGTGTTATCAAAATAGGAAGAATTTGTCTGAAAGAACACTGTGTCTTTTATATTCCTTAGCCTCTCAGTTCTCATTGAACTGATAAAATGTTCCAGGAGCTCCATCTTCCTGGGTGTGTATGAAAACATACTGAAAATTAAAGAAAACTACAAGGTGCCTTAAGAGCAATAATTTGTTTTAGAAAGAGTCCAAGTGTAAGAAAAATGGCTATGAATATGAATTCTCTCCCTTTCTCTTCTTTCAAGAGATGATTAATAAAATGTTGGGTTACAAAATAAAATGTAATTGTGTTTGTTTATATGAGCTACCTTATTCTAAGAAAATGAGACTTTCTCAGAACTGGGGAAAAAATTACCCCATAGATGATGGGGTAATGGTACTCATTAATTAAAAAAAATACTAATAAATTGGATGGGAATGGTGAAGTTCAGATTCATTCAGGTGGAACAGCAGAGCAGATTACCCAATACACAGCATGCAGAGGCATTGCCTGATTCATTCAAAATCTGAACTACAATTATTTCAGGGGTTTTTTTCAGCAAAATTTTGTGAACACTCACACAGAACAGCTTGTCATTCTCTGGTAAGAAAAT
The DNA here is from genome assembly GCA_024734555.1 of Trochalopteron elliotii. Classification (NCBI taxonomy): domain Eukaryota; kingdom Metazoa; phylum Chordata; class Aves; order Passeriformes; family Leiothrichidae; genus Trochalopteron; species Trochalopteron elliotii. The sequence continues at coordinate 1,165,080 of JANPWX010019821.1, forward strand.
ATGTCAGTGCCACTTTTGGAAACAATCTCTGATATCTACTTATCATAAATGACAGACTGTAAGTACATTCTCTTCTCACTTATTTGAACTTAAAAAAAAAAAAATAACCCTATTACCTGTGGGTCAAACCTCAATGCCTGCAAAATATGCAGGGGATTACTTAAAGAATAGTACAATCATCAGACACAGTCAACAAATTTGTAGACTCACTAATGGAATTTCCTTTTTAAGTGAATTGTCATCTTTCAATGCAAGTGTTACATGTTTAGTGGATGAACAGGAGGTGGTGGACATAGTTTTTCTTGATATTAATAAGGCTTTTGATGCTGTTCTGCACAACATCCTTCTGGATAAGCTGTCCAGCTGAACAGGTACACTGTGTGCTGAGTGAAGGACTTGCTGAAGGACAGAGTTCAAAAGCCTGTTATACATGGAGCTACACCTGACTGCTGACCAGTCACCAGCCACCTTGTTCCTCAAGATTCAGTTGTAGGGGAAATTCCATTCAGCTTGTCTATCAATGGTCAGGATGCAGGAGTTTAATGCACCATTAGCAAGTTTGCTGACAATACCAAATCTGAAGGTATTTTTGACTCTTAAGGGAGAAGAGTCTTAAAGAGGGATCTGAAATATATTGGACCATTGGGTAACTATCAGTGCCAAGAAATTTAATGAGAACTAATACAGATTCTGCCCCTGGGATGCAGTAAAGCTGGGCACGAGTATGATCTGGGAGAGAAGTGTGTGTAGAGCAGCCCTGCAGAAAGGGATCTGGGGGTGCTGCTGGGCAGCAGCTCAGGGTGAGTCAGCAGTGTGTGCCCGGGCAGCCAGGAGGGCAAACCCCATCCCGGGCTGCATCAGACACAGCAGCACCAGCTGTGGTTGGGATCATCCTGCTGGATTCAGCCCTGCTGTGGCCTCACCCTGAGTCCTGTGTGCAGTGCTGGGCCCCACAGGTTGAGATGGGTGGGAAGGTCTTTGAATGGTCCAGAGGAGGAGAACAGAGCTGGTGGAAGGGCTGGAAGGCACATCCTGTGAGGAGCGGCTGAGGGCTCTGGGTTTGTCTGGTCTGGAGAGAAGGACACTCAGGGGTGACCTCATTGCTATTTACAGCTTCCTAGGGGGGACCTGGAGAAGGAGTGCTGGCCTCTTTTCCGTGGGATCCAGTGACCAGAATACGTGGGAATGGTTCAAACTGTGCCAGGGGAGGTTCTGACAGGATGTTAGGGAACACTTCTTTACCCATGCAGTGGCTAAACCCGCAACAGATTCCTTTTAGCAGGAGTCAAAACCTCAAGTCTGTGAGTGTTTAACAGGCACTTGGACAAAGTACTTAGTAATGTGCTTTAACTTTTGATTGGCCTTTAATTGGTCAGGCAGTTGGACTAGATCACTATTGTAGGTCTCTTCTAACTGAAATTCTTCTACTCTGTTGTATTTTACACTAAAAAGAAGGAGCTGAGATTCTAAGAAATACTTGCCTAACACACTAACTCTTATCCTCATTTGATCCCATACTTTGACAACTCCTGAATTTCAGCCCAAAATACTTAAACTGACTTGGAAAATTACTCTATTTCAACTGTACCATATGGTTTAGTGAAATCAATTTTCCCTGGCTTGCTTGTGTTTCATTCAGTGCCAGTCAAAAGAATGAAGTGGTTTTTCTGTTTCTGGCATGGAAGAGAAAATTCCAGTTAAAACTGAAGTAGAAAACAAGTATCTATAAATATTCTAAATCAAATAGTTCTCATTTTGTCTATGTTGTGATTTTTAAAATATATGCTGATTTATATTATAAAAGCAATTATGACTTCATTAAGTTTTTCATTAAGAAAGTGTATAAAACATATTTGTTATAAAATACATTTCCTTAATCACCAAAACCCCCTGCACATGGAGGGGCAGATTAAAAAACTGAACCATATTTAGAAAAAGAAGTAAGTATTTGAGTAACTATTAATTATTCTGGTGCAGATCAAAGTAAGTTTTTCTGAAGTAATCATTAATATATAACAGATACATAATTACAATATATGGAATTATCTAAAATATGTTAAGAGCTTCCGCTTTCTAAAATGAATGATCCCTCAACAGTGACTGAGGGAGGGATTCAGCAGTCTCTATAAGGTTCAGTTGTCTCAACCTGTTTCATTCATCCACACTGGAAGAAGCAAAGGATTATTTACCTTATTATTTCACTCCTCTGCTCTCAAATACCTGTTTAAATTGTGCTGTGGTCACTAGGCAATTTGCAAAATAATAATAAAATTGTTACATAAAATGAGTCCACTAGACCCTTAATATGCAATGTGCAGGTGTAAGTCATGGCTTACCTCTCTGTCTTCTCCCAAAGCACTGCATTGAGAGCACCACTGAATCGATGTCTCATCCAAAATCCATAGTCCAGACCATAAATGCCTTTTTCACACACAGAAAGATGTGTCATTCCTGTTCGTAGATATATGCCTGCGTTCACTTTACCAAAAAGAGAATGTTTGTCTTGACAATGGACAAATCTTCCTGAGGAACTGAGTTGTTCCCATAGGTCATTTGCTCTCATACTCATACTTTTTTTTTCTAAAATTTCCCTCCCTACTTTCAAGGGATGTTTTTCTCTTTCCACATCTCCTCCTGAGGATGCCTAGAAATCAGGCAAGTACTGAAAAAAAAGCTAGGAAAATGTTTGAAAAAGCTGTAAGAACCCAAGTGTTGGACAGTTTTAAGTAAAATGTTTATTTAAGGTGTTACTAGAACAAACTATCGTGTGCAAAGCAATTATGGGTGTAACTAGATTAAAACATCTTGCCTTTAGGATTCTTGTCTGATAATATATTTTAGTTCCATGCCAAGATAACTCAACCTTTATTTTCTGCTATGACTTTGGGGATTTTTTTTCTCTCTCCTCTAACCACTGCTACACGTCTCCACAAGATGTGGAAGGCTATGGACCTGAGGTTGGAGAGGTGGTTATGAGGGATCCTTGCAAGGAAGAATCACAAACTGTAAAACCCAGATCTGTTTCTCCTCCAAAAGATATGAGCAGAGAGAGTGGAAATTACCTTTCCTGTGACTATGAAATATTCATGAAGTGACAACCAATAAATATGACAGCATTTTGCCTCATGTTTTCTCAGGATGCATCCAGATAAGCTTTGGAAAATTGAGTGGAGGCAATTTGAGATATGCTACACTCCAGTGCTGACAGTTACCATGCTGCAACTAAGCAAGCAAAGATGGTAGTAACCACAGGTTTCTCAGCACTGAAGCTCACAGCCTGTTGTATTAATTTCAGGTGTCCTGTGTTTTGTTTTCCATATGTGACTTTCCAATGGGTACATTGAGAGGCCAACCCATGTGCTTTCAGTAAGGTTAATACAACCAAGTGAAAAGCAGATAGGAAACACAGAGCCCATCTCCATCTACTCTTACTGGTGAATTGATTTGCCTCTTGGAAATACTTAAGATTTTTGGACACCTTTTCTTCCCCTTTTTGCATTACTATTATGTATCTTATTATACAAAGAACACACTCTCTTTTATTTTTGAACTTTAACTTTGAACTGCATTCTTGGCCAGCAGGGCAGCCAGTGGTAATTGCGTCCAGTCTAATTATGTTTTGTATGGGATAATATTTCCTTTTATCAGTTCTGAATTTGCCACTTTTTTGATTTCTTTGAAAGCTTCATTGTCACACATCTTATGGGACAGGAGGGATAGGGGTTTCTGCTCTGCTTTCTCTTTAACAATTAATTATTTTTTAATGTTCTTGTCACATCTCCTCTTATTCACAGGCTTTGACAAATAAACAATCACAGGCTTTTAAATGTATTTCCCTAACCAGATCTCTCATGTGCTTAAATATTTTCATTGCCCCACTCTGACCCTTGTCTAATTCTGCAATATCCTTTGTGGGAGGGGATGCTGGGTGAAGTAGTTGAATACTAAATTATGCTCTGCCATCTACGTGTATTCCCTACCATAACACAAAGAGCAGAAGATGCTATGTTACAGAAATTTCATAAAAGGCCTAATGTGTCATAGTAGCCTAGGCAGGAATAATATAGGGATTATGGTCTATTTATTATAGAAATCTCCAATGATTGACTTTATTTTGTGAAGCGTCTGTATCTGGAAATGCTGTATGGAATAAATAGCAGAACAAAAGGTTTCTGTGGTAAATAATGGCAGTGAGATATAGCAGCTAAAGATAAATCTAAAAGAGTATTTAGACCCACAAATATATATAGTTCAAGAAAACTTTTGCTGCTTGTTACAATTTGCTATGTAACAGTTGGCTTTCAGTATTATGTATTTGCTTTTGCAAATTATTATAAATTGTAACAATTTTTGTAGCTATAGTGCAAATTGTAATTGGTTTTGTGGGTAGTATAACAAAAATTGTGTATGGAGTAAGGCTATTGCAAGATGTAAGTGTGCTTGCAAAAGATGTATCATAAGTTATGAGTGCTCTTGTAAAATGTATAACCAAGATAGCGGAGAACAAGATATCATAAAAGGAAAATACCAAGTCTAAAGTGGCATCCCAGACTGCCTCCCTGACAGACCCTCCCTCGGAGACTGTAGCTGTGGACTTATGCAATGCTGTGGCAACCTGAGGAGGAGTTGAGGTAAACTCGGGCTCGGAGAAAGGTGCAAAGTCATTTGAGGAAGTAATGCAACTGCAACAGTATAAAGTACTGTTCGCCAAAGAATTGGGTCTGCCTCTGGCTGTTGCCATGCATCCAGGGCTGTTAGTTTTGCTTTTTTGATCTGTCCCTTATTATCCTGTATTAAACTCTTAAAAATTTTTGAGGAGTGTGTTTCGTTGCTCACATTGCCATAGTTTGCTAAATGAGTCCATAATCTCAAAATATTTCAGCTGGGATGTGTGTTTGAAGCAAATTTCTTATTTGGCCTTGTTTACTGCCGTTTGGTTCTCATGGCAGGCACTGTCATCAAGCAGATGAGCAAAAAGACAAGACAGTCAGTAGCAGGTGTCTAGCCTAGAGGTTCAGCCCAGGCAATACAAAATGGAGCTCCCGCGATGTACATAATTCAGGCATCAGGTCCCCTGCATCCCACGCACTGCTCTGCAGACACAGACCTGTTTTACTCTACACCACCAGCTGGCCAATGCATTTAAGCAGCTGAGCCAAAGGCCTAAAACCTCTTACAATTACAGTCAATTTTTCCTTACATAAGTCTCCCACCACTGCCTCTACTAACAGGTGAAGAAATGTGCTGTTGAGACAGTTCCTGTCAGGAACCTCTCAATGCTTAGCGCCTGTATGCTGAAGAAGAAGAGATACCTGGGATGTGGATTAATCTGAGCTTGCTTAGCAAAAAGCTGGATTTCTGATGGAAAGGCCTCATACCATACAAGTAGAGTAGTGGTAATGGCTTTGTGGAGCACAAGGAGAGACAGGGACTTTTGGATATGGAGAGCACTGGACCTCCAAACACTGCTGGCAGGGAGAGCAGAGCCATATTATGACTGCATGTGTATCCCCAAGAAGTTATCCTTCCAAAAGCTCTGTCAGGTCCTCCCCGCACCCACACAACCACGTCAGAGATCTGCCTGTGCCCATATGACATCTGTGGTCTGTCCTCAAGGTGCTGCCCAGAGCCTCCCTGCAGCAGCAGGCATTGATAGGAGGCAATGACAAAAAATGGGGGGAAAAACAGCAAAGTGGGATTGTGCCTTTTGTGAACTTTTGCAAGTTATTGTTACTTCATCAGACTGAGAAGCTGAAAGGAAATCCCAGAGGAAATTAAGATTAGAGGAGAGGAGAGGAGACAAAGAACAGAGGTCAAGGGAAAATATCTGGGAATAATAGTAATGGAGACAATGTAGGAAAGGGATCAGCCCAGTTGCCTACAAACCCCATTGATTAGCAACACAGAAAAACTCCTTAGTGCTGTATCTTTTTCTCCAGACACAGAGGGCAATGGAAATACAATCATCTGTTTGCAAAGCAAAAGCATCAGAGGATAAAGATAGGGCACATATGGGAACATCTGCTCTTCCTGAAAGATAAGCTTGTAATAGAATGGGACCTAAGACAGAATCACAGGCATCAGTTTATCAGTCCTGCAGTAGAGAGGAACTAGAATTAAAGGCAGCAAAATGAAGGGAAAGAGAATGCAGTTAAAAATAACTATGAAATTGAGAGTGCTGCTTGTTTGAATAATCCATAGGAAATGTTTCTGTTTCTTCCTTTCTTGTATCAAATATTACAGCCAAATAGTTTTAAAAATTTCAGTAATTCTCACTACCAGTGGTGAAAACTGCAAGCTGTACTAAGTGTTTACGAAGTGAGCAAAGCTAACTGGATGAAATGAAAGAAAAATGTTGTACATAAATAGAAATATATTTGGGTAAAAAACATAAAGTAGGAATAGATATAAACATACAGAACAAATAGATATTGGATAAACAGAAATAGTTATAGTACATAAATAAATAGTTAGAGTGTGCTACAGACATGACTGCTATAGCTACAGGTGTACTGATATTTCTAGTTCCAACCTGTCAGACTCTCGTGCATCTATTCAGAAAAGGAAGGTCCCACATCAGTTCTTTTTGCAAGTCTCCTATAACTGCTTCCCTTGGAGGGTGTTCTCTAAGCCATTCTCTGTGGAGAATAGTCGTTGAATAGAGTAGAGGAAAAGCTGGAAAACTAGGCAAGATTGTAAAAGTAGGCAGCAACTACATACAAAAGTATAAACCAAGCTAGCACAGAGGGAGTAGGTAATTAAACCAAGGTGGTAGGAAAGAAAATACTCATTTCTGTCACAGCAAACACCAACATATTCCAAAACAAAGCAGGCTGTTTGAGAGAAATATTAATATGGTCTAATTTTTATTATGTACACAGCAAGTTCTTGAGGCACTCTCCGAGTGTCCTTTATATGTCATGGTTATGTACATAAGTCCCCATACAAAACATACACTGGTTTATTATATTTGAAAAGTTACTTTGATCCTCTGAATGAAAAGGTATAGGCTTGCATAGAGCAGTATTACTAGTTGAAGGGCCCTTTTGATTTAAATTTGGGCTAATTTTTTTTGCACAGGTAAGCATTGTGCAACATCATTCTCTTCCTAAATCTGATAGCACTGGACAGACATCTTCCAGTTTAGGTCTGACAGATGCATGCAAAAATAAGCACAAATCAACATGCACACAGACACACACAGACACATGTCCTCTACATGTATATGCAGCAGTTTGCAGGACTAGACCCAAAAAATGGAGTATAAGTGTTGATGCAAAGAGCAGCTGAAGGATGCTGTTTGCCATGCACAAGCTGCTAGGTCTCCCAAAATCCCAGAATGATGTCCACTTTCATTAAGTGACATCTCGTGGTAATTTCCTTATTTGCATATATGTTAGTTGGGCTTTTAATGGTTCACTTGCATATCTGAGATATAAACAACATTGACAAAGGGCTTTCAAAATGTTTTTCTTATACTATTACTGTTTTGAGATGATTGCACACCAAATGACAGCTCTGGCTTCAAAATTAACTAAGTTTGGTTGTACTAAAATGACACTCACATCCTTATTTAACAAGCGATCATATTTTTGCCATTTAAAATTTTCCTTTTGATCAGGAAAATGGTCTCAAAATTGCTCCCCTGATGTAACCATAAGAAATCTATACTGATGGCATTAGAACACAGTTATCAGCATCTTGTTCATCCCCATAAGTAATCAAACTTTTTGCAGTGATTTACCCTCAAATATTCTTTCTTGGTCAGAAATGCTAATCTCTGTACAGAACATAATCAGAGGACTTCTCATACATAATTGTCATTTAAAAGACTTCACACAACTAAGTGGGATGAAATTAAACTTACATAAAATTACATCCTCTAGGCTAGAGAGATCTCTCAGTCATGATCTTGCTTGATAGTAATCAACTGCCTGAGTTTACTGCAGGCAAGACATGGTTTGACTGCTTGAATTGTCATGTCCCTCAACAGAACTGGTCACAGGCAGTTTGTAAGAATCATGGTTTTGGTGAGTTTTTTTCCCTTAAATTCATGGTTCTGAAAATAAAAATATATTAAAATGAAAATATTTGCTCACTCAAGTGCACTCAGGCAAAACATGGTATCTGCTGCATGGGGCTGACCTGGGGAGTCAGTCCAAGGATGAGAAGTACCAGCTTTCATAATGGAATTATAGAAAATCTTGGGTTGGAAGAGACCTAAAAGATCACTCAGTTCCAACTCCTCTAACATGGGCAGGGTCACCTCCCAATAGACCAGGTTGCTCAGGGCCAAATCCAACCTGACCTTGAGCACTGCCAGGGAAAGGGCATCTGCAACTTCTCTGGTCAGTCTGTTCCTGTGCCTTACCACCCTCACAGTAAGTAATTTATTTCTAACTTCTAATCTAAGTCTATCTTCATTAAGTTTAAAACTTCCTCCTTGTCCTATCATTATTTGTTCATGCCCTCATTTTTAGGAGTTGTCTTTGAGTGCTGGCAGGCTGCTATGTGGTGTCTCCACAGCCTTCTCTTCTCCAGGATGAACAATCTCACCTCTCTCATCCTGTACACCCAAAAGTGGTGTTCCAGCCCTCTGATCATCTTCATGGCCCTTCTTTCTACGACTCTAATAGGCCTATGTCTGTCTTGTGCTCCAGACCTCAGACCTGGATATGTGGGATCTCACAACAGTAAATTATTTATGTTACTGATTTCCAGGATTCATTTTATAGTTCACTTTTTTAGATTTCACTTTGCAGAGACAGAGAAGGGTGTAAAGAGTTCCACATTTAAACTGTCATTGTCATGTCCTCAAGACTTTCATAAAAATTCAGAAACAACATCTGAAATTGCTCAGAAACAGACTATCATTATTCTTGCATAGTTGGTAATTTTCCTGCACTATTATTAAATTGTATTATATTAATGTAGTTGAATCAAAGGTATTGCAGTTGAACTTTGTAACACATTAACACTTTGCTTTACCGATCTCAAAAAACCAAAGCTTTCTACTAAGCCATGTGGCAGTGTCAAAGACAGATAAAGTTCTACTCAAAACAGTAAAAGCTTTAAAAAGAATTTAAGCACTTATCTCTACTCCTTCCAACTACTAGGCAAGCAGCTAGTAGTACCATTTAAAGAAAAAACAGCTTATTTTCTCCCTGTATCTTACCCCTTGCTCCACAATTTTTGTTGCAATGTGGTAAACTGTTAGAAAAGCCTGAAAAACAAGAAACTGTAGACTTCAAATCTAAATCATATTATCTCCGTGTATTCTGACCATATATTTAGGGTCTTGGTTTGATTACAGGGGTTTCTAGGAGTCTTCTTCAAGGTTTGGAACCTTTCCAATATACATTGGTGCATTTCAGTCTGTGGTTTGCACTTGAGATGTGATTAGGTTTTTTTTCATAAATGGCTTTATGAAATGTTTACATGTGGAGCACAAAATCCCTTATGTATGTTTTATGAGGGTTTCAGCATTAATGCAGTACAATGAGGGAAAAGCTTCTAATGTATTAACTTGAAATGCAAAGGAGTAGGGAAACTCACCCAAACCCTTAGGAAGAATGGACTTGTTACAGACAATTACAACAAAAGGTAGAATTATTGATTATGTTTATGTTTACTTCTGTACAACCACACCCCTGATTCATCCTAGCAGAAGGTACAGCAAATAAACAATAATGTCAATACTTTCCAATACATCTCCAAATCTAAACTGCAAATTTTCAATAATAAAGATTAAAAAATATATATCTTAGGTCTCCTATTTTCCTGGTCTATCTGGACTAGTAGCAGGCTTCATGATGAGCTTTGCAAGGTGTTCCCAGCTATGCAGACAAGTTGTGGGGCTGCCTAGAAAGTACAGTGTGACTTCCATAGTCAGTGACACAGTGTCTGAAGCAGTGAGCATGGTCAGAAGGATGGGCAGTCAATGACATTATTTTCACAGATACACTGGGAGACTGAACTCCCACAGAGGCATTTTCTTGCTTGTTTGTTATCTTTACATCTGACAAAGACTGTGTCTGTGCTAAAGCCAAATTTCTCTGGCTTTCTCCCCACTTCTTTTTTCTGTTTTGGCTCAGTAGGAAATTTAATTCACTTTTAGACACAGCACAACAGAGGGAGAGGGGAGTCTGCATTAACGTCTGAGGCATTTCATCTAAGTTGCCCCAAAATGCTTTAATAAGCATTATCTATGTGTGTACCTAAAAGTCTAAAATAGATTCCCTCTTCTTTGGAATCCAAGCCACACAGTGATTTTGTCTCATGACTGTTCGCCAGATGGGCTACAGCCCTGACAGGGCTGCCCAAGGAGCCAGACCTCTCAGGAAAAGCTTGGGCACTCCAACAATGAAAGGCAGGTGGCTCAGATGAGCTAAGAGTAAAATAAGAGATTAAAGTACTATTCCTTGCATGTTCTTATTTCTGTATAAGTCCTTGTCATGTAAGTGTAAAATTCAGTCTTACCTCTGAGATTTCAAAGTAATTAAGAGTGCACACATATGTGTAGTAAAACAGATTGAGTATGTCCTCCTTGGTGCACCAGATCACCTGGATTTATACAAAACTTGGAAAGAAATAAGTGAAGATTTGGCTAATGTTTCACACAAGATGAATTTCACTCCACTCACACAAATCATAAATAACAGGCTTTTATGGGATGGAGTGTAAGTGTCAAAGTGTGAAGCTGTAATGCTCTCCTGTCTAGTGCAAATGCCTCTTGCCCAATGTTTGAGAGGCAAAAGCAAGAGACAGAGTATCTGTTCATGAGCATCCATGTCTTTCCCCAGGTCTGCTGCTCAGGGCTTCAGGTGGAATGGGCAGTAAGGCTTCCATCTAGCCTCGAAGATGCACTGAAGATGATTCGTCTTGCTTTGCTCTAAGAGCTGACAGACTGAACACAAAATTGTTTGACCTCTCTTTTGAAGCAGAAATGGCTGATATAAAACTTCACCTGCTTGCATCTTTGCTTAAGGATTTTGGACAGTCTGCAGACACCTGCACCCTACAGCGGTTTATTCCAAAAGGGCTAGCTGTGTCACTGGTTATGTTCTGGGCTTTTCTGCCCAGAGGAGCACATTGAGCCTATAGATTATATAATCATTTAGTGCATATTTACATACACTTTCTGATCTGAGAAAAGACTAAAGTAAAACCAGAACTCCTGAGTTTTTGGGGTAGAGCTGTCTGTACCATTGCTGATATTGGTACTCAATATACTACTGAGCTAAAGCTCTGAGCCAAACATAAATCTGAGTTCTGGCATAATCTGAGTTCTGCATAATATAGTGTGTGTGTGTTCCCTTATCTATGCACTTAGTCCTGGAAAGAAACAATTTTTACACAATTTTTGTTTGCAAACACAAACTTCACACCATCCTTCTCCCTTTCCGTCTTTCTCTGATGTTTCTGCATACATGTAGATCCACATAGAAATGAAAGAAGACTCATTATGCATTCAATGAAATCCTTTAATTAAGCACAATCTCATTTAGGGAGGTCACACAAAAAATTTAGTGTTGGGAAGCAACCACTCCAGGGCTGATTTATGAAGAGTCTTTGAGCGCTAAGAGAGTTGGAGTCTGCCCACAGCAGTCTCAAGTCCCTCTTGGAAAGGCAGCATTAATTCCTGTTGTTACCTAGCATTGACAATGAAGCAAAAGAATTGAAATCAATGCCCTACCTTTGAGAATGTAGCACCAGTTGTAGATGCTGCCTCAGTTAGCACTTACCTTACCTGCGTATGCAGGCTGTGGTGGATAGATATGAGGGCTCTCTGGGAGCAGCAAAATCTATTGCTAAAGCATGAAGCAGAGAAAAACACAGGTGAAAAATGTGTTCCCCCTGGACAGCTGATGAATCAGGGAAAGGAAATCTGTAAGAATGGGGATCTTTTCATGAGTTCTAGGTGGTTTAGGAATGTGCGTGAGGCGGGGAATGGTCAGTTAATTCCCCACGTAGGTAGAGGCAGAATTGCTGTTGTTTTGGAGGGGAGTCCAGCACCCCACCACTGTGGAATCACCACAAGCTTATGAACTGCTTCCTGAATATCACACATTCCCTTTGTAGCCTTGACACACATTTGCTGTGTGATTCAAGAGCAGCCTTGCAGCACTCATAGACAAAGACAGGAAAATATGCCAGCTACCCTGAAGCTACATTTTGGGATCATTTATCAACAAGACATGTCCCCTAGTGCCCTAATATCATGGTTGAATTTGTTTGGCAACCTCATGGGAAAGTTTAAAACGTCTGGAATGCAGGTAAGTGAGGATTCCTATAGAAGATGCTGAGGAGCTTTATTTGGAGAAAGGTAATCAGCAGGAATCAGATGAGAAGGATAGAGTGTATAGGACTTCATAATGAAATGTATAAAGAGATACAGTTTCAACTGACAGAGATTTGCATTTGTATGAGATTGCTTGCATTTAGCCCAAAGAATTGTACAGCTCAGCATGTTTGTAGACCTTGATAACTCCCCCTGTTCACACGAGAGATTTCTTCTTTACTGACACCTTCATGTTTTTAGTGCAATGAGTCCAGTGCAAAACTCATGATTTTGCATGCAGTAGAAACATTGATTTTGAAATTATTGACAAGAGCAATGAAAGATAATGAACACTGACCACAACTTATGCTAGTGGAAACACATATATACCTTAAATTACTATAGGCATTTCCAACCTAGTGCTAGGAAAAACAATATTAATAGAAAAGGAGACAATGAATGGGGTCCCAATATTTGTCCTTCATTTGGAAATGATAATGGCACGTATTCTTTTATTTACAAGGCAGAAAATAGAAATACCATTGATTTGCTTGTGGTTTTCTCTGAGAGACTGGGTATCTAAAGCTCTTGTCACAGAAAAGAAAGCAAAGATGTCTGTAAAATTTTACTGAGGATATTGTTTACATCTTGCCTTCAACCAGAAATTGCATCAAAAAAGCATCTTTCATATAACACTTCCTTGGTCTCACTGAGCTAACTTGAGTAGATAATCTGAAAAAAAATCTCATTTTAATTAAGTCATGCAGGTTTAACAAAAACACATCCAAGACACACAGAATGGTATGGGTTGATAATTCTAGGAAGCAGAGGCTTCAAAAGCCCCAAGGGAATGTTAAGGTGTTAAACAGAAGTCTGTCTTGTCGTACCTTAATTCATCACAGGTATTATTCCGGAGGTGTTCTTACATGACATGAGCTCTGGCTTCATCAATAGCTCATTTAAGAGGGAAATGGACCCTGAAAATCTACCAGTCTTTTCCAGGGGAAAAGAATGGGGCAGGATGCACTTTTCAAGAAAATTGAGCTTTAATATGTGGCTCTGGGATTTGAGAGCTGAATTTTCCCTTTTGGTGTCCTTACTACCCTAAAGAGGTTAACAGAAGCACAAAGAAGCTGTTTCATCCCTGTGCTATGGTCATTTTACAACACCAAGCCCCTGACAATTCTCTGACCTTAAGAGAAACAAACCATAGATGTGGCAGGCTCTGGAAAGAGGAAGAACTAGAAAATTTCTTAATCTCCACTCATCACTACTTTTAGCAAGACTTGCCAAGCTCACGTGCCTAAAGGGAATACTAAAGTGGCTTGGGCACAAAAAGAGCTTGCTGAGAGGAAGCAAGTAAAATCTCAGATGAAGGACAGGACTAACCAAAGTGACAGGGTACACATCTACCTACTTATTATCTCTAAATAAAACACAGAATTACATATCAGAATAAAACTCTACTCTTGCTAAATAAAATACAGAACTGTATCTCTCAGAATCATGTGACAGGAGTTTACAGTCAATACACACATCCTAGTCATTGTAACTTGCCTTAGTAAATCTGTATCTATATACATGCTTTTCACTTGTAACAGTTTATAAAGAAATACCATAAAGAACTGTATCACAAAATAATTCTCCATTTATAAAAGTCCTAACAATTCTTTTCCTCGTGTCTTTTAGTCCTTTGTTTTCTAGGATCAGTGCTTTTTTAATCTAACAATACTAAGAACATTCAGCAGAAGCTTAATCTGTACTCACACTATATTTCTCCAAATTCATATGCCGGTAATTTAAAAACACTCTCTTTTACAGAAGAGTGAAAGTTTTCTATGACCTACACTGTATTTTCCCCATATTTCAGTCTGACCAATTTTAGTGAGGGTACAAAAATAACTTTTTTCATGCCTAACAGTAATTCAGATCATCAAAACAAGGAGGCTGGGATGTGAAAGGAATCCAAAAGAACTGTACATCCAGCTCCCAAGTGCTAAGAAGAAAAATGCATAGCTTCTCTCCCTTTCCATGAGATCATAGCTTTATATTCCAAACTGTCTATGTGTGTTAAAAAATAGACCTGAAGAAGCTCTCAAGAAGACAGCTTGTACATGCACTTGACCCAAAGCAGGATCAGCACTCTTTCTTATCTAATCTTAAACATTCATGGTTGGGCAAAGACAATGAAACATTTTCATGGAGTTGATGCCACTCTGTCACTTCAGACAGAGAAAAACAGGAGGCTTTACAGGACTATTTAGTATTTTTAAAGACTTATCATGGTCCTGCATTCACCCTATCTCTTTTGAAGCTAAAAAAGTCTCAATTTCTTTCAAGTTCTCACATTTCGAATTTTTTTTTAAGCTCTGAACATTTTTTTTCCTCCTGTTGCCTCATTTTAATTAGTCCACAGCTTTCTGGAAGTGTCATGTGCAAATGAGACACAGTACCCTGATTAAAGCTGTGTGGAATAGAAGAATTGTTTCATACGTTTTGCCTTAGGTCTACAAAAACTCTTTTTTATGATGTCTGCCTTGCTCAAAACAGCACAGCATTTCTGACTCACATTTGGCTTCCTATCCACCCTAACACCTATACCATTTCTGCTATACTACCTGGCTGTTACATCTCTCTCCTGTGTCTGTGAGGCTGCCTTGCACTCTTCTACACTCCAGCCTCTCTTTTTATAGAATTAATTTCTTCAGATTATACAGGTTGGGTTTTTTTGTTTGTTTGTTTGGGGGTTTTGTTTGTTTGTTTGGTTTGGTTTGTTTTGTGTTCTGTTTTTTGTTTTATTTTGGTTTTGGTTGGGCTTTTTTTGGTTTGGTTTTGGTTTTGGTTTGGTTTGGTTTTTATCCTTCTTCTATTTTCTTCCTTTCCCTGCCTTCTATTTGGTAACAGTGCCTCCTCGTTGCATTTTGCAAGTTTTTTGATATGTTTTCTCTTCAAGCATGTTGATCATTAATTACAAATCTGTCATATAAGGTAAATCCTCTGTGGTACTTCATGCAGTACAACCTTACAGTCTGATAACAAATCAGTGGTAACAGCTATCTGTCTCTTAATACTCAGCTTGGGCTCATTGTAGAGAATTATTGTTTTTTCTTATTTGAATGAGTGGTAAGTTTGGAATTTAAAAAAAAAAGGGGGGGGAAATATGCGACCATAACTCAAAGATTAGGTAAGATCCAAAGAAATCAAAATAAGAGACTGTTTTCTTTGTCTTGTCAGTACTTGCAGTAACGTATGGCTTCAAGTCTTCTCAACATTGTCTCCTCCAAGTAGAAAATGTAACACATCTTCACCTAAGTATTTTTAGATTATGACAGTGAAATTTCTACAACTCTCTAAGGACTTGTTTTTTCTCTAATACAGGTGCAAATACTAACATTCAGCATCTGCTGTTGGCAAACACCAGTTCAAAACATCTGTCTGGGGACACAGAAAACCCTCTGATCTGTCTCAAGTCTTTGACTTAGCAATGAGTGTGATGTTCAGTGCCTGGTTTCCTCAGGCAGAAAATGAGCTTTGGCCTCATACAAGGAGAATAGAATGGGAAGGTGAAGTTCAGTCTAGTTCTACTCCCATGGCTCCAGGGCCCACGTTGCCCAGTCTTCTGGGCAGTCTCTCACAGATGGGCTTCTCGTCACATTTTCTTTAGTTTTGTTCACCTTGCTGCTGATAATGTCATTATTTAGGTACATTTTTTCAATGAAGATCCAAGTGGCAGTTTCAGACTCATAAAGTAGCTGTCTAAGCTCAAAAGGTATAATTTAAGAAGTAACTGCATATTCTTGCTCCAATTCAGTCAGGATGTACCATGATGAATCAGAGATTATTATTTCAACTTTCATTGTATTTGTGATTTTTGAGAGAAATTTAGTACATAAATGCATCGGGTAAACACATGCAGCTGACATAATAGCACAGATGTAGGCTTGTGCTGCACTTTTCTGTCAATTCTTTGTAGGTGCTGAACATGCAAATTATAGTCTCAGCATTTTTTTGTCACAAGGGAGTCAGTGATGTTGTATTCAGAGACACAGAGTCATACCACAGACCCATTTCAAAAGGCTCCTTTCTGCAAGTTCACTCTCAGATTGTGGCTGTCAGTCAGCAGGGTGACATCTACACGATTGCCAGGAGCCCCTTTTTCATCCCTCAGAGCACCTTCTCTACAGCCACTTTCAAACTATGTCTCTGGTTCACATCCCATAGGGAAGGTGCAGGCACCTATTTAATTGCTCACATTTTTCTTCTGTGAAGAGAGGAGGAATTGTTTTAAAACACTTGTGAAACTGCCAGTATTTTTCCCAGGTCAAGGTTTCTTGGAGCATTTATTCCTCTGTCTTGTTTGGACTTCATTTCAGATTGAATGTGTCCTGGGGTGACAAACATCTCAGATTTTTGTTTGGGATTTTGATTGTTTGTTGCTCAGGGTTTTTGTTGTTTAGGGTGTCTTTCATTTCCAGAAAGTAACCAGTGTGCTTCAGGAAAGAGGCACTATCATCAGGCCATGGATGGCTGCAAGTTACAGTCAGACAAGAACTGCAATCCAAGGAAAGAGGGTACAGAGACACCATTTTTTTTCCTTATCTTTTCCACAAAAAACAGGTACAATGACTCAAGATCACAGTTCAAAATTATATTAAGTCAGACTGCAATTATAGAAATTTTTAGCAGTGCTGGAGTTCCATTAGAGCTACATAAGGACTATGAAGAATGTAAAAACAAGATTTTGATGCTGTCAGACAGTTTTCTCTTTTTAGAACTCTGATCTTCTAATGGCTCAGTTTGTTACTCATGGTAGAATTTCCCAAATTATGTTTGCCATTTTTCAGTCAATACACAATTTTCTTGCAGACTGCAGAAATGAGTATTTCAATAAGGAATTGAGTAAGGGTTAGAATAACTATTTTTCTCAAGGAAGACTTGTGCATAGTGTTACATAAAATGTAAAATTATGTTATGACACCCTCAAGAAATCCACATGCTTTCTGGGGGACAGCATCATTGTCATTGAGGCATAACCACTAGATAAACCATTTCTGAAATACTGACATCAAATTGAAATTGAGGAAAGGCTCTGCTACGGAAATATTTTATTACTGCTCCCTGAAAACAGAAACACAAAGTTCTCTTTTGATAGTCTGTTATATAATATTCTTTCAAAATCTTTGAAGTAGAATAGGTCATTTTCATTTTTAAGTCTGCATACTCTCTAAAGAGCACACAGGAAACACCATACTACAAAAAATCTGTACATTTGCTTATAAAACTTTTCAGAAACTACACTTTGGAGGCTCACACTGTCTCATGTAAGCCTGGCAGGAAATTAGAAAGAAATCTGTAATCACTCCAAACCATGCCAACATTTCAAGATTGATTTCATTAGGTAATCCCCTGTAACTCTTGACTAAAAATTTTGGCCCTCCTGTAATTTAGGCTGGCACCACAGAGGTCTGTCCTTCTGTGGTCAGCATTCTAGAAAGAACTGAGACACATCTTAACCCATAGCCACTTCCACTGCATTGACTTTTGTCTAAATATTTTTGAGGCAACCCACTCGATATTTTATCTGTAATTTATCTGAAACTCTACATGGCAGACGCTGCATGCTCTGTTCAGGGTCTCCTCCATTTTGTGCTCACCTTACACACTTGAAAATATAAATGGGAAAGGATGTAGGCCAGTTTCTGGGCAAGAAACCTGTGCATTATAAGACAACTCAGAATCCAGGTAATGAAATTTGTTTGGGCTCTTCAAAGCTCCCTTTTCAGGCAACTTGAAGGACATAAAATGGCTCTATGCTCTTCAATCCTTCCAGTCTCTGGAGGCCACAGGCTCTTCGATGAGCTGTGCCAACAGAAAAGGCTGGTGCGTACTGCCTGATTTCCGTGTTGCCCAGAAATGGCCCTTCCATGGAAAGCTGAAACACAAAGCAACACAAATCTATCATGTTTTCTGTCTGTTGCCAGGAAAGATGACTGTGCAAGCTGCTTTTTATGACAGGTTTCTGCACCACTGCTATTGTGTTGTGCAGAATTATGGAAGGGCAGCCAAGGATGTGCCCTTGCACTTAAAAAAAGAGCAAAAAAGTAGTGGAAAAAAACCCAGCCTCTGTCACATATTGTATTTCAGCCCCATTCCACTGAATTGAACAGTTGCAAGACTATTTGTATTGAAGACTTGATTACAAGTGATAACATTGTCAACAGCATGCCATTGCCACCTATAGACAGGGAAGTAAAACCAGTCTTAGACTGAACAGCTTCACGGAACTTTAAAATTATTTTGAGGGGCATGTCAGAAATCCCACAGAGACAAGAGATTTAAAGGGCCTGGCATATCATCCTGCACTGGAAGTCATGCTTTGTCCCTTAGGTATACAGGTCTGGGTCTTTCCAAGGAATATTTGCTGAAACATAATTTTTAAAAATAAAAACATTGTCCTTTCCACAACACCTTTTACACCACATCAGCCAAAACAGATTGCATACCAGTTTGGAAATGCTTCAGCTGTTCTCATGTTTTAAAAATTACAGCAATAATTTGCAGGCAAGCTAGTATCTGAAAGCTGTGGATAGAAATTGCAAGGATAAAGCTGCATTAAAAGGGAAAACCCTAATTTAACTTTATCAGAAATTATCCATCTCTTTCAGATGGACAGAGTAGAAGAAGTTGAAGATATGTAGGACCCAGCTGCTACAGAAAGCCTATTCCAATCCAGTATTTGTGATCAGTCACAACATGGAGCATCTCTCTCCCTGTCTGCTTAGCACTTCAGGATTATAACAATAAATATAATATATATTTATATTGAACAAAAATATAAATAACCTGGACCTATCACTTCAAGTGAAGCATGACCAACCCTATCTGAAACAGTGTCCTTAGGTGTAAATGACGTTTGTAAAGGTAGCATATCATCAAGAGCATCTCAAGAAATGTAAAATCAAGAGACTGAGGTACTGAGCTGTGGGTTTTTATGCACTGCTCCTCAGAGAACAAAACTCACTGTGCTCTCTTTCACCCTGTTCAAAAAAGGTCAAGTTTGCAGAGGTGGCTGCTGATTTTTAAGCAGACATATCTACATTTAAGAACATCTTTGAAAGCAATCTGATGACATTTAAGCTAGGAAGTCTCCCAGATTTGAAGTTGCAGGTATTTAGCATGGCTAACAAAATGTCTGACAATTAAGGACCTTCTTGGGTTGACACAGGTACTTATAGTTAATTTCATAACTTTTCTCCCCCATGTAGAAATGTGGGTTTAACTTCTTCATACAGCATAATTCTTGTCTGTTAGCTGAAGTCCCACTAAAAGATCTGTAAGCCATGGCAGGTTCTTAGGGACATTTTCAAAATAGAGAAAGATGCCCTGTTTTTGACAGCATGACATAATTCACACTCTAATTTTATTTAGGTTTGAGAATCTCTTAAATAACCAACAGTGGGTAAAGTCTGTGAAACCAAGTTCGAAAGCAATATAATTTTGTTTTCTTGTATTTCTGCCAGTAAAAATCAATAAAACAAATCTCTAAAAAAGTTTAACAGTTCTGTAGTTCACCAGACAGAAGCTACTTCTTTAATGTGTTTTTAATACAGACTCACAACAATCAGGGAGCACTCTGCAGCACAGAGGATGATGGCTTTGACCTTCATACGTTTAATGTATAACATGCTCCTTAAGCCCTCTCATTTCACTGTCTACATGAAAACACATTATCATGAGGGTAAACCACTCACTTAGGCAAATTGCCTAAGTAATTCAAGTACTTCCAGACAAAACTGTCTGGGTCTGCTCTGTTGCTTATTGAAGTCAGGGTCCTTCAATGAGAAGAGGGAAGAGGGGGAGATCAGACAGAGCAAGAAGATTGTCTGAGAACTTATTTGATCTTTGAAGTGTTGTCTAGAAGAATTTATGAGACCCAGGTAATCTACAAAGCTTCAGAAGCACTGAGCTAAACAATTTAACAGGTCTTGAAAAAACAAATCCTTGCTGACTGCATAAATTTTTTTAACTTTTCATGTTGTAACAATTCACTCAGTACAGTACAAATGTAGGGAGGAAAAAGCCCCCACAGATTACATTTAATGACACCCACAATAAAGAGGTATTGAAAAATATGCTTTTATAATTGGCATGTTTTGTAATAGGCATATAAAATATGATACATTATTTGAGGTCATTATAACTGAGATGCAAATTATTAAATAGTGCATAGACTTTAGAAGGATTTGCCTGTTTACAGGCAATGCATTGTTGTTTTTGTTAAGTCTGTGTATAGATTATGTACCCCAAGTTACAAAGTACAGGGAGGAACAGGACTCTCTAGCCAATCCAAACATCTTGCACATGGAGGGAGCGGAAACAGTATTTGTCAGAAGCAAGAAAAAAAATAAACAAGCCCCTATTTCATTTAGTGGGTTCTTTTGCATAAGAAGATGTTCTCATGAAGAGCTGTAGTTCTTGAACTGTCAGTGTCTGAATGATGACCAGGGTCTCCACTCAAAGGTCCTGGACTGGGCTGTGAATTCTTGTACTTGATCTCAGCACCAGTCACACCTGAGCATGTGGGACCAGTATTGTTGATTTATCTTGGACTACACAGAATTTCTCTTAACTATGAACGAACATCATCTTAAATTATTTTTCCTCCATCTGTAGTATCAGGTTCTACTGACTACTTGAAGTCATGTGTGTTTTGGCGAGTCCTGCAGGAAATGGTTGGATTATCACTGGCTGGCCAGGCTCTCTGCCCAGGATGCCAACCATGTGTACATGCAGATGGTGTCTATCCACCGGCTTCACACAGCAGGGCTCTCTGAAATCCCTGCCTGGAGGATCCTACAGGATACATGAGACCTCTTGGGCAGTACATCAGCTTGCCTGCACTTAGCCTGTAGGCAGAGGCAAGCTGGGGAGCTTCAGAAAGACTAAAATTTTGCTGTGAATCTGCATGTCATTAAATGGATACAGTTAAATTGTGGTCCCCTAGCTGATTTCCTAGCTGCAATCGCAGCTGTGGAAATCCCAATGGAAAATAAATCAACATTTGTCAGTCTTCAGCTCAGGATAAAATGTCAAGGTCAACTGACTTGTTAAGAGCCAAGTGCATATTTCACCACAACCTATGTGCTTCTCAGACTTATGTTAAGTACGTATGCTGAGCTCCCGCAGTATCTGTCTCCAAAATTAAAATAAGATCACCACTAGCAAGTATGGCATTTCCATTACAACTTCTTAACACAGAATCACAAATGGGTCACATTGGAAGGGGCCACAGTGGGTCATCTGATCCAATCTCCCTTCTCAAGCAGGGCCATCCTAGTGCACATGGCGCAGGTTTGTGTCCAGTCAATTCTTGAATATGTCCAGTGAGGAAGACTTAACAAACTCTCTGGACCATTGCCTCTTGTCCTATTACTCAGCACCACCAAGAAGAGCCTGGCTCCATCCTCTGACACCCCCACTTCAGATATTTATGGATATTGAGAAGGTCCTCTCTCAGTCGTCTCTGCTTGAGACTGAACAGGCCCAACTCCCTTTGCTTGTAAGAGACATGCTCCAGTCCCTTAATGGTCTTTGTCATTCCCCACTGGACCTGCTCCAGGACCTCCATGTCTGTCTTGCCTGGGGAGCCCAGAACTGGACACAGCACTCTGGACAAGCCTCACCTGGGCTGAGTAGAGGACACAATCAGAGCATAAGACAGCTGTGGGTTGACTTCAATTATAAATTGAAAGGGACAAGACCCAGTCTAGAATAAAGAAATAAAATGAAGGAGCACAGACATTCAAATTAATAAAATTAAGAAATCCAGCAATTTAAATTAATAATAAGGAAGTTCCAGAATTCTCTAAATATGAAGAGATTTGTTTGAAATCTGTGAGATTTTGAAAATAAAGATTGGGTCTTTCTGTACACTTTGGCTGGGTCTCATAAGGATTTGTGAAGCAGAGACATTGCTGTTGCCATAATTTCCCAGACCTCTGTGCACCAAGAAGCAAAATATTATGTAATTCACAGTAAAACAAGAAGAACTGGCAGAACTAAAAAATTGCCCATGAGAAAATTTTTGGCATGTGTGTCCCTCTATACAAATAACTGCATCCACAGCTACCATTTCAACCCTCACAGGGATAG
This sequence comes from Trochalopteron elliotii, assembly GCA_024734555.1. NCBI lineage: Eukaryota > Metazoa > Chordata > Aves > Passeriformes > Leiothrichidae > Trochalopteron > Trochalopteron elliotii. Next base: position 1,187,512 of record JANPWX010019821.1, read on the forward strand.
ATGACTGTATTTGGAAATATGCATGTGTAGGATCCTGGTAGCTAGTAGCCACCATAAAAAATTCCTTCTCAGTCCTGAGAAAACTGCAAGAACTGCTACAGCTATCCAGATTTGTATCAGATATTTTCCTTTTAGGTTTTATTCCTACTTGTGAAAAAGGAAACAAATGTTATTGCCCCTTGAGCTGCTATTCATATATCAGATTGTTCATGTCTTTCTACTAGTAGGACGAACTATCTTTGAAATGTTGAACACTTCCTAAAGCGAGCAAGTTATAGAAATTGTCCAGTAATATGCTACAGACAAATACAGTCTCATAATAAGCACATTTGGAGAGCCTCAAATTTGACAAGGATGCTTCAAAACACCTGTATTTATAATCTTGAATACTGTTGAGCTCGATAGATTTTTATAAGTCCATTGAAATTTTTTCGCTTTACGATCATTACCAGTTTTTACAGTAGAGGTTGTATGAATAGTTGTCAGGACTTCCATGACAAAATTTTATCCCTTATTGGTAACGTAAGATTTCATTGGTAAAGTAAGATTTCATTTGGTGTAGAGGAAAGCAGAGAAAGAAAACAGGCCTTACCTGTCTTCTTTCAGGAGCACAAACATTTAAATTTATACATGTGATGCAGTCTCTGTTTAACACACTACTCCAAACTAATTTAATAAAGGGTCAGCAGCAGTTTCAGAGTGGGGGCAGCCCCTGAAGCCATGAGTGGTAAAGCTCTTCTGGGGAAGAGTGGGAAGGACATGGGAACTCATCCTTTCAGCCAGCCCCAAGGGCAGTTTTGGGTAACAACTGACTGCTGGTGCCAAAAGAAAACAGGAACAAAACAAGATGCAAGTGAACAAGAAGGAAAGGAAATGGCTAGAGAGAGACAATTTACTTCTCTGAAGATCCATTTCAAACCCTTTTTTTGGAGGAAAAGCATTACCGTGAATTCTTCACTTATTTGTGGCACCAATTTAAACAACCTTAACAGAAGGTCAAGAGTACATCAGATTGCTGTGGGCCTTTTGTTTCCAGTCTGGTATCTCATTTCCCTTAAAGATCACTCACCTAAAGCCTACACAGCAATGAAGCTGAAAGGAAGAGGAAGGGAAAGGAGAAACAGAAAGATCAGTAAAGAATCGTGATTTTTTGTGATCCTGCAAAAATTCATGCACTGTTCAGCAGAGATCTCCATTGTGGCTTAAAATCTGTAGAAGCAGCAGGTCTTTTACAAACCATTCCCTGCTGCATTTACCCCTTTTTCACAACCGCATTAGTGCCTGGCTGGCTATTAATGGAGTAGAGTTGACCTCTGACATTAGTCCCATAGTCTACTGACTGCCTTTTCTTCACCCTCCCAGGGCAGGACTCATGATTTACAGTATGAGACAGCTATTGGCAAGTTTGTTTCAAGAGTTCACTACTTTGCAAGGCAAACATTTAAAACAGAGAAAAGAAAAGAAAAGAAAAGAAAAGAAAAGAAAAGAAAAGAAAAGAAATTTTGGGTCAAGGAAGGTCTT